>HE671329.1:24549-42706 GCA_000313835.2 Heliconius melpomene melpomene | reverse complement strand
CTAGTACCCAGACAGAAACTCCGCTTTGCAACGTGGAATATTGGCTCTCTAACCGGACGATGCAGAGAACTCGCAGATGTACTTATAAGACTTCGGGTCCAGTGTGCTTTCCTCCAGGAAGCTTGCTGGAAGGGCAATAAGCCTCGCAATAACGGACAGGGTTACCGCCTTATATACACCGGATCACCCTCAGGTAAAAACTGTGTGGCAGTAGTTCTTTCTAAAAGCTTTAGAACTGGCTTCTTGAAGCTGATGGTCTCTGCAATAGCTTGATGCGTATAAGGGTGCTGATTGAAGGCGTAATTACAATTAAATCAGTGCCTATGCGCCGCAGGCCGGCTGTAGCGTGTCCAAAAAAGAGTCATTCTGAAAGCAGAATGAAGATGTTCTACTTGCTATACCGTCTACCGAAATGGTTGTTTGTTGTTGGGGAAGACTTGAACAGTCAGTAAGGCTGCTGTGCCGTATGAACATGTTCACGGAGGATTTAGATACGGACTTCGTAATACAGAGGGAGAAAATATTCTGAGAACCTATATTGCGTCTGATCTGGCCGTCGCGAATACATTCTTTCAAAAGAACCCTCAGCACGGGATTAATGCCAAGAAGAAGTAGAAGAAGTATATGTATTTTATCCCAATATTAAACAATCTTTAGGACGTCTGGCAAGAGTAAAGTCTACGTAAAGGGTTAGAGGGTTATAATAATCAAAAATATATTTAAATACGAGCGTTTTTACTTTAACGTAGGTGAGCGTGTACCTTAAATTGGCGCTATCTTTGAAAGGGCCTCACTTTCAAGTTAGTAAGTACGCATACACTCTTACCTACTTATTAGACTAGTAATCTTCAAAATTTCAGCTTTACTAAAATGACGTAGGTCTACTAGGCTCCTGGGATCTTAATCTATTTTATTTTATACGCGGAACTAATATTACTATAGCGTGTGAACTATGATGATAAATTATTATCTATATTGGAACTAAGCTTATGATGGAAGCTTCAGATGACGCTCTGGCTCTGGCTCCTAGATAATGTGGTAGAAATTTACAATGAATTTGAGAATGATCAGGTTTTACATCTAGAGCAGATGATCTGCCTCCACCTGTACCTATCTATCGAATGGTAGTAGTAGAGAATATCAGTATTCGGTTTTGATACAAATTCCTCTTTTCTTCCATACGTTATTTACACGGATGATAGCTTCTTTTGTTATCCTAATTCGTCTTTTTATCTCGAGGACACGAGGATATTCTTTGCTAAATTCTACTACATGTACTTTTGATATTTAGTATTTTAATTTTCTATATGTATGCAAGTCCAACTCAAACATTTATTACAAGATGTAAACTAAATAAGCATACACAAAAATACAAAAAAAAATTACAAGGGGGGGGGGGGGGGTGGTCAAGGGGCCTCATTCAACGACACCGCCCCGGGCCTCCGACGGGGTTAGTCCGCCACTGTATTCATCCATTTTAATCTTTCCTAATTAACAAGATAAAATTGAAAGATAAAAAAATTTAAAAAACACAATCTTTTTTTAACTTCACGCAGTATCCCACACGTAGCAATACCCTGGTTCAGAGATAGAGGGAACCTCGAAACCTAGTGCTATGACTCCTCGCTCCCAAATAAGACCCGTCCGTTTCCCACTTTCCATCGAATTTTTGAGATATTGTTTACTGCAGGAAGGAACTCAACACCGTGTATTACCTCGTTACCAGAGTTAGGAAATGAAAACACAAAATACTTCAATTCCCCAAATCGGATCTTAACCCACAAACGTCGCGTTTACAATCGCACTGCATTACAATTAACCTAATAAAATACCCTAAATATTTTCAAAGTAAAAATCTAAAGTCTAAACTGATCAGAAAACATGATATGCACCGTTATCGCAGTGCTGGCCTGCGAGAGCTCGTCGCTAGGTATATATAGACAGACGGTCGTCGTCCCCGAATTGGCTAGCAGTGGCAAATCACGAGAGATTTGGCATTACTTGCAATGTACTGCTCGTATTCAAGCGTGCCGTTGTTCTGGTAGGGCTGGCGTTTCAAATTTTATATTTTGTTTGGTTTCACGTACACCGTGTGTAGCAGAGTAGGCAGAGGAAATATAGTGTTGAGGCACTCTGTTTTTTTTAATTATGTTTATTAATAGTGTTAAAAAAATTCTTTAAAATTTTAAAAGTCAGATATAAAAAATAATAACTATTAATATAATATCTTTATAAGCTTAGGTAAATAAAATATATTGTTTGAGTTCGATTTTCTTTCCTGATAGAACACATTATCATACCTAATTCTCTTATTTTCCATACATACTCTATCAATAAAAAAAAAATTAAAATGTATATAATTAATAATTATACTAGCATCAACCAGATGTGAGAAGCGTAATGCATAGGCAACATGAATGAAAGTGTACGAGTATGTACGACGTGAGAACGCATTTCCCTTTGACGACTGTAGAGTGTAGCTTCATTGATGCGTCGTAGATTACTACCGTACAGACAGCCCTGTTAATGGAGCAACTAGTTAAGGCGGTTTCACATTGGATTTTGATATTTTTTAATATAATATACGTGTTTATGTTTTTTTTTTATTTAATGTAATATTGATAATTTTTTAAGCTTAGAAATTCTTAAATATCTATTGCGTTGTGTACCTGAATATGTCTGTTTGCTTTTTGTATCTATTTTCTTGTTAATCACTTTTATTTCTCCTTCCTTCTAAACATTGATAAATAAATACAGATAATAAAATTGCATATTCACTATTAAAATACCAACCACTATTAAAATAACCAAACCAACGACCTTTCAGTTATTTCCACAAAAACAGAACACAAACACTATCCTTTACACAATACCAAAATTCTTAAACGTGTCATCCCACCACGCACCGTGTGCACCACGTCTAAAGCAATTGGTACAAAGTGCGACGCGGTCAATGTACCGCGCGTCACGGCACGCCGCGCGCTCTAATGCGCTTAGATTGCTACCTAACGACCAGGTTACTTTGGTCCCCGCTACACGGTACTTCCCCCCCTCCGCCTTACTTAACTATCGGAGGGGGGAAGGCAGGGAAGGTCAACAACGCTGGGCGAGTCACTGCATTTGCAAGTATTGCGCGAATTCAGCTATTTGTCCTAGGATTGCTTATTTTGACCTCTTCGTGTTGTTTTAGACGCTTTTACGTTTTATATAACGTTTTTGTTTGTATTTGTATTTAGATTTAAGTATATATGTATTTTAAATGAATACATTGTATTTAAAAACATGATAATTGTTATAAAAAATGCTTTAACAAAGGTATTGTAAAAAAACAATAACGTATTGCAATCCAAGCTTGTATTATAGCGCAACTAGCATTTACCAATGCGCACACTGCGGAAACAAGGTCAATTAAGCTACTACTTACTAGTACAGATTATTGTTTCTTTATAACGAGGAAATATGTAGGTTTTAGAAGAACGTCATATCTCATCAATGCTGCATTCTCAGAATATTGAAGGAATTTAGGTTATCTACTAAAAAAACAGAATTTATCATTATTACTTAAATTCCTATAGATACTCTTGATTCGCATTTAGAATGAGTTAGAGTTCAAATCCTACATTTAAACTATTAATAACTATTAAAATTGGCTATAACTAAAAAGTAAATTAAATGTTAAGAAAAGTATTTTTTTACAATAAAAATAACCTGCAAGATCCTCTTTCATTTCGCGTGTAGCGGTAAGCAGAGGGAACCTAGTATTAGCTAGATACTCCGCTGACAACGTTCCGCTGAATTCTTGATTCTTAGCGTGTTGAGTGACGAAACTTAACGCCGCACTTTACCTCGCTACTAGAACGAAGAAATGAAAACATTAAATATTTCATTTTCTCGAGTGGATTCGAACCCATAACCTGTCGCGCTTACAATCGTAAACTTGTGCCCCTGCCCTGACCCTTTTTTCAAGATGGAATTAATATATCACAAAAAGGTGTTCAGAAAAGTTCAGAAGCTAAAGCAGAAATAATCCCATTTGCCCCGGGTGCACGGTTTCCCTCAATTCAGAATTTGTAATGCTATTTTGGTCCCTCGTCTATTAGTCGATAATTTGCCTTTTTGCGCGTTCCACAATTCCCTTTTCATTCCAATTTGAACAATCTTATTTCGTCTGTCCACAAATCGACTGGGGATTTCGGATTATTCTCTTGGATTTAAAGAAAAATTTAATTAAAGTAATAAAATGTTTATAGAGTACCTAACGTGGACAATCTATATAAACATACGAGTATATGTAAAATAAGTTTTTTCCTCATTATTCAAAAATCCTAATCTATTTAAGTATCCGGTTCAAAAATCTAAGTGAGCGGAATGATTAGGCATTAAATATTAATAGTACCTAATAGTTTCTAAATATTTCAACGCAATGAACGTAACGTAATATGCTAAGTAGGATAATATTTGAATAGCATCAATAATATAACGTGATCCCTACCTTTTTTCAACTTTTTCAGCATTTAAGTTAAAACATGTATTTTTATAATTATCTGCTACTTAAACTAGACTGATACGGCGGCTTTGTTCTGACATTCAGGCTGGTAGATGTATTGACGTGGAAACTGGACTGGAAAGAAACTGGTCTGCAATGGTCTCTTTCTGTGAATCAGTAATTGTGCTGAAGAACAGCACGGAGTAGCGTGAGCGCTAATGGAGATTCCCTCTATCGCCAGACATCATAGTGGTATGCGCGAGCGATTCTGCAGTATTTTTGACAGAACGCTCCTGGCTTTCGCTCTATAGCCGGTATACGTTTGAAGATCACCAAAGTTTTACTATATATTTTTTACAAATTCTTTCATCACTCGTATACGCGTGCAAACTTTTTTTTCTTTCAAAAGCTGAATATCACACTTTTATTCACACCCATCATTCTGTGGATGCATTGGGGGAACAGAAATCTAAAATAAACATGTATATTTTTTTGAAAAAGAGAGAAAAGTTCTTGCCCAAAAAAATTTTTGGTCTTTGCCTTAAGATATAAGGATGGAGTTATGTTTGTTCATACATACACAGAACCTATTTAAGCATAATGCTAACCAAACTTGACTTCACCCTGTTAAGTGGTCGTGACCTACTAATTCCTTATTCAATAATAGAGGCTCTCGATCGATTGAAGTAAGTTAAACCAACCAATACAATTATGTATAAAATGCCATTTAAAAATACCAGTCTCAACTTTAGTAAACGTAAAGACGATAAATAAGATGTCTGGAATTTAAACGACTAAATAATTCTTTATTTATCTTAAGGGCAACATAAAAAGCAATCTGTACCTATACAAATCTATATATATATATATTATATCTTAAAAAATTTAAAAATGTTATTTAATATAGTTATATTTTTTCTAAATCATTGCAGCAAACTGTTTATTGCCCAGCAGACGTTCCTATGGGATAATTCAACAACCGTCTATCACGAACGGACTCGACTAATTACAGTCCCAGAAGGAGGTGTGAAGAGTACTGGTTACTGTAAGTGTAGGGTCATTGAGTCGTGAAAATGAGATATCTTCATGTTTTACAAATAAACAATATAATAAAATTGTTATATATACACACAATATATAATTAATATATATTAATATTTATAAACCTATGTAAATCTGTATTTTCACCCGCAATTACTACGCATACCCGCATAAGAATGTTCTTAATTTTAACATTTTTATTAATGTTGAGGCCAGCCAATGGAGTGTCTTAACACTAAGTTTCCTCTGCCTAGCTTGCTGTGTACGGGATACAGGTCAATTCAATTCAATTAAGCTGTTTTTTTTAATTTCTTATTAATATTATGTTAGGTACGTATTACAAATGCTGTAACAACTACCCATATTTTATTATGAAGGCTTATATCCAATGAATTAATTGTAAAACTCTTCCATATCAATGTTAATTATGGAATACTTACAGAACAGAAGAGGAAGAATAAACCAAACTGTAAATTTTTTTTTAAATGTCAACACTCCTCCGATTGGAATTCAAATCCACGACTATCGTACCTACGTACTGCCAGGCACTTTTTTATCGCCAGCGTACAAAAATGTGAATACATTTATAATTTAACGTTAGCAGAAGTCTCTTTGAAGCCTTGTTTTCAGTTATTTCCATTCCTTTTAGACGCGGGATTATACGGAATTTAAAGCGTGGAAAATATTTTAAGCGCTCAATCCTGCGGCAGTTTGACAAATTAATGAGATCTCTCGCCGAAATAGCTTTTAAATGAAAATAATAAGTAAACCATAAGATGTTAGAAATTATTTTTGTGAAGTTATCTCACGAAAGAAATTTAAAAAAACGAGATTGAAAATATAAGTAAGTATTTATTTATTAATTGTAGATAAAGATTTATTTATTTATTTATTTAATAAAACTACTGCTTTTCAAAGGGATAGCTAGAGTATTTTATATGATCAGCAATTTAAGTTATCTCATAGCATTTTGTTCAAGCATTTTAAGTGCGTTAGGTCCCTTACATATTTATTTTGTTTTCTTGTTATAGCGGCAACCGAAATATGTCATCAGTGAAATTACAACAAACAGCCTGGTGACAGACCGACAGATAGACGGACAGTGCAGTCTTACAAGTAGCATCCATTTTAACCCTTGAGTAAGGAACCCTAAAACGATTAAAAAAAACCAAACATAAAACCTAATATAGAACTAAGTGCCGACTTAGCGACAGCCATACCATAAATAATTAAATATTTAAAGCACCAATGCTTCTCATCACAAATCATAACTGATGTCGGTCTGTCAAAACACAAATAAAGGCGCCTACAGACGCCTACAGACAAGAGGAAACCAAATAAAGGGTCCCACAGACAGGAAGAGCTCCGGACTAATGGATTTATTTAGATGTCATTTTTTATGTGGGCGGGGGCAAGCGCTGTGAGCCGCCTGCGTGCTGTAGCAAGGATAAGACCTCGTTTTTAATTTGTTTTTTCAGTTCTTTCGTTGAAGATGTTGTGGTGTGCTGGTGAGTGATGCAGGTGTCGTAAATATACTATATGTTTTGGTATTTAGGAAATATTTAGAGAGATATATATATTGTGTTTGCGGTTATTATGCTATACAATTAGTGAATTAGGAAATTAATTTAGTATTAACTTCAATTTTCACTAAAGACTTCGTCATATAAAAGTCACTATATGAAAATTTCATTTATTTAAAAAAAATCTTAGTCAAAAATATAAATAAAAACAAATTCAAACCGTATCCACACAACGACAACATGTATAAATGTAAGCCCTCTGTTATCCCTTGAACGCGTGTTCTATCTCAGCAGGCACGACATCTGTGTGGGTGGGACGCACACAGGCACACATTAATGCACTTCCCTCACTCACACACGCACAATCCCTATCTTTACGCGAGTCCCTCACAATGTGTACACGTGGCGGAGTGTGCGTGACCCGACATTGGTATTTTGATTGGTCATGCATTTTACGTGTTTATAGCTTCTCCCGTGCGGGCGAGCTATAAATGCTATAATTTATGCTGCGTTCTGCCGGTACCTAAGGGCCAGGGATTTTATTGCTGATAAGGAATCTAACTTGGCTTCGAATGTTCCGATATTACGGCTAAAACGCTATGGTTTTAGAGAAATTATTATATATAGTTCGAACTGTGTAAATTCATTTATAACTCCATTTAGTTGTTTATGTTTAGTGAACTAAGTTTTAATTACAACAAAAAATAATATAAAGAACACAAGATAAACAACTGCATTAAAAACAATTAAAAATACATTAAATAAATAGGAATAAATAGAAAAAACAAGTCCAGTAGTTCGGAACGTAGGTACATAGGTAAACATAATACTGAGCAACTAAGCCATTGGAATAGTTTTACAATCAATACACACACATAAACTCACGTTAAATTATAAAATCCGACTAATAAAAAATAATTATATCCGGATGCCTAACTAAAACATATTTTGGTCCGGTTAATAGAGTTTCTAATGAAGAAAGATTAGCAATTGAGACCCATTCCTTCTCTTTGATTCATCTTTGATAAGTATTCAAAACGTCGGGCTTCCAAAAATGCTAAATACAATACTAAATATACGCAATTAATCCGCTCGATAATCTTCTCGAGGATCCAAGAGAGTTCTGGCTCTTTTTAATAAGAATATCCATATTAAAGATTAAAACGATGACGATTAAAATGAATGAAATCAGTCAACACATTTGGTCATTACAGCACCATATAAGGACATACATAAATATAGAGTAATAAACACACAACCCGCATTTACGTCGCGCAATCGGGTAATAGGTATATACAAAAGCGTTATTCTCGCATATATTCTCCATAGTTGTAACTATGTTGTACTTTTCACTATTCAGTTTTATTTACGACGTTTATTAAAAAGGCTGTGTTAATAGCATTCCTTTGCCATATAAGTGATAAAATGTCGAACAAGTTGTGGAGAATTGAGCGCATGAAATATCAAAAATAGTGAAGTCTGTCATTAAAATGTCATTAGCAAGTGCACATGTCCGCGAGATGTCAACTGAATACATAATTATCCACCCGCAAGATGAATTTTCGAGGCTAGTTTGGCGCAGTGGTACAAGCGTGTGAATGTAGACACAGGTTCTGTATTCGATTCCCATTCGAGAAATTTAAATATTTAATATCTTCACGAACAGTGGATAGTGGAGTGTCTTGACACTAAACTCACTCTGTTTACCTTGCGAGAAACGTCGTGAAGCTGAGAGAGAAGATGACATTTAACAAGCATTTCTTATACTATAGGTATAGTTTGAGCACGACAAGGTATGTCTACATATGGCAATATTAATGCATTAATAACTTATTTTATAGAACTTGATAGCCTTAACGCAAGAAGTATACCTACTATTATATTAATGACTTATGGAATCAATCGATAGAGTAATAATGAACTTCACTTAAAAAGTAATAGAAGGTATTTAAATGGTTATCACTATGAAATTAACTATATAGAACTCTTTGACTGAGTGACTGACAGAAAGGTAGTAGGCTAAACTACTGGACTTAAAAAAATACCTATATATGTAAGTAGGTTAAAGAATGTAGGGGAGCCCCAAAAGTGTAATTCTCCAAATTCCTATTCGTACCTACGGCACTTTATATTATAGATACCTTACTCTACCTTACCTCTAAAAGTCCACGTTAACAACATTGCGGGCGGGTAGTCTAAAAAAATGATTTTTCAGCTTCACGCTGTATCCCGCATGTTGCAGAGTAGGCCTAGAGTAGACACTCCTTTCCTCACTTTCTGTCGATTGTATAAATCGGCATCGCGTGTTAAGTGCGAATCGACACCAGAGTCAGACCAGAGCGAAAAAATTAAAACTAAAATACTTTATTTCCTTGAAAGGGCATCGAACCCACAGCCTTTCGCGGTTACAACCGCACACTTGTGCTCTTGCACCACGACGGGCCCGAATGATATTTATGATGCTGAAAATATAAATATTAATGTCACGTTTAACAGTGTTCATTAATTGATGCGTATTTATTAGTTTGTTTCGAAGAAGTATTTTAACAGTCAGTTATTTTATTTATGAGCTTGTCCTAACACAAATAAGAATTTCTTATAAAAAGCAACTTTATTGGTTTAGTATATATTTTATAAGTAAATAAGTAGAGTTGATATGTATTGGTACGTATTATAATTATATGAAAAGAACATACATATTTCGAAAAATGTTTGTCTATCTATCTGTTAAGAATTCAGGTAAGTTGTTCTTATTAGTTCGTTATTTTACTTCAATTACCTTAAAATAAGTTTATCATTAGATTTCTATTGCTATACAGATAACTGGAGAACGAGAACGCTTATTTATAGCCTTTTAAGTATATAAGGATTAAGGACGTACTTTACTCATAAAATACGATTTTTTGTAGACTCTGAAAATTAACTTACTGTATCTGTAGTTTTTTTCTCTGTTAACTAAGCTTGTATGTAACGTTTCTAAATTTTACTTTTAAGCTTTAAATATCTTTTTCTTGACTAAGAGAGAATCGAAAACTATTTATGGTATTTTTAAAGTATCGCTATAAAAAAAACATAGTTGAACATAATAATGGGAGTTAAAGTCGTGGAGAGAGCTCCACGACTTTAACTCGCACATGTTCGGTTGATATAAAAATAAAAACATCATAATTATTTTTTTTTATAGAATTTCAAAGAAAGAAAAATAGGCATTTCATTATCGACACGTACTACCCCTCAATCAGACTTAATATTAAAACGTTTCCCTTGAAAGAATACAATAGCTTTTCGCCGTCCGTTGTTTACTAGCGACGAGCCTGAAAGCCTTTCTGCTTCCAGTTTTAATGAATAAAAGGAGGCCTTTGGAGGATTTCGTCGGGAAACCCGAGGTTTATTTATTTCCTGTTGGAAAATATTTCTCATTTTGTTTTTGTTTTATTGAAATATACCTATCCATATCATTTTGAAGAAATAGGTATGGAAACGATAATTTGACTGGTCGGCGACTGGTCTTGATAATTAGTAAGTAATAATTTAATTAATTATTTACAACTATAAATGGGTTATATTTTTTATCAATAATACCTATTCCATTTCCATTTCTCGGATTTTATGCACTGGGTTGTATATATTTTGTTTGTTGAGTGTTTATTTTAGTAATCCGGTGAGCTTCATATAAAATTCAGCAAAACGATGCATAAATAATCACTTTCATGCTGTATCCCGCACACAGCAGGGTAAGCAGAGGGAACATAGTGTTAAGACATTCCGTTCCCCACTTTCCGCCGAATTCTGGAGGCATTGCGTGTTGAGTGGCGGAACGAAACACCACGCTTTTACCTCGATACCAGAGAGAAGAAACGGAAATATACATTTAAGTATATATTTCTTTTCTTCGAGTGGGGGGATAAACCTTCAAACCTTTTGTTTTTTTCTCAATATCATTTCTAATTCATTCAAATAGTAATTTAAGCAGAAAAATAATAATAACATTTATCTAATTCCAACGTAAATATATACCTACCTATTCATTGTTATTTATTTATAGTAATCCCCCCATTTTACCTGTCGGATACATCTATTGATGGCTGTCTTGCACACCCTCGCGCCAATTCGCTGATATATCCCACGCACACATACAAACAAAACTATACAATATTCATACGTAACTAAAAGCTGTATGACTCTTTAGGGATGACATCGACTAACAAAAAATATTTTTATAAATGATTAACCCTTAAAGCAGAGAGAACCTTTTCTTATGGAAAATGATAAGACGAGCGTACTCAGGTCACCTGATGGTAAGTGATCACCGATGCCCACGACTTCGTGTGACACCATAGGATACACCAGACACCAGAGGTAGACGCGCTTCTTGAAGGTTCCCAAGTTAGGTCGACCTGGAAACACTGCCGCAGGTAGGCTATTTCACAGTTGCGTGGCGCATGGAAGGAATTCCTATGAAACCGCACAGTAGTGGAGCGCCACGTATCTAGATGGTGTCGATGGTATTTGAGATTGTGACATACTGTGAGATCAGAAAAATCAGCGGCAGGTAACAGGTCAAACAGTTTCTTAGAACATTCCTCGTCATAAATGCGGTAAAGAACGCACGGCGAGGAGACATCTACTTCGTGTCAAAACGCAACATTTCTCGGTTTTCCACGTAAATTCGATTTAGATTTCGAGTCAATTAGCGGAACTTAACGCTGCAACCGCTTAAATGTTCGATTTCTAAGTAAATATCGTTTACTTTACATCTAACACGGGTGAATGAATTAGAAAAACGGATAAAGCGATTAAAGCTGGTTTACGTGACGAGAGATCAATAGCGATGCGGTATCCCTGCCCCTCGCCCCGCGCTTGCTCTAAGTTGTAGTTGTATTCAATGATACAGCCTTGTTTTAAAGTAGACTCGTAGTTTTAATTGTAGTTATATATTATATTATTAGAATTATTTTTATTAACAATATCTGTTTTTTTCAACGTTACGGTAACTAGGCAAAGCGCGACGACGAGTTCCGCCACTCAACAAGCGTGTTCTGCGTTAATGGGAACGAAATGTCTTACCGCTAGGTTCCTAGGTTCCTTTTGCCTTCTCTGCGATGCGCGGGATACATCGTGAAGCTAAACAAAAATATTATTATAGAAACCAAGAAGTTATTAGCAAAATGGTTACCAATAATAACATGTCATGTATCTGACAATCAACTCCACTCCATGTATGTATCCATGTTAACCGTCAATAATTGGTATGGAATGGACGATTGATGGCAATTTACAAAAGGATGTATTAACATAATTTTAGTGTTCCCTATGCAATAATTTTACTATGTTTTTAGCTTTAAAATTGCCGACCTTCCAAGCAAGACTTGATCGCCAGTTTCACCCGTTAAGAGGTTAAATATCAATAATCTCATCGTGGTCAAAGATTTTCGGGCTTCGACGAGACTTAAGTTGGAAATAAAGAAAAACTTTTGTTAAATACGATATAAAAGTTTCAATCAGTTCAATCATTACGTAGCTTTACACCCTCTTCTTTATAGATACGTAAGTACAGAATACAGATAATCAAATAAAAAAAAAACTGTTTTAATGCAATAATAAAAAATATCTAATTAAATTAATAAGTTCAAATTAAATATTTATATTGAATTTAGACCAATCTGTAACTTTACAATTAAAAATAATTACGTATATTAAAAACAAAAGTTGTATAATTACAATTAAATATTTTGTTACTAATAATTGTTTGGCGCCTAAAACGAATTGTAATCACAGCTGCCGATTTGTCGAAGCAATTTAAGGTTTATACCTCTCATTCTATTTCATACAGAGTGAAAGAGACAGAATAGTGCCACGCTACTTTTAAAATTAGAAATGCCGACGGCGCGGTCGGGTGAAATCGTGAAACGTAGAATTATTACTACATAATGTAGCTAAGGTATCTGAATAACTAACATTATTTAATATTTATCTCGCTTTTGAAATACTGCCCACCCACACGGCAGCAATGAAGTAGAGAAGAATAGAAAATATGAATAAATAAAGAAATTACAGTCTTCTTTATATTTTTCAATTACTATGACGTCACAAGTATAAGCAAAGTAGAAAACATGAAAATCAATTTCGAAGAGCCAAAAATGAATGTTTGGTATATTTTACACAAGTAATAAATTTAAAAAAAAACAATATTAGTAAAATATGTTTTAATACAAGTCTATTCGCCTTTGTGCATTTTGTCTTAAGAATTTACTGTATTGTATCTTTTCAGGTCTGCAATAAAGACTTTTATCTATCTATCTATCTAAAATATTGATTTATGTTAAGAGAATCGTTTTACAAGGAGCTCCACACCGAAGTACCATGATCCTCAATCCTCTACGATCATAACCAGAACCATAATTTGATTTAAGATAATATGCAAGACCTAAATGTATCAAATAAATAACTTGGTTATTTAATTTATTATTCCCATGCCATGCGGATTGTAAACAGTGTAAAAAATAAATAAGCAACAATATTCTCTTTCATAAAGAAAATCAGGAAAACAATACAATACATAAATAACAGTGACAATATATTTTTGCAACGGAAAAACGAGACTGGCACAACAAAGCTCATGAATTGGCTGTTTTGGTAGCTTCTGCTTATTTTAGCAGCTTCGCACTTTTCCCGTATAGAAGAGTAGACAGGAGGAACATATCGGCAACTTCAAGACACTTATTATTTATTCCTTTTAGCTATTTATCTATTTTTTATTAAATAATTAAAATTGTAGAGTTCGTCACAAATTGGAAATCATTCTTTCTCTCTGATTTTTTTACCTCATTTTGTAGAAATTGCTCCATGTGAAAATAATCATTTGTAATAATATTTATTACTGTAAAATAAAAACCAAAAACTTAAAAACAAATACCTTATATGCATTGTGAATAAAAGTTTGTTTTGTACAAGTAAAAGTAGGCCTATTGAGTTTCTTGACAATCCAGTTTTGCGCGTTGATTTTGATTGTTTAATTAAAAAAATATATTTATTTCTTTTATTCATAACTTTTTAAAAACAATAAAATCTACATTTTTTTCATAAAAACAAACAAAGACTTTTTTAAGAGTGAGAAACGAAATAAAAAACTTAATTCTATCTAAATCCGCGCCACCGACCGTCGGCCCGCAGGCCGTCCGTCCATCTTGCGTTGCGATCGATTCGTTGTTTCGTACGCAACTTACCAGGAACCCATATTTAAGCTGGAGATCTGATGAGATAGTGTTTTTAATAATATTCAAAGATCCACATCTCATACAGATTTTGTATAATGCTATGTGCCAGTACTTTTCTTTTTATGTTATTTACCAGTTGTTTTTATATACGATACTTAGCACTTCTTTCTATATATAAATTGTCTAGAATATTTAGTAGAAAAATAGATAAACCTGCTGCATTTGGGACTTGTGACCGAAGTAAGGTTTTCAAAGGTTTTATGAAAACGTGCATTAATGCTCGCCACTCTTGTCCAAGCTATCTTTATTAAACCAAATCTGAAATTATTCTACTGATTTTCTTTTAAAAAATGTTTTTATTATAGAAATGAATTTATAATAAGTAGTTCCAGAAAGGTCGTGATCTTTTAATAGATTGTATAGAGGTTTCGTTGTTTACGTCTTGCTCACAAAACTCAACCTACTCCTAATCATTCTTTACTATTATTACTAATATTTAATTATTTATTATTTTTTATGCTAGAGGTTTAAGAAGAGAATCCAATCTCATGATGAACAGAAACTGATTTTAAATTTATGTAAGGAATTAGTAGATTTTTCAAAAGAATCCTCTTTCATAAAAAAAACATATTTTTAAAAAATTACTTTCTTAGTTAAGAAATAAAATTTACATTAACATTTATTTGCTGTTTGCGATTATTTATTGTGTAGGTACACCATATTCGTTCATTAAAAAAGAAAAAAAATGCCTTTACAACCAATTATGTAAATAATACTGACTTCTGTCCGTTCAGAAGTCGTATTTTCTTTATTTCAAGTATTATTTACTTGTAAGAAACACCTTATAAGAACAACCTGCTGTGTGTAATTGTTCTACGATGTGAAGTTAGCATTTTAGGTGAATATAAAAAGAACGTAGCTTAATAATATGATTATTTATGTACCTACAATAGCCATGTATTTCTTTATTCTAAGAGTATGCACATTTATTTAGTTGCCAAAATATTCAAAAACAAGTAGGTATTTTTCAAATTTTTGTATGATTGTCTCTGCGTTTGTTTACGCAAATCTCAGAAGCGGCTTAAACGATTTAAATGCAGTTTTCACTATCCTATTTTGGCAAGCTTCCCCATTTAGCTTTAATATTGCTACGACATAAATTATTTAAAAATTCGCTATCAATTTAAACTTTAGCTATCAATTTATGAAATATTGTCTGTAATATGAAAATGTTATTAAATCAATAACTAATAATAACGTAATTAAGTCGAGAAAATAAATAATTGAGTAGTACAAGCGGGCGAAGCCACGCGGGCGCCGCTAGTTAATAATAATTTCAACTGAGTACATAAAAAAACTGCAGCTGTCAATAAAAACTTTGCTTACCTTAAAAATAATAAATATTATTATTAAGTTGGTATTTTTACTTATTTTAACCATAAAGTCAATATAAATTGTACTATTTACATATGAATTCCGCATATCATTCGACTTTTGGTCAGAACTTCGAATCGTTTTGCATAACCGCGCAATCGACAAGATTGCCTTGTCGTTATCACAATGACGTAGCGTTCGGGAGTTGCGCAGTGCGCGCTGGACACCCGGCTATCATATCCTCGAGGATATATTCAATACATTCCTATCAATGATAAAATATACTATCATAGCAAATAACAACTCTATTCCATTGAAATAAAGTTTAAATTATAATAAATAATAACCGTCGCTTAGATCGTTTTTAGTTTTGATGCGACACATGCGCGAATGTACTGAAATGAGAACAACGCACTTGCACGATATGTTGTGACACTGTCTCGTGTTTATGCTGTCCTAGTACGTATGCCCGCTAAGCCGTGGCACACGATACTTTATTTTACGTAACTGTTTTTTTTTAAATTTATTTGTTCTGTTTTAGTATTTTGATAAGGATCTAAAATTATTCTGCCGAAATAGGTATTATGCATATGTTTTATCAGATTTTTTATTTTATATTGAATTATTTTATTTTTTTCGATTTTTCAGTTTAAGGATGGAGAGATAGATGTTTTTTTTTGTTAATTATGTGGTATGCAACGTATAATGTATATAATATACATTTTTTTTAGTTTTAAGGAAAGCTTATTAAATACATAATAATAAATACTTAGCTTAAATAAAATTAATTAATAATTAAAAACTATTAACTATTAACAATTTTAACGCATTTTACCACAATTTAAATATATTTTAAATACAACAGACGATAAAACTTCCCAACACTTGTTTGCTCTCACAGGAATGTCAATCATGCCAAAGTGATCCTTAAGCATCGACGCTAATAGGACAACATGACTATACAAAATATTACGCGAATTCCATTCGATTTGAGTGCTTTTTTCAAGTTGCGATCATTAAAGTTGATATGTCTTTCATTCATTTTAAATTGAACCTTATTTTTGGCAAAATATAGTATCTTTTTAAATACAATTTATATTATTATCAACCTCCTCTTTAGATAAATATTCTTACAATGAAATTTAAGCCTTAGTATTATTGTATAAAAGATTAATTTACAATAAAAGTATATATATTTATTCTGTTTTGCCGCAATACATTTCATCAATAGTGCGAGCAGGATAGTAGATATTGAACGGAATGGCATGCAATGGCTTCCTGCAGTGTTATGGTCGCCTGGTACAAGAGATCGTTTGCGTGTCGGTCGAGGTGGCGCGGTGCTCGATGCCCGCCGCACCACCCGCGAACTCCGCTAATCATTTTATTCATTGGAAAAGGAAGGGAATGTGGAAACAAATGAAGGAGTTTTGATTATAATTAGATAATTATAGCAACAATATTAGTTATATTTTTTACGTTTTTTTATTTTCGTCTCTTTTTTTTCTTATTCTTATTTAAGTTTTTATTTAATACTAGTGGGCGCGCGCAGCTTCGCTTGCTTATTTGAACCCTTAGAGGGGGAATTAAAAAAAACCATGGAAACACGTGTTCAATTAAATATTTTTAAGAGTCTTAATTTCAAATTTTATAAAAATCGGTGCTGATTTATTTTTTTCCATACAAACTTTCAACCCTATTTCATCCCTTTAGAGTTAAAATTTTTCAAAATCCCTTTTTAGTGGATGTCCAGATTACGAAAGTCAAACAACATCTGTCCAAATTTCACGATTCCACCATCAGCGGTTACGGCTGTGCGTGCGTCTTACCTCAGTCAGTGAGGACAAATCCTTTTATATATATATAGATTAAAAATGGATGTACAGAATCAACATGTTATTATTATTATATAGATGTTCCTCAGGACAACGTTCCCTACTTCTTCTGTTGTATGTTCGTAGTCTGTTCTCCGTACTGTTTGTATCTATGCTTTTTCCTGATAGGTAGTAAGTTGCTTTCCAAGCATTATTAGGCGGCATATAAACCCAAAATGCTATTATACTGGCAGCGATATGTGAAATCCGAACTTCTTCTTTGGGTGCGTCTTCAATCCTGAATGTAGGCCACTAGCTTCTCAAGCTCTGCTCTGTCCATGGCTAGATGGAATAGTTGTTCTACGGATTTGATACCTGTCCATTTCTTGATGTTACTCGCCACGACTGAACTAAATAAAGACTTGAAATAAGATATAGAAAGTTGTTCACATTCTATTTCTCTATTTCTTTCATATCTGTTCACTAGCGGCGTAGGGTAGGGCGAGGCTGGGCGACCGCCCAGGGGCGCCGGATAAAAAGGGCGCCGTAGATGCCCCTTTAGGGCACTTTGCTTTGCGCAAAGATGTCTCCTCGCTGCAGTGGCATAGCTAGGGTATTTGCTGCCCGGTGCGGCTTAAGGGACTTGATGTCCTTTATAATGGTCTAAGATCTAAAAAAAACAAAAGTGATCGTCGTCTTTGATAT
>HE671329.1:0-24449 GCA_000313835.2 Heliconius melpomene melpomene | reverse complement strand
AACAATTCACACCACCTTTGAAATCTCACTAAAAACGTAATACGGATAGATAGCGTTTGGCAACCATGCTTCTCATATTCGAACTCATCTTAATTGGCTCCCGATCTATTTCAACGCGATATACATCTTTTCATTCCTTTTTAGGATTCTTAATTACCGAATTTCCCTTCCTATTTTCATTTCCGATTTAATCAGCTACCCATTTCATCATGCTCCATGAGTTTTTACTTTAATTGGTATGACTTCGCTTCGCGGGAAGGCAGGCAGAAGAAACTTAGTGGTAAGACACTAAGTTTTCCGTTTAGGTATATATTTAGTCTTATTATATACCTATTATCATAAGTAGCTATTTATTATGAGACTAATGTAGTCCTGGATTCCGTTTCCGGTCGCCGAAGTGTCAACAAGTCTGTGCTGCTCGAAACCAATAAAACACTAATTAAAATATTATATATAGTTATCGTTGGGGAACTACAGTGCTAAACACATTAATACATCAGAAGTAATAATTCTGGAATATTTTCAAGATTAACGAAGCAAACACCAAAAATCATTGAGGTAA
The DNA here is from genome assembly GCA_000313835.2 of Heliconius melpomene melpomene. NCBI lineage: Eukaryota > Metazoa > Arthropoda > Insecta > Lepidoptera > Nymphalidae > Heliconius > Heliconius melpomene. Next base: position 23,887 of record HE671329.1, on the reverse strand, counting down.
AAACTTACAACATTCAATTGCTCGAAATCTAACGTCAGTCGGCTACTTTGATAACTACCTTCACAAAATAAATATTTTCTACCAATCTACATTTCGTTCCGTTCCTCACATTATTATATTAATATGGATCAACAATTCCAATTATTATTCGATAATATGAAGATAGAAATGCAGAAACAGTCAATTGAACTAAAAGAAACTCTTACGAAGAATTTAATGAACCATATAGATAAAAAATTATCTCCTATAATTGAAGAAAATGAAAAATTAAAACAATCAGTTTCTATCTTGAAGAGTGAGATTGAGTACTTAAAAAAAGAAAGGAAAAGTAATAACGTGGTTATCTATGGTTTAGAGGAGAGTGAAAATTCGACAATAAAGCTCTTGGATATAGTTAAAGATATTTTCAAAAAAGACTTAAATATATCTGTAGCAGAAAATGAAGTGAATAGACTATACCGTCTAGGAAGAAACAAAGCTGAGGGCAAACATAGACCTGTATTACTTTCATTAATAAATGGGTGGAAGAAAGACCAAATTATGAAGAATAAAAAAAGTTTAAAGGGAATCTATATATCAGAAGACTATTCTAAAGAAATGATGGAAAAGAGAAAGTCCTTACTACCACAACTAATAGAAGAGAAAAAAAGGGGAACATTGCTTTTTTGAAAAATGATAAGCTGATAGTCAAAGGACCTAGTACCGACAAAAGGAAAAGAGAAATATCTACTTCACCACAATTAAGGCTGACAACTAAACCTAAAAAGCAACAGACAATAACTTCTATTAAAACTAACAGGACAAACGCCTACGATTTGATGAGAACTCGATCAAACTCCCTTACTGACATGCACCCATACAAGAACCAATAGCAATTAACAACCGGTAAACGGACTATCCAACTAAATTACGAAAACCAAACAAAAGAACTAACACAATCTTCCCCAAGCCGACTGGTCCTCGTGGGGAAAAGAGACCGCAACCCTCCAACTAATCACAAAAGAAAAAACGATAACAAATCACAAGAAATCTAAAATCTACGTTGGTTGGAGGAGGCCTTTGCTAACTGGCAAACGGACTTACAGAAAATAAAAAAGGATCAAATATACGAATAGTTTTAATAAATATGATGTTGTATTAGTATTTACATGCATATGTGTAGTGAAACAACTAGTTAATTGTATATTCTGTTATATCCGAATAAAAGGCTTATTTATTTATTTTATTTATTTATTAATGTAGTCCTAATTCTAGATAGACTTAATTTTTTTCTAAGGATCTACGTTTTGTAAATTAAGTAGATAGGTACATCAAAAATAATTAGTAGAAGCCGTCGTTGTTGCGCAGCAGCACAGACTTTCCATTCAGGCGAAACTTATATTCTTGTCCGTGCTTTGGTAACAAGATAAAACACAGCGTTGAACTCCGCTATTCAACGCACAATATGAGGAAAATTCGGCGGTGCATTGTAAACGGAGTGTTTTAGCAATACGTTCCCCGTAATTACTCTGCGATATACGTAATACCTACATCGAAGCTATAAAAATAATAGATTTATGTACTTTTACCAGCACTTGTAATACTTACTATTTAATGTAACACTACAAATTCGTTTGTATTTTTCCAATAATTACTTCGAGTTCCACTACTGAACACGCAATGTCTCCAGAATCCGGCGGAAAGTGTTGAACGAGAGTATCTTAGTGGAAACTGTCTTAGCTCTAGGTTCCCAGGTTCCCTCTGCCTACACTATGTGCGGGATACATCTTGAAGCTAAAAATGATAATTTAATAAAAAAATATTCCATTCTTTTATGTCCTCCGTTTCTTTATATTCGTTTGTTCATTACAAATAATCAATAAGTTAAGGTCACATATTATTTATATAGTGAGAAGGTATTTACATAGCTCGTCTTGTCCGTTCTATTTACATAAAGATATTTATTTACAGGCCTCGTGACGCGTTTTGCACATACATGTCTACCACAAGGCAATTGTGAGAATATATATATATAAAATAAGTATAATAAATAACTTGAAACAATGTTGTTTCAAGATATTTATTATACTTATTTATTTCATGTGAAATATCTTGAATATCTTGAAATAAACACAGGTTCAACACAAGGAGTTCCGCCAGGAGTCAGGAGAGAGTCAAGAGTCTCAGGTAAGTATATCTGTAGTTTTCTGAGCAAAAGCTTTCTGAATTAGGATATTTATTACATTTAAAGTCTAGCCCTTAATTTAGCTGCCTGCACTTTTATACGATCCGATTAAATTATAAGATTTTCGTAATAATAGATTTTCAGAACTAGAATGTAGTCCGTTCCTGTAATATGCTCCTTATTTCGTGCAAAGCTATTTTTATATTTACTTTAGTATATAAAATGTTTATTTAATCTAATGTCAATCTCGGCGTGAAGACGTATTCGTTTTAGAGACGTTTAAGTAACTTTAAGTATTAAGATAAGCGCTAATATTATTTTCTTGTAAGCCAATGTTTCATATTCAAATCGTTTCAGGATGGTACTAAAATGATATTAAAAAATAATTATTTGTTGACATTTGTTAGTGTTTGTTTTAGTGCCCTTTTAGTGAACGAGCACTGTCTAGAGATCCATCGGAAAAGGGAGAGCAAAGTGTCTTGGTTGAAATGGACCCAATGATTTCTCTTTCTATCCTGCTAAGATTGATAAAAAAATCATCATAATATGAATCAGCTAGTTGACTAAGACTTTGTAGCATTGGATAAGTGTTTTTTTCTTAGTCCTTGCTCTACCTAAAAAAATAAATGTTTTATGCACTAAGCAGGGTATTGGTTTATAAAATATTTTACCAATAATTTCTATATAATAAATTTTTTCAAGTCAATGAAATTTTTTTATATTAATATTGTAAGGCAAATAAAAATATCTCACATTTCTTAAATATCCTACAGGCAAAGGAAAAATACAATGATTTTAGAGATACATCACAATCTTTTATAAATATAACGTCATCACTCCGCCGATAAATTTTCCAAGTTATTTCCATTTTCCCGCCCAAAGCGTCAACGCAATGTAATCTGGTTTTCATCACTTGCCGCGATTTATACATTAATCTTCGTATCACCACAATAACATTGTCTATACAAAAAATATATTTTGAACCTTATTACTACGTAATAAGAGTCAGCTTTAACAAACGAACTACTTAAAAATAATTGGCATAGCATACAAAAATTCTATCTTTGAAAATCACAAAGTCGCCCAAGGCGTCGCTCGGAGTACTTCGCGCCACTCGATTCGTATTTCAGAAAGGGACGGCGATACAATTGTGTAATACGTTAGAAAGAGAGAGAGCCAATAGTAATAGACGAGGGTTCCAATTGATTGCGAAGGGTGACTCGCCCTTTGGCGTCTATAGAAGTCCTGCGGGTGGGGCACTCAGTTTTTTGTTTCTCTCTTATTTAATTTAGCAATGGAGTATAATTTGAATATGCAATCTACATGGCGGACTCGTTTCGCAAATATGGTAGCATGTACGTGACTGTGTAATCTCTGACGCGAACTGCTATTTGAATAACAATAGTGCTCTTTTGTGTGTATGCCAGAAGATAGCATTATTGATTGTCTGTCGTTGCATTATATGTTTATGTTTGATATATTGTTATGTAAATTAAGATAATGCTAATAATATATAGTATAATAGGTATTATTAAAAGACAACTTCATTTACATTTAATAAACAAAAGAAAGAAGAATAAACAAAATCACTTGCAGAAAAAAAGGAAAATCCGTATATATACAAATTACTTATAATTTCTGTAGCGTAGATTTTCTGCTCTGAAGTTAATATTATGTTACTTGACTTAGAAATCGTTGAAGTCTAGAAGAACAATGAACAATTATTTGTAAAATGGATAAAAAATTACTCAAAACAAAGGATTATAAATGTCATGATATCTCTTAGTTGTTTCTAAGGGGACAAGATGAGAAATATTTGTTCCTTATTCATTCTTCAGTGACGTGCCATTGGAGACGCCTATGTCCAGCAGTGGACGAGGACAGGCTGATGATAATGATGGTGATGATTCATTCTTCTGTAGGTATACTAAGAATATTTAATTATAATATGTCTTGTGAAACTATTAACCATATTTCTTTACACTATTATCTGCGAGCCATAAGCAATTTAATCAACTTCTTATAAAAGAACAAATTATATAATTATTTCGTATTAAAAACTTAAATCTGTAAGAAAATAATAAAAATTATTATTTTCATATTTAAAGTACTGTTGTGGAATATGTTTAAACATAACTCGTATTGAAAACAGAACTCTTACTATTTTATTACTAACCACTAACTAAAACATTTGCATAAGCGAAGTATGTTTAGAGACGTAAGATACGAAACGACTGGCAGAGGCTGGAGGCAGATCATTCTCGTCAGATAAAGTCGTGATGCTGTCCACGTTTCTCATAGAATCAATCTACACTATTATTGCCACAAATAAGGTAAATAACTTCACATTACCAGCTTCCGTCGTACATAGCCGAGCTGTATATTACATTGTCTTATAAATAATACATATCTAGCTCCCTTTAAGTCCAAGGCTAAACGAAAGTGTCTGTTGATTCTATAATTAGAGTCATTATCAGTAATTACCGTTATCAGTAGGCACTTGCGATACAAGCATTGGTTGGGAGCGACGTCATCGCGTTACTAGAAATGATAAAATTACTTAATTGTTTTATTTACTTACTAAGAAAGTTCTTTATTTATGTGTAATACTGTTTTTTTTAAGCTTACTCTTACATACATAACAGGGTAGGTAGATACTGATGTAAGGATATTTTGTTTTTCGCCTTACATTCATTTTTAAATAAATTATAGAAATGACAATATTTAAAAATATCTGATTTAAAACACGACGGTTGTGATGGATTCTTAAATTACTCTATATATATAAAATTACTAATATTTAGGTATTACATTAAAATAAAGCAATTGAAATTGTAATGTCATATTAATATAGAAATATTAAATTAACACACTACAAAGCGAGAAGTAGTGTTTAAGGTATCCCATAAGATAAATCTACATACAGTAAAATTAAATATAATGTATAAACATTAAATACATTTATGACTCTTGTATAATGATCAACCATCTAAGAAAAACTTCCAAATCATAAAAAAAATGAGTTCTGTAAAAAAACACGCTAGATAACTCTGTGGAAAACAAAAGATGTCGTCATTTTCAGGTTTTCCCACTATATATTAGATCGACTAAAACAAATACCTAGTTGGTTGTTAGCAATACCTACCTAAATAAATATTTAAAATTATTCTTATGCTATTAACTTCAGCATCACAAAACATCTCGATAAAATCGAAATGGACAGCCAGATCAAAATATTCAAACAAAACAATTACATTACGCACAACAACAAAAAAACAGCGTCATGCTGTAACCCAAACACAGTAGAGTAGGCAGAGGAAACATAGTGTTAAGAAACTGAATTCCCCATTTTCTGGCGAATTCTGGAGACAAGCAGTTGAGTGACGGAAAGAAATCATGACCTATCAATTCAAATTTATATATGTTTCTTTAACCTTTATTATAATTTTATTATACAGTTTAGATTATAATGTCAAGGGCTATCAGAACAACGACGCTGTATCTTGCCTACACAGTCATATTAAACGTGGTTCGTGACTCCGCAAGCCTGGCCTGGCTAATTTCTTTATCGGTTTCGGTGACGAGGTTACATAATAATGCAATACAATACAAGTTTACTTTTAGTGCCGTGGAAATTATATAGCATGTTTTTTTTTCTTCGGGCGAAGTTATGTAAAAAATGTATAAGATCTAATTGCCGCCCACAAAGTTGCTTATGAACAATATCCTAGACTATAAATTCCTACACTCAATACCTCAAAATTCAGCGGAAAGTGGAGAACTAAAGTATCTTAACGAGAAAAGGAGTCTCTTAACATTAGATTCCAGATTTTTATTAGCTTCACCCTGTATCCCGCACATTGCAGGGTGAGCAGAGGGAACCTAGTAAGTAAAGACACATTCCAGAATTGGTCTCTAGAATTAGCAGAAATATAAAATATTTTAAAAGAGAATAAAAAATCTATATTTACCTAGTGTATTGGTTTTTCTGGTATACTCGTAGAAATGTAGAGACAATACTTATAATCTTTTAATAGTTCAGTAGTGTATGTACGTGTGTGTATTGCCTAACAATCTATCTTTAGTATTTAAAATTCAGTAATAACCAGTATCCAAGAAGAGAAGTCTTTCCATTACACGTCCCGAACGCCCCAACATTACATGGCGACCCTGCCAGGCGGTGTGCACGCCTGCGAACCACAAAGAAGGGTAAGGTAGAGTTCCGCTACTTAATATCTTGAAAATTACACAGAAAATGGGGAAGATGCTGAAGTGTCTCAACATTAGGTTCCTTCTGCATAACCTGCTATATGCGTCAATAACCTAAAAATATATATATTTACGTACCAGCAGCTCTAAATTACAATACACTGTACTCACGACCTTCTCAAATTCACCTTCAATTAAGCGTTGGTACTTGGAGGTTGAATAAATAAGTAACTTTTTCGTTGCAATCAATACAAGCGTAACTTTGTAATTTAATGTTTGATTTAGTTATTACAATTAGAATTTTTTGCTTTTTTTTTTGTGAAATTACATTTTTATAAATAGAAACGAACAAATAACGTAGGTACTTAATTTCCTCGAGTGTAGATCGACATCGAATTCACATTTATGATAAAAAATTGAATTTCTATCTCCCCAATTTTACTTTGTAACAAAAGAATAGATTTTTTTTCGATCATGAAGTTAATGCAGCAGCATAGGGTTAACAAGCCCTATTATAGATATATAGCCAATGATACCGGGGAGGAGGAAAGAGGGTACTCTATCCCTGAAGAAATGCAAGCATTATGTGGCTGCCTGTGAGGAAGTCGACGACTGTAGAACGTCCCCTGCAGGACTCGAACCTCGGCTTGCGGCCGTCGAGTGGACACTGAAAGTTAATAAGTATAGGATTCATTCTCTGAATTTTATAAGCGTGGTTAATAATCATTGTTCTTCTCTTTCATTTCAAATGAAGACATTGCAACGATGGTATTTGACGCTGCTCTACACACGTTAGGTTTCGTAAATGTATTATAAATGTTAATAAGTTTCTCGAATTCCTGACAGCAGCACAGCCTGGTTCTAAGCGCGATAATTATAATGCGATCCTTACATGGGGAATTTGTCATTTTTATTTCCTAACACTGGTAATAGGACAAGACACAGCGTTAAGCTCCGTCATTCAATACCCAAAATCTCGAATTGAGGATGGAGTGATGCGTGGGGTGCGGAGTATATTAATGCTAGGTTCCTTCTGCTAAAACTGTCATAGGTACGCAGAATACATTGGGAACCTAAAAAACTACTAGTATTCGAAGGCACGAACTATCGTGCTACAAACCGCCCACGACTACTTCACCGTAAAAACATAAACCATATATGTACTTACATATTTCTAATATCCTCTGCCATTAAACTTAATTGAGCGAAGCGAACGGAGCGTTCTACTGGAGACTTTTTACACCCTTTGTCACCAATAGGCTCCCAAACGGTTTGACCGATTGAGATGAAAATTTCCAATTATATATATATGACCACGTAGATGGTTTCAGGCATAAAAGATTTTTTAAAAATTAAAAAATTAATTTCTCGCTTCGCTCAACAAGTAAACGAAATTGAGGTCCGGTTGGCGCCCCTAGTTATTATGAAACTTAACGAACATAAAATAGTATAGTTAACGAATTTAATCTCAAAACACAATGTACTATACGGGGAGAGTTAATTAAGGTCTGTTAAACGACGTAGTTTACGAGCGCCCTTCATTTTCTATTACATGAGTTGTCATTGTTCAAGTTAATATTTCTTTCAGCGGGTGGTCATTGCCCCTACTACGGACAGTGTGTCCTTTGAAGGGTAAATAAGAAATATTTAATATCTACGTACCTACGTAAAATGCTATTAACTAAATTTTATACCTTGAAATTATATTTATTATCTTTTATTTATCTATTATTATTTTCAATTTTAATAAAATAAATAAAATACATATTCTGTTATCTACTGGCTGCAACAACAAAAAACATGGCTGTAGATAATTTTTGCTATTATTAATTGCTCAATTACCTATAGCGAAAATGCAAGAAATGTTAACAACGTTAAGGAAAACTAGGACAAGACGAAAATAAGGAAATGTGAGACTAATATGATAGCGCCTAACAATTAATTTTATATCCAAAGAAAGAAAAGAAAGATATAAAGAAATATCATCATTTAGATAACATATCAACTTTAGTATCAATCTAGAATAAAATCTAAAACTATTAACAAACATAAAAAATAATAATTAATATACAAATAAGTCAAACCTTTTAGTCATGTTCGAGATTGAAAACAGGAGTAGTTTTCCAACAGTCAAGGATGCCGTAAAACAGTTTTACGAGGCATTGTGAGAGTTTTACGAGGCACCGACCGCGATTGACTTTTGACCATAAAATATATTTTCTATGTGGCCATTTAATATTATTTCTTGTTTTTCCGCACTTTATTTTCAAGAATTAAGGCTTCATTATGTTTTTAAGGCAATATAATTAAATTTGAGGACGACAGTGCCGCATGGACACCAGCCAGCCAGCAAGCGATTGCAGGTATACACGACAAGTTGTGGGTTTGATTCCCACTCGAGGAAATGTCTTCCTCCTGATCTATCCTGGCTATTGCCAGGGTCTGCCCTCCTACTCAACCTACTCCACTTTGCACGATCTTTTGAGATCAACCACTCGAGGAAATGTAATATTTAGTATTTTCACTTCCTCGATCTGGTAATCAGATCAGGTAAAGCACGGCGTTGACTTTTTTCTTCGCTAAGTAGATGCAATTTAAGGAATACGGGAAGGATGCAGTATGATATAGTCGTTGATTCATCGAAATTACTTTTATTATAATCAAGATATAACTTACCCATAATGAGTAGCATATAATTAGGTATATACCTATGTGTATGGATTCAAACTTTTCTCACTACCGACGTTAACCTTTAAATTCCTATATTGATTCAAATCATTAATTGCGAGACGTAGTTTTTAACGTTGAAAATTGCACATATTTCCTATTTTTAGCTTTTTAAGTATTTTTATCTTTTTATATTTTAAGTCAGTTATACCGTTCCAAATATTGTTGTTTATATTAATTTTAACGCATAAGCGTTTGTATCTGATTTTTAGTCGAACAGTAATTATGTCTGAGCTAGAGACAGAGCTTACACTAAAGAGTCAAAATTATCGTTGTCTTTTGAAGAGATTTTTTTATCGTTAAAGCAAAAGAAACGACCGAGAATTGATAAGTGAAGCGACCATTAACCAAAATCCAAGTTAAAAGAGTACCTACCTACCTTAATTAATATTTATAACTAGTATTCCGTTCACAGCTTCACTCGCTTACAGTACATTAAAATATACATATATTTATTACCTATCCTATATAATTAAATGGAAATTGTTATCTGAACAGTACCTATCTATTTGAGGAAATCAATTTAAAATCTGCTGCGTTATTTGAAAATTCTAAGGAAACGGCAATGGAAAACCACGTCGTTTCGTACTATGCTGAGATAACGATGCATATAACGTGTCTTTTACATAGGTATAAATGTAAATAACCCTTATTTATGCCTGGCATCAAATAATGTTTGTTATATTTCTAAGTTTTTATACAGATCGTCTGAAAGACTTTTATCGTGAAACATTTATAACTCGTGTTTACCAGTAAATTGAATATATTATTCTGTTATTTCTAAATATTACCTAATTGTTGTTCTTTAGTTTTCTAATAAAACTCTTTAAGCGACTTATGAAATATCAAATGTCCGCATAGACCCACAGCCTCTTTACAAATACCATTTGAAAATTGGGATTAGTTTAGACTTAAGCGGAAATAACAGATTTTTCACTTAAATTAGCACGACATAAAAGCTAATAAATAAAGTATAATGATAGTAATAGTTATTGTGTTACAAAATTAATTCTTTCGATAGACGTTATTTATTTTGTTATCTTTTTTAGGTCTAACTTTGATGTGGAAATAATTTAATGATCGTTTTACCTTTCTGTTCTTTTATATCTATTAAACATGACATTAAATTTGTAATCTTTTCTTATTTATTTATTCTTTAATCTTCGTATTTATGTATTTTTGATAATACTGCGTATTAGCGCGAGTGATATGACGGTAAAATTTCAAAGATTTGATCAATTCGGCTTGTCTATTATCGATACATTTCTGGAACATAGTTCGAGGGCGGCACTAGTAAAATCATCTCGAATTATAGAATATATTAGAATATAGAGAACAGCTCGTATAGTGAACATTTATTCCTTTTACGGTTATTATGATCAACAATAGTAGAGTCGTTGCTCTACGTTCCTCTTCGTATATATTTGCGTAAAGGCAAGAACTAAGCACAACAAGCTAATTGTTTACACGATATCAATGTTAATTAATATGCTGGAAACTTTAATAAGCGTTAATTAAAACAGTGATTTACAGTGCTATTAATAAAATACATTAGTTTTTGCCTGTAAAATTTCAATATGCATGCATTTGCATATATTAGTTTTATTATTACATGCAAAAACCTCAAATTAGATACAAATCTACACTTATTTCTGGGTAAAGAACAAAGTTTTCGTTTTACCAGAGTATTTCGTCTCGTTTAAGTTTGTCGGCTAAAGTTTTCGAATTGGATAAATTAGCATATGCTAATGGCATGCTCAAATAACACCAGTAAATCTCTATTCATCTCAAACACAGCATCAGCTCTCTATCAGCGTCTATTGTTACAGATCTAAGCGACGAACAAGGCCAAAAAACGGTAAAATAAAAAATCTGCCAACTGACATCGATTCTATCGGTCTCGTAAAAAAAGAACAATGCGTCGAGAACGCCACGCGTCCCGCTACCCTCGCGCCGACTGACTACCGCTCTATTGTGATAACGTTCTATCTACAACGTATTACATAAGACACGACTCTATTAATTTAGAAATAGAGTGTGTTTTAGTAAAGCAGTTTTATAGAGAACTGTGTGATAGTAAATTGTAGCGAGCTTGGAATCCGCAGTGGTCGCGCGGCGTTGCCACACCGTGCGCGACCACTTCTATGTATATGTGTGTTCTGGCACAACTGGCGCCGAATATTTATTGTATACTAACAGAATACTGACGCGCGCTTAGGGCGACAGGGTTCTATACTGCGTAGGGCTCGACAAAATATACCTTAATGTAATGATATAAAGTTCATTTTGTTGCAAATGTTCGTTTGTTACGATCTTGTTGTAGTGAGCGGGTGGTCTATGTGACCGTCCAGGTGGCTATGTATAGCTTTGACTGAACGTTAATCTAGATATGGTGTAATCTAGTTGTCCATCAATCTTAGTTTGTAGGACTTAGTAATGTAATATGTAATTATAGCCTGAATTGATAGTAATTTTCAGTAATTACTAGAGATTATTATTAATTAAAACTAAATATTATAGTAGGTTCACTAAATTCATTTCGATACACGAGTACAATCATTTTACATTTTTAGTTTATATCTGCACAAATCTTTATAATATTACAAAAAATATGTTCTTTATAATAATATACTAAAGTCAATATTCCAACAAAAACATGCTTAAAATTACAATTGAATAATTTAATCAAAAACTTACAAAGAAATTCACGACGAAATGTTATTCCAATCGTGTTACAAGCGCTTCAAAAATAAAATATTCAAGGCCATCACTATCAATAAGCATAGCTATAAATTCGCCGAAACGATATCGATATCGCGTTTTTTTTAAAACAATAATCTTCTATTAAAATCGGTAAAAAACCAAGCGGACATTCCTCGTAAAACTGCGGGAATCCACAATTTACTGGTGTAAAATACCAATTACATATATAACAAGTGTATTTTCATACATATGTTTGTATGTTATTACATATAAATTTTTATACATGGTAAAAAAGAACGAAATATTTTATTTAGTGTCAGTTGTTGCCTATTTCTTCGTGAAATTTATCGCAGCGAAACTAGTTATTCGGACGTTTTCACACAGAATTATGGCCTACTATTCTTACAAACCTAAAATTACATATACCTAATAGATACATATATTAAAAATTACAATAAATAAAGATAAGATAAAATTATTATTTCAAATTTCGTCTGCGACAAAATGACTTCAAATAATGTCAATAAACTCTTCTCCACTACTTATATCAAAAATATTTATTTCCAGCTCTACTTTGTGGTTTCATTAATGAAAATTCTTAGAAAATATATAGTTTGTATTTGTTTCGACTGGATGGTTCCTTGAATTCATGATTTGAATAATATAATAACAGATAAATTGAAATATTTGTTAGTTCAGGAGAAAACTCTTAGGTTCTCTTTTCCTATTTAAAAATAATAAGATATAGGTACTAAAATATAAGTTTCACATTGAGATCCTTAGCTTATTGCTTACAATGTTCTATTTAGGTAACCACTCGGTAACTTAGGTAGCCTAGGTAACCTACGTTAGCTTAATATGATGTTAAAAGCAAATTGCAACCACGTGAATAGAGCTTCCATTACATCAATTAATTAATTAATTAAATGAAATTCTCTCGAGTGAAACGGTCGCGGTATAAATCAATCGACAGTACAATACACAGCTATAATTTAATGATATAACTATATGACGAATGCTTTACCTACTTAGTAAAATTGATAATTGGGAAGATTCGTACAGGAATTTAATGTCACAACTTCAAGACGTCTGGGAAACAGATATTCATCTATTATACCTCGTCTTAGCATTTGATAAATTGCGTTGTAATATCTTTGACTTACATTCTTTCTTTCTTTCTAATATTCTTTCCCCCAGGTCAGGTGCAGGTGCCCTTGCAGTCATCGAATTCCTCACAGGCAGCCACTTAGTGTTTGCATTTCTTCAGGCACAGAGTACCCTCTTCCCTACCCAACCGGTGTCGCTGTAAAACCCAATAGAGCTAACAGCATTAACCTCATGTTTGAAAAAAAACCTATCATTCAGATCTTGATTCTTGAACAGTGTAGGAAATCTATTAGTGAAAAACCACGGGGCCGAGACCTGAACGCGATTGAAATTAATCATATGAACCAACGAGGTGTTGGACTGACCTTTAATCTTTTAAAGGTCAGTAGCAGAGAGCAACACAGGCAAAGATAGATTGGGATATTTGTCGCTCGTCAGGTCCAGGTTTAGCAATTAACTAGGATAGATTAAATTCACATACCTATTTAAAAAAGGTTCGAAATGAGTATTTTTAATCACAGCTTTCCACGCCAGATAATAACAGTTTGATCTTAGTGGTGAAAATGAATGCCGTACCTACTTCGTCTACACTACGGCACATTTCGACATTCCCTACTTTAAGAGAAATTTGAACCAATTCTAAAAAAAAAAGATATAGAGACACTTAGCTCTATCAATCTCATAAGTTCCAAGTAATGAAAATATAATAAAATATAGAATATTATCTATTTTACACAAAAAATACGAGTTACATGGAAGAAAATTATTTAAATTCTTACACACGGAATCACAAAGATTTAACGCACACATAAATTAATGATAACACTGATGTATATATAATTAAACCTCATATACAACACAATTATTTAACAAACACTTCATAGAAATAGAAACTATTTAAAGAAAACCCTGGAAAACCTATGGGTTTCCGCGCGCCGTAAACTATGGTCCACGGCGCGCGGCCAGATAATCGATTTTTACTTCGTGTTCTTCTAATACCCTTATATAAGCCTTAAATAATACATTTAACAAATAAAAAACGTAGAAAGGTAATCGTTAATTTGTTATTTTTAGTTTAGCAAATCCAATGCCGTGAATTTGTCTAACCAGAAACCAGCGATATATAACGCAATGTCTCGGAAATTAGGCATTAGTTAGAATAAACACAAAAGGATCCTTCCTTTTGTGTTTATCAATAAGTATTTGTCTTCTGTTAATCACCTAACTACTTACTAATTGAAAACAATGCCTAAAAAAGACACGCTCTAAGAAAACAACTTGTTTCTATAATCCTAGTCATCTTACCTCTTCTTACAAAGTTGTCGGGTTCACGGTTTGAAATTATTTTCAAGCAAATCGAACAATTAGGAATATATGAAAATAGCATAATATGAAAATATTTGTAAGATTTTCTTCTACAGATATGTCACTATAATTTAATTCCGCCTCGCAATGCCTCGAAAATTCGGTGGAAAATAGGGAACGGAATGTTTTAACATTAGGTTCCCTCAGCTACAGCATACAGCTCATATAAAATAAGAAATAGATAAGAAACATCCATAGTCTCACGTGTAATTTAATATCCTTAAACATATGAAATCCATTAAAATTCACTAATAGGTATTCTTTAATGGCCAAAGCAAATATTAGCCTATTACAGCTGCCAGCGGTCACGTTTGTTTTTATACTTTAATTAAAATAAATGACGTAATACGGTTCGTATATCGTAAAAAATATTATTTTATTACGTATTTTTAAATATTATATTCTGTTATTATTTCTTTTTATTCAATTCAACTCCTTTTTAGTGTATTTTCTATTTCTTCTCCCTCCTGGCATTAATCCCGGCTATTACCAGGGTCTCCCTTCCTACTCAACCTACTCCACTTTGCACGGTCTTTTGCGTCCTCGGTGGTTAGACCATTGGCTCTCATGTCCTACCTGCATCACGACATCCAGCCAGTGCTTTCTTGGGCGTCCCCGAATCATCGAGCCGCCACTCTTATATCCTCATCCAGTCCGTAAGAATGGTGGTCCTCCCCCTCTTCTCCTCCTTTCTTCAGCTCCCTCCTTCCTTTAAGTGTATTTTCTATTTATACAGCTAAATGTAGGCATCTTACTACTGTAATGATTTTATATAAATAGTTTTTATATTCACGATAATTTGTTATAGAAAAATGTAAATCAACCTGTTTGTTAAATAAAAAGATATATTATTTTGAAAATTTATACATAGAACTAGCGCGAGTTGACAATTTAAAAAAAGACGCTTGATGTGATGAAAATTCTGATGCGCATTATTAGATTTGGAGCTGAAGAGGAAAGTGGTCCTCTAGAATAAAATATTGTATTATAATTTAAGATATAAATTGTACAAGCCTAATGGTATTTAGCCCTGGAAGAAATATAAGTTCTGTAAAAGTCCTGAGATATAAATTGTACAAGCCTAATGGTATTTAGCCCTGGAAGAAATATAAGTTCTGTAAAAGCCTCGAGGTGTTTGATTTCTTTACACTACCATTGTTATTTATTTTTATTTAGCTGACACTCAGCAGAGTAGGCAGAGAAAAACATAGTCTTAAGTTCCGTTTCCCATTTTTCGCTGAATTCTGAATGTATTGCGTGTTGAGGAGCGGAACTCAACGCCGCGCTTTGCCACAACATCATTGAATGTGAAGAAATATTATTTTAAATACGTATTTAGAGGTATATTCTATATCGGATAGTAATATCAAAATTATTGTTATTTTATTATTATTAGAATCGTCTTGATAATTTTAGAAGCTCTTTTACAATAGATAAGTAAGTATTTTTACTTTTAAACAAAATTCACACAGTTAATCTGCCTTCCTTTATGAAACTCCTAAAATTCTATGTATGAATATTTTATTCATTTAAAATAAAAACTAATATTTTTAAAATATTAACTATTAAGATATCTCTATCTATGCATAGTTAGCCACTGTTAAACACAACCAGTTTGAAGCTCGAGTTACTAAGCAACTAAGCAATTAGACTGCCATTCTTAAATTAGGTGAATTATTTTACTAAATAGTTGCAAATTTCTTTTCGTTTAGCTATTGACATTAATAACTTGTTTAATTCAGTCACAGAAATTGTTTAATTGCCAGTACAATTGTTAAATTATCATTACGATTTTCCGTAAGCCTGACTGACAGCTGACTATTGTTATACTGTAATTATAATATTGGTATAATAATACCTGATTGAGTTTTAAATACAATAAACTGTAAATAAGTTGTACATAGCTATAGTATTGTGTTTAAATTTAAAACAATAATTGATATTCAATATAATTTATGAGAACATATTTTGTAATTTATTGGATTTTTATATGTCTTATAAAGACATTATATTTCTTGAAAGAAAAGCACAGAGCGATCACTCTCAACAACTACAACTCTTCCTAGTGTCAACACTAAAAGACTCCGTTCATGTTCCACCCAAAATCAAGACAACAAATTAAGTAGCGTAACTCAACGCCGATCACCCCTATACCCTTACATATAAAAATAAAAAAACAACACCCTCACCCACTACCAACAATACATAAAACATAAATAAGTATATAACAACAAAAACATCGCATTACGGTATCCAATTCAATTCGGTTGACGCAATCGTTTTTCCGCGCGAGCTGGCAACGCCGCACCAGGCTCGCTTACTTAGGCTAGAGAAAGCCGTTTCTAATCTCGCCTCTCGGCCGCGCTCGCGCTCGCGTCGCGTCGCGCAGTCAGTCATTGACTCCGCGCGTTTTAAAATATAAATGCAATCTGCATTTTGTTTTTGTTGCTTTTGGGTATTTTGTTGTTTTTTTGTTGGGTAATGTATGTAGATTAGTCTGTACGGTGGATATGTATCTAGCACACAGGGTAGACAGAGGGAACCTTGTGTTAAGACATCACGTTCTCCATTTTCTGCGTTTTGGAGACATTGCAAGTTGAATGGCCGCAGAGGTAGAAAATGAAAACAACTAAATTTACCAAGTGGAAATTAAACCTACAACCATCCTGTTTTCAGTCAGACGCTGTGTCCCTGGTATTAATTACTTGATTTGCATAAATTCTAATTGTCTTTGACTAGGTACTATACCTATCGATTCTATAATTCACGATGCAATGTATCTAAAAAAACAAATAATATATGCTACTAATGCGATAAAAAAATATAAACTTATCTGTTTATAGAAATCTAAATCTATATAGATAGAGACTAGTTTAGTTTAAAAAAAACAAGCTCAATATTTTTTCTAGAATTAGCGTATTATAAGATAAAGTAATCTACCAGCGACATAATCGCGGCTTCGCCCGCTTAAAGTTAATGTTATAGCCGAATTATACGAATTCTTCTCATAAATTTCAATATATCTGCTGCTATGATATATAAGCTATTAGGTGTACTGTAGAGTTTCATCTAAATCCGTTCAGTAGTTTTTGCGTGAAAGTAAAACAAGCCATCAATCTCGACAAACTTTCACATTTATTATATTCGTAAGATAGGAAGATATTATAGGTATATATTTAAAACTTTTCCAATACTGAACGATTCTAAATAACACGGCATAGAGGGTTGAAATTTTGTATGTAGGTTCGTGGGAGAACACAAAAACGGATTTCCCGAAATTTCTATGTAAACGGGAATTTTTTTTGTCCCTTTTGTAATTCCCGCAAACGGAATCACGGATTACAACTAGAAAAGAATATTTATAACGGAAAAAATATGCCTTATTTCTACTCTACCCGAAAAGACGTTACGGACGGCATAGGTATAGCGTTATGGTTTTACTTAAAAGTTTTCCAAATGATGTTGTCTACTCTTTAACACCTATCATTTGTTGTAAATTACAATCCATGATTTACAATGGCCCTCAATTTGTCTTGATCGTATTATACAAAGTGCAATTTGGTTTTCGTCAGTTAGTTCTTTACATTTCTTTAGGTAGCAAGTTTAGGGGATTCGATGCAAGTTTTTACCAAAAAACGTTTAAATCAATAGTTATATAGTACATCATTTCATTCACTGTTGTCTTTTGTATTTAGAATTGAATTTAATGAATATTGAAATAATATTATTCTGCATATAAACATTAGTAATACGAAAGTAAATAGAGTAAAATATATAGAGGCCAGTCGTGGCGTAGGGGCACACGCGTGTGATTGCAAACAGATTGTGGGTGCGATTACCACTCGATGAAATTAAATATTTGATATTTTCATGTTCTTCCATCAGGTGTTGAGGCAGCGTTGAGTTCCACTCTTAATACGCAATGCCTCGAGAATCCGACAGAAAGTGCGGAACAGAAGTATCTTAATGGAAACGAAATATCTTTGTACTACGTCCCCAGGTTTCCTCTGCCAATTCTGCTATGTGCGGTATGCAACGTAAAACAGAAAAAAATATAGAGGCTAGGCTTGATAGCTTCAAAATAATGGCAATATAAGTAAGTCATGTTATTTATGAATGACATTTCACCTTTTTATTATAATTATATAAATATTGATAAGTACAATTTAAAAATACATATTGACTGTAATATATGAGTAAGCTCAATGTGAAACGAAAAAACGTTTCGAAAAAGTTCCATCCGCGAAGACTGAGCTGTGCTTTATTTTTATTTAATACTAGTGGACCCGAACGCGGCTACGCCCGCTTGAACTTTACGAATATTTTTTAAATATATTTATGAAATTATTTTCAGTTTTCAATAGAGAGATGCGTTAAGCAAGCTCATTTTGGGTGACGTTTTCTAATAACAAACTTTAAAAATCGTTGCTTAGCAAAGGTCGCATAGCGACGGTTGTTATTAACATGGCGGAATAAATTGCATGTCAAATTAATAAGTATTTTAATATATTGGTATATATCGAAAATATTACAAATATGAGAAAAAAAGTATCCTATGTTCATCCCGAGACCGTCAAGTATCTCTATATGAGTATTTTATCACAATTAAATTAGCGGTTTTGCCCTGATTGCGTAAAAGACAGACAGACAGAGTTACTTTCGAATTTATAATATAGGTATGGATTCATTAATGGTGTTGTGTATAATATCACTTGCTTGGCCTAAACAGGTTTATACTATCTTTTACCAAAAAGAACATCACATTATCACAATAATGTGATTAGGCGAAACTTAACGTAATGAATTACGGATAACGGATAACCGTTCATTTCGTTAAGTTTCGCCTAGTAAATTTGTAGTTTTTTGAGTAAAAATTAGTAAGAAAAAGACAATGGACTAATGGTTTGTTATAAGAGATAGGTGAAAGTGCAATAAAACTATACCTTACTTAGAATTTAACAGTTAAGCCACTAGATTCTCTTGCGTACCATACCTACTTCAAAAAATATTGTTAAATCATATAAATATATATGATACACACTCATCCAAACGCCACGTGCATATACTATGTAATACGTAAGCTATATGTAGCTTCATCGATCATAATTATCATTTATCGTCCGCGGCAGACATATAAGCGATACCTACTGATAAATATTTGATATATTTGTAATTTCAACATAGAAAGTAAAGTACCTATCAATTTTAAGCTGGATTATATTGATAGTCGCTGTCGTGCAGTGGAAAACCACCTGATAGTAAACACAGTCGTTGTTGGTTCGATTTCAACTATTGGAAATAAAATATTAGCATTTCTACACTATGACTAGGTGCGGCGTTAAGCTACGCAGAATACAACGTAAAGTTGAGAGGGAGAAAATTATTCGACAGCCTTAAAGTCCGATTTGATATTATCAGGACAACAGAGTAACCATACGGTATTAACAAGGAAAACTAGATTTTTTCAAATCTATTATCTTGTGTATTACTTATATAAATAAAAATAAATTTAAAAAAAGGTTTTTACAATTTTCAAATATCTAATCTAATCTATTTTTTGTATATGTACCTAGGTAGATATGATAATGACCTAAGAAAAAACAATCGCTCAGTTGGCTTGCGTGTACATAGTAGCTAATTGACATGTTGAGATCTTAATGTCCATTAATTATATTTTACTTAATTATTTAATTAAAATCCGGTTTAATATCTACGTACTTAGGATAAAAATAAAAATTGAAAAAAGTCCTTGGAGAAATCAACAACACTAAAGGACCATCAACCAAACAATCTTATGATACCTATATAAATTAGCATTACGCCAAAGAAAAATAACTTAAAGAATATTTGTCATTTTGAGTATTTACCTCGAATACTTTCGTAATCAGATTTCCAAAACAAAAATAAACACTAATAATTAGAATTCCAATCTACAACAGACAAAATCAAGCCAGTACTGCCTCGCTTACCTAGTCGCCAATATTATTTAAAATTGTTATGAAGTACATACCACATAGTATTTTTTTCTGTCTGTTTATAATCATTCCCCTTTTTATCACTCTTTCGCATATATATCAAAAGAGAGGCATAGTTAACACCATACTTGTCTACATTGAGGAAGAAAGCCCTAATTTAACGGCCCCTTCTCAGCGTCTTTCTTTTGCTTTTCATCGATATCTATCCATCGATAGATTATGTAAAAAAAACAAACAGTGTAAATACTATAAGGAAACTCGCATAATTATTATTCACGAATGTATTGTTTTTGTAAAAGAGACACTCATCTAATAAAAACTTTTTTTTATAAAAAAAATAAATATTCACTGAATTAGTAAAACACTATCCACTACAATGCTATTTTATAGTCACATTGCAGTCCTTCAATCTATCTAACAAGAAATATTATCTATTTATATATTATTTTACATAACTCACGAATCATTTATTACAAAAAGAATGTTTATCAGCCCTAGATATAGATTATTCGTCTATCATTATCAATTGTATTATAGCTATGTAAAAATATAATTTTCTAATGTTGGTACCAATTTTTACAAATTTTACCCGACTGTGGAAAATCCTATAAGGAGGAATATTTTTAGAGCGTATGTATGCATGTATGTCGGTTCTTTTGTTCCCTTGTAACTGTTGCCAGTGAACCGATTTTGATAAATGACACGTCGTTGGGTTTGTCTTGATAGCGCGAATGTTACTGAATACATTAATTTATTTTATTCAGTTGGGTTTTTTTAGTTATTAATATCTTATCTTTATATCGCGTCAATTATATTTTTGAGGGTAGGTAATAAGCGGAGAAAAAACGACTTAAAACCGTAATTTTACAATTGGCAAAAAGATTATTATAATGTTTTCTTGTAAGAACTGATATTATAAAATTTAAGATATAGTTTTATTTAAATTACTCCAAAACAATTACTTTGCCCGTTTAATTTTTTTTTAGTCGTGCTAATTAAATATGATTTCTCATTTGTCACACTAATTATAAAGAAATAGTGTTAAAGGAACAAAAACAAAAAAAAATAAGACTAAAATAAAATTTCAATACTCATACACGGATCCAGGTGGCGCTTATGACAGAGCTATCAGTGATAAGCTATCAGCTTATCACATCCGCTGCACGCAGCTGCTGCTGGCGCTTTAGTCGATGCGTCTTTTGCCATGACAGTTTCGCACTTTAATTTTAGCCTACATATTTTTTGAGGTCTTTTATTTAGACTTTTTTGTTTATTTAAGAAATAAAAAGAATAATTTTAAATATGATAATCTTACTGCAAATATTATGGATTCAAATCAAGTCTTAACTATGAAACAAATCTGATAAAATAAAATATTGCAGTGATTTCGACTACCAAGTACTATACCTACTCTTATCTCTTTCGCCTCGTCCACTGTCATCAACCGCTTCATACATGCCCTCCGGGGTGTCCCCATTCTTTCATTTTACGTGACGTTCCTCCAGTATCTTTGATATTGTGTTTTCGAAGATCAACCGATATCTCCTTTTACCTCTGTTAAGGCTTTTATCGCTCAAATTTAAATATTACTAATTAAATAATAAATTAATAATATCTGCTATAATTAATATGAAAATTATACCTTTTCTGCCTATATCATAGAATATAAGATAGCTGAAGAGACGAGCAAACAATATTAGATAACAATTAGTAAAGTGCCAACTCTGTGTCGGAAGTGTGTCATTCTACATTTATCATGATGACAGTAAATATTGCTCGTATTAGGGCTTAAGCACTGTCTTCCGGAGACACAGATAAAACAAACACTACGCGTATTTGAATAACGTCATGTCATTTTAAATATAAATCTTTACGTATTGAAGCCAGCAAGGATGTCATCAGGGAAAATTAAAAAGAAAATGCTGGTGTGCTTCGGGCCTGTTAAGAGAATGACTGACTGGAGAATGGTAAAAAAAATTAAGGAGCAAGACAGGGATATACCTACTATTACCACTGATAGGGGGAGGTTTTGGTTGACTTTCGAAAACATGAGGATGAGGAACCACTGGAGGAAGGTCATGAAAAAAACATAAAGATCC
Source organism: Heliconius melpomene melpomene (assembly GCA_000313835.2). Taxonomy (NCBI): domain Eukaryota; kingdom Metazoa; phylum Arthropoda; class Insecta; order Lepidoptera; family Nymphalidae; genus Heliconius; species Heliconius melpomene. The sequence goes on along the minus strand of HE671329.1, from coordinate 1,538 downwards.
CCTGGAGAGAACATGTTCATACATAGGTATGACGCGGTTGATCAGATATGTAGCGACCGGTCTGGACGCTCCCGTTCCTCTGGCAGGAAATAAAGGAATAAAGAATGAAGCTAAATAGAAGAAAGTTATTGACATCAGAAATAGGGAGAACGAAACGCCAAAAGTTACTTGCGCCATATTTACCTCGCCCTACTGCTACGTGACTTTTTATCAATATCGTCGACAATTAATTTTTATAGCTTAACTAGTCTCCCTCTACTAAATATTCTTGTATCTACGATGTAGATGATGCACAGTAGGTACACATTTTTTACTGAAATTAAGCATTTTATTATATTCAAATTATTGAAGCACAATTTTCGTTATTTAATTACTACAATAATTAGATATCTTACGATTTTCTTCTTTTATTTGTTACATTTTATTTTATTTTTTTTTTTATTTACCAAGTTAACCGGACTACCTACCTAACCTAAGCCAATAAAAATCTTATCCGTATTCATCTCTTTCAGTCGACTCCTAATTACATAGTTTTAAACAAACAGCATTTATTACTCAATCACAGTTCAAAAAGTATATAATCAAATAACTTTCTGAAATATCCTTAGCCTTAAGATTTACCTATATAAATTCAGATTACCAGAACTACAACCATTCCAAGTTTTTAAGCACAACCCCTTTACTATTTTTACACAGTTCCAATTAAGTATAATTTCCAATACATTTAAAAAAAAACAATAATTATAATAAACAAATGACATAATTAGATAAATAACTAGGGTAAAACCCGGATAGTTGCCACACTTTTTGAAAAAGCTCTTTTATTAGAAATGTATACCACTACATTACCTATTCAATGTGTATTCTTAAACATAATATATTAATCTTTTAACTTAGCCAATTTTTTCAAATATAACTATTATTAATTTTGAGTACAGCCTGTTTTAAGTGGCCTCTAAAAAAGAGGATAGTTGCCTACTATGGCGGATACTAGCCTCACGTTAAAAATGGTTCGGGGGATACTTGCCTCTCTATTTTTTTTTCAAATAAAAACGAACTTATATTAATTTAAGTAATCACTTTTTGTTATTGAACACAATCTTTCATTAAGTATTAATCTAAGTCAATATAATTATAAAATTACAACAAAATGGTAATTAAATATCCAAAATAATAATTAAATATTACTATTTATTTTAAAGATAGAACAACAAAAAAAAGAAATTAACTTTGACATAGCATCTATTAAATAAGTATTCAGTTCTAATTACTTACTGAGATCCTTTATTGAGTACTAAATTCTAAGAGAAGTTAAATTATTACCCAAACAACACTTAAAAGTACTAAGGTTTTAAAATTTTAAATTTGAACATGTAATTTTTTTATTAAAAAAAAGAATTAAATATTAGTATTTATCTTAAATATTAAAAATAATTATGGGGATAACTTTGGCATTAGTATTGATTATCACCAGAAGCCAAGGTTTTCAACTTGCCACATCTCATGCAATGGTTTTTGAATGCTGTACAAGTTTCATG
>HE671328.1:26157-47722 GCA_000313835.2 Heliconius melpomene melpomene | reverse complement strand
AAAAAAGAAAATTCAAACACAAAGCCTTGAAATAAACAAACGATTAAACCGACAAACGAGCAAAGTTGCCGCCTCGCCAGCGCTATCCTAGTAACGCCACGCTTTATACTGGACTCGTGCTAAATTGTCACGAATATAACTATATATATATACTAGCGGCCCGCTCGCGGTTTCACTCGCGTGAACTATGTTATTATTAATTTCTGTCTCCATGACTACGTCCTAGTGACGTCTATGCAAAATTTGAGACTCCTAAGCATTTGTAGTAACGAAGTTTCATACAAACTTTCGACCCTAAAAACAACCCCTTAGAAATCGAATATTGCAAATTCCCGTCTTAGCGAGCACCTACGTCCTATAAATAACTCCTATGCAAAATTTGAGATTCCTAGCACATGTAGTTTCTGAGATTTCGTGATGAGTGAGTGATCTTTTGATTTTATATATATAGATATGTATATAGAGGCCGCGGTGGCACGGAATCTTACTGTAACCGCGACGGTATTGGGTTCGACTCAGGAATATAATTAAAATTAAATATTCTCTTCGTTTCCTCCCTCTATAATAAGGTAAAACTCGAAACTCAGCGGAAAATGCTAACTATATCTACCCTGCTTTAAAGAATTAATATTTTTTAAATGAAGAGGCTTTTTTAAGAGGTGATATCTATCCCGAAGGTATGGAGCTCGAATGGAGATTGACCCCATCACTACCCCACTCTGGCAATTATTTGCTTACCTATCCATATTTACCATTTACTGGACCACATTTGGTAGACCATATACATACATATGCATGTGACTTCGCACACCATACACTGTCACTAGGCGTTATACAGTGTTTAGGTAAATTAGTACAAGCTACAGTCTGTCGCATTCGATCTTAGATTTGTCACGAATGTTGAATGAAAATCTAAATTTATAATTTAAAGTTTGCTCCTCCTGTTGATATATTCATAGTGTTTTAGTAGGTACGCTTGTAATTAGATAGAGATACTATTTCAATGAACACATTTAAATTTATAATTTTAAATAGCGTTCTATGTAAATAGTATGTCAACAGGATACACACTAACTAATATTTACAGACGGTTCCACTTATGTAATGAAATTAACTATAATTTTAAGTTCAAATGGTTTTTTTTTCTGTGAAATATGGTATTTCGTATATCTATAAGTTTTCACTTTTTGATTTTTTATCTTTTATTGCAATACAAGTTGTCACTTCTTACTATTTTGATTACGCGGCGAATTTCATATAAAATGCAACAACGCAATCTTGAGTTAAATGCCATTAACAGACGAACAAACGGACAACAAAGTGATTCTATAAGAATTCCGTTTCCGTATTTTGAGTTACGGAACTCTAAAAAGTAGCAGCGTGATGCTTCACGTTGTATCCCGCATAAATCAAGATAAACAGAGGAAACCAAGCTGCACCTATAATAATTACACTCCATTCTCGACTAACCCCAAATTTTTATTCGCTTTTACATTTATTTATGAAAAAAAAAATATTACAACTAAAATTTTAAATATCTATAATAGTCTATTAGAGATTATTTAAAAAAAAATAATGAAACAACCACCAAATCACCCACAAATATAACTAACTACCCCACATTTTTAATCCACCTCGTCTAACCCACCCATCATCCCCGACAATATAAAGTTTAATCTCAAAACTCCGACTCAAACACGCTCTCAGCTGTAAACCGAGTCGCATATATTAGCTTTATGGCTTCCGTCACGCCACAGAGATGGTGTACGTTAGACGCTAGCTGGAGTCGCGTAGCGTGAACTTTCTTTGACATTTTACTTATGTATCAAAGTTATTATAATAAACTAAGTTACTTTTGAGGCCACTCCTGGCGCAGAGGCATAAGGGTGTCACTGTAATGTGATATTTGTGGGTTCAATGCTCACTCGAGGGAATGAATTATTATTTTACAATATTTTTTTTCTTCGCTCTGCCACTCAACACATAATACCTCGAAAAATTCGACGGAAAGTGAGGAACAGAGTGTCATAACACTAGATTCCTTATGCCTACACTGCTGTATGCGGGATACAGCGTGAAGGTGAACTTACTTTTCGTAGCCGTTGTGGCACAGTGAGCAGCATCTGACTGTTGACACAACGGTTATGTCATATCCATTTTCTCGCTCTGATTACAAATTAATGCCCGGCGTTCAGCTCCGCAAGTCACTAGGCAATATCTCGTAAATTGTGCGGAAAGTAAGGAACGTAGTGTATAAAGATGCTGCTAGAGTCGCGAAATAAAAACTTTCTTTGATATTTTACTAGGGTATGTATCAAAATCTATAATCCGTCATTTTGTTGCGGCAGCCATTTCGATTTAACAACAATATTGATTATATATAATTTAATTGTCGTCGGAACTAAGGTTAAAATTTTATTTCAATCGGACTGGGAACTATGCCATGGGAATGGGAACTGGCCTGTACCATGACTGGGCGCAAATTTTATTAGATTACTCTATAGATTATATATGGAAATAATTTGCTACTAAAATTAAAACTCAAGCTTATTCTCCTCTATGTCTACGTAAAAACAAGTTCCCCCACTCTTTCAAAAGACCAAAAACCTTCACCAACCAACCCCACAACCAAAACCCACACAATTTGCACACAAATTAAATAGTCTAATCAAAATTCTATCGTTCATACGGACGAACTAATCTAAATTCATTAGCGGTCTGCTTGTCTAAATATTTGAATAATTTGATTTCGCTTTGTTCTATACAACCGTGGGTACCAGCCGTGGACTGAGGCCATAATTAGAAGGGACAGTGCTGTGACAAGGGTCTCGTGGACCATGGCTATTGGAAATATAGATGCGGCATACTAATGAAATTATACGTGTAATTTCTATTGGGGCCTTACAGTTAGTTATTTTTTATATTTTATGTTCCTAGCATGGTACCCGCATAGCAAGGTAAGTAAAAGGAACCTAGTATTTAACATTCCTTTTACCACGGGCAGTGCGTTATTTTCGCGACAATGCGGGTTGAGTCATGAAACTCAACGCCGCGTTTCGCTTTTGCAATTAAATGAATATATTCTTTCCCCAAATGGGAATCGAACCCTCAACTATCGCGTTTTCAATCAGATCCTGTGCTGATGTGTGTAAAAAAATATATTAATAGTGATTTATCTCTACTTTCATATCTCTATTCTCTAACAAACCCTTTTGTGGAACCATTGGAAATATGAAACATTGTCTACATTTATTTATTTACTACTGAAATTAGATAAACTAATATAATCTTAGCTGGAGTTTCAAAGGCCGTCGACTAAAAGGCTCACAACCGCAAGATTCCAACGACTAATCTTAAGTCAATCTAGACTTTAGAATGCTTTGCGCGTTGATATCTCTGCCTTTTGTATTCCCAGTTGTAAATATATATAAATACAATATATTTTATATAATATAATATATAAGGAAAAACACGTAAGTTTAGAGGAAATTTTTTGGCTTAATTTGGGATAGATATAAAGAAGGAAGTTGTTAACACCTTCACTGGGGTTTGAGGTGAAATCGGCCTCATATAGAGTTTACGCTGCTCTGGTGCGGATAATGATACATATATATATGAATGTATGAGGCCGAAAAGGACCTAAGGCGCTATTGGAAAGTTCTCAAAAATAAGTTCCGTGCTTTATTTGTACCAAAAGAAAAACAAAATAAAAATATAAGCGCCATACTATTCTAATATATATGTATATATATATATATTTTTAATATAATAATTATTTTGTAACTCATTGTGACAGTATTCATCTGTGGTTGTCTGAGAACTCTAAAGCTTATACAGTATAGAGATTGAATGAGGTTAAACAACGCATTACTTATCTTTTTAGATATATAATATGAAACAATAAAGGTGATTTATAATTAAAATATTATAATATAAAATATAAGAAGCCGACCGATATCTGACTGTCTAAGAGACGGTTATGGGTTCTATTCTCACTAAGGTGAATGAATTATTTTTATTCTCGCTGTGGTATAAAGATGAAGTTGAATTCCTCCACTCAACAGCCAGTGTGAAAAGTGGGCGGCGGCGGTCAACGCTGTGCTTGGCCTGGACACCAGAGCGAAGAAATGAAAATGTAAATATTTAATTTCCTTGTGTCCACCAGAGGAGGAAGAGGAGTGTTTACAGTCAAAGACTTATAAACCTGCGCCAAGACTGGCCTCTAAGTTCATAATTGATATAGAGAATTTGAAATTGTTTTGGTGAAAACATTAATTGATAATCATTTTTTAAATTGTTGTTGATAAAAATTATAAATAATACAATGAAATTGTAATTGAGAATGATAATATGTATAATCTGTGCATAATGGTCCCTTGTGCTTGTAATATTTGGATAATTTAATAATTCTGATAATTTTATAAGCAAAATCGTTAACAATTATTAAAATCACAACTCGTAAGTTCATATTGTAATGAAAACAATTAAAATATTAGTAAAAATGTAATTTAGAATTATTTAATTAATATTTCTTACAATGCGTCACACTAAAAGTCCAACATAGATGTAGGTTCAAATCTCGCTACGTATCTTATAAACAAAATTCCAATACACTTAGGAAGACGTTACAACGAATGTCCGTGTATTATCAACAGATCTATTACATTATTCGACGGATTTCATCTCAATAAATCCAAAAATACGCGTAGATGCTTTAAAATACATAAGAGGTTTTATCATGAATGAATGAATGAACGAATGAATAATACAAAGAGGCAACCCATCCCAAAATAATCAGAGCAAAAGGTGTGAACAACCTTTCCAAACAATACCTGCCTCTAGAAGAAACTAGATAAATCAAATTACTTCGGCGATGGCGGTCAAAGAAATGTAGCGTCTCTTGGTGCATCTTTGGTGGGTATTTGTGAAATAAGAGTGAGAATTTTACTTTGAAAATATGCTTTCTTTCTACTTTAAATCATTCATCAGCTTCGTCAAAACATAATAAAAAAATAAATGGTAAGTGGTGAACGGAGGCTTTTAACATAAGGATTTCTTAGCCACCCATAATGTATGCTGATAAAGGATAAATCTGTATGTATGTAATGATACACGGGTATCTTAACGCTAGGTTCCCGGGTTCCTTTTGCCTACCCTAATATGTGCGGGATACAGCATCAACCACGACGATATATTTAATTTTTATTATATGTACATTGGATATATTATATTCATATATACTTCTATTCTGTACCTACCGTAAGAATGTTGTGATCCTTACACTCTCAGAAATTACTTAGATTCTTTCCCTTAAGAATTATCTTAAGATCACTACGTAATCATTTTTGAAGCTTCAGGCGTTCTAATTATTTTCGTAAGTACATAAGAGAAATTAGATATTTATAATTGCCTAAAAATTTTCTTTTAGAAATTGAAGTTTTCCTTAGACTTTTCATTAAATGGTTTCTAATAATAATGATTTTAAATATTAATACTCCAATTTTCAAGTCCTAAATTGTAATTAGCGTTAGCTAGTTTGTTTTTATTAAATATTCATATTTTAATAATTATTTTATGTATAAATAAAGGATTATTTTAAGAAAAACGCGTTTAACTGCACCATTCAACATTTTCAAATACATTCTTCTTGTAGAAGGGTAGGCAGAGTGTAGAAGATGCAAAGCGTGGAGTATCTTAACACTAGGTTAGTGCTAGGCTAGTAGTTAGAAAGCTAAAAACAACAGAATATACATATTTCAATAAAACATGTCACATTATCTATGTAATAAAACAAAAGAAGGGCATTGTCAAGTTTTTTCGAATATTTTTTGTTAATTTACCTTATGAAAAAAAAATTAAGCTATTTAAAAAAAAAGTTTTATATAATTTCCTTTTGAACTGAAAAAAACGTGTGTTATTTTATTATTTATTTCACAAAAAAAGCCAACTCGACTTCATTTTGTTTTCTCTATTAAAACAGAACAGATCCGCCGGAAGGTTATTACGCTTACGTTAATATGTAAATAAAATTTAATTGAGATTCTTCTTGGAATGCTCTCGGAAGATTGCTTTGAAATCAAATATAAAAATATACAGCGGGATAGAGCGTGAAAGTAAAAAAATGTTAATAATAAAGAAAAGATATTTCACAACACTACATTCTCTTTGCATATGATTTGCTTAACGCAATCTCGAGATAAATGGTCTTGGCAGACGGACAGACGGCTAACAAAGAATTTTTTTTCCTTTTCATGTATGGAACCACAGAAAGACATCTACCACATGGTAAGCAACACTCAATCAATCAATCAATCAAATCAGCCTTTTCGGGTCCACTGCTGGACATAGGCCTCTCCCAGGGTGCTCTCCTCCAAAGCTCCCGATCCTCCAATTCCTCAAAATTTGAGCTAAAATGGTTCAAACGGTAATTTACACAGTTGGTCCTAATCGTCAATCTAATATTAACATCTATTGTTTCGAACAATTAGAAGCTTGCTTAATCCTGGTGAATAACTGATCTTACCACAATTTACGTTAAATTAATAAATGTCAGTACTATTCAATGAAATCGGCTATTTTTTAAATATATGCTAGCCTTTAAACCTCTAATTATTATTTTTTTTAAAAAACCAGCTTCACGCTATATCTCGCATTCAGCAGGGTATGCAGAGAGAACCTAGTTAAAGGACTCCGTTCTCTCTTTCTGCCGAATTCTGGAGGCATTGAGTATTGAGGGGCAGAACTCAACGCCGCGCTTTGCCTCGACACCAGATCGAAGAAATGGAAATATAAACGTCAATAAATATTTCATTTCCTCGGGTGAGAATCGAACTCACAACCATCGCATCACAGTCACACCCTTGTGCCTTAATACCTTTAAAAATATCTATCTATTAGTAACCATGTACAGCCATAAATAACGTAAGTAACCCAACATGCCAATATTGTCAGAAAATGTGAATTAATTTCAACCCACCCTCGAGGCAGTACCCTGGAAATGAAAGTGGCTGAGTTATCTCACATTGTGTAATTCATTTTACAAGCTCATTGTTGGGTGATGATAAAGGGCCCCGGACCCTTGAGCTTTCGACCTTAATAGGATAACTCACCTGTTATAGATAAGACCAGGGAACGTTGGGTTAAATGTTATAGCTATTTTTTTGTCGAAAATCCCATGCTTTTTTGGTAGAAGTAAATATTTCTTAATAGTAATTGCAGTGTAGTTCCGATTCTCGCTCGAAGGAATGAATTGTTGCTCCGCCCTGGCAAGGCAAGAATTCAAGGAAAAAGGCTTGAATTCAAGTAGAAAGCGGATAAAAGAGGTTCACATTAGGTTAACACTGGGTTAACATTGGGGTTCCTCTATATGTCAAAACACATAGAGCTGAGAAAAAACAAGTAAATAGTAAAAATGTTTTACTATAATAAGCTATACATTATACATTACAATAAAGGGGTGCCGCATAAATTTCATCTCGGACGCTATTAGTTCTAAAATCGACACTGAAAAAAATGATTCTATAAGAGTCCCGTTTTTACCTTTGACGTATGGAACCCTACAAATAACTTTATGCAACTGAAGCTCCCGAACCTTATATATACTTACTTTTTTATACGAACTTTCGAAATACAAAATTAAGAACAAATATTTAAATTTTATAAAAGTAATCATGGCATAAACAAATCAATTCAATCTCAATCTAGAACTCAAATAGAAAGTTATTAATAAAAAATATATAATATACATAAATATTATAAAATCAAACTATTAAAGTCTAATAGAAATTTATTGGGCTTTGATTAAAGTTTCATAGATTTAATCCAAAATTTTGTTGGTTTTAGACAAAATTAAATAGTCTAGAAGATTTTATATTGAAAATTGATTTACTAATATTTACGTGAAACAACTTAAACTTTTACTATATCTTGATATTAATATGTCAAGCACCGTCATCATTTCAGAGACGAGGTGCTACGAGAAATTTGGATTTATAAAAAATATGAGTACTTATAAGCTTTTGGCAATTTATTATCTCATATTTCTATACAAAATTTTGAAATTTGTTTATTACAATTTGTATATTAACTATAATTTGTATATTACCTCGAATGGGAATCGAACTCACGACCATCGAGTTTACAGTCGAACGCTAGTGCCCCTGTGACATGACGGCGTCATTTTATGCCACTAAATACGTATTATTTCAAATTTGGAAAGAAAGGAAAAATTAAGTTTTTGATATTAAATTAAAAAATGGAACTGAGAAGGAACTTTAATTGTTAGTAACAGTATCTAATATAATATATTTTAAAAACTGTAAACAAAAATAAACTAGCATATTTCTATAAAGTCAAGAGTTTTCCGCCCCAACGTCCCACAGTATAAGTTTCGACAAGCTGGATAAACCGACGTCTGTTTAACTCGCCGCTGTATCATTGAGTGCTCGACTTGGCTGAGAATTCTTCTTTAACTATAATAACTTGTGAAATGTTCTGAAAATATGTCATAAAATATTTTCAATATGAGAATTAAAACTGTATTTTAAATAATTTTTCGTCTTTTTACATGGATTTTTATAAGAAATCGCTGTTTATTTTGGGTTATAAGACTTAATTACTGCGCCGCTACGCCACGTGGTGTTTCAGCGTCTGACTAAAACGCCATGGTTGTAGGTTGGATTCCCACATAAAGGAATAGTTTATTATTAATAAACAATATTTACAAGATATAACATAGTGAAAATGAAAATGTCTCGAAAATTGGGGAAATGAAACGGAATGTTTTAATACTGGGGTCCCTCTGCTTAATGTGAGGTACAAAGCTAAAAAACTATAAGCTTATAATATACTAGCGGACGCGCGCAGCTTCGCTTGCGTATTTAGGGGTGAATTCTAAAAAACCACGAAACATGTGTTCAATGAAATATTTTTAAGAGTCTAAATTTCAAATTTTATAAAAATCGGTGGCGATTTAAAGATTTTTCCATACAAACTATCAACCCCTTATTTGCACCCTTAGGGGGTGAATTCTAGAAAACCATAAAACATGTGTTCAATTAAATACTTTTAATAGTCTGAATTTCAAATTTTATAACAATCCGTGGCGTATTAAGATTTTTCCATACAAACTTTCAACCCCTTATTTGCACCCTTAGGGGGTGAATTCTAGAAAACCATAAAACACGTGTTCAATTAAATACTTTTAAAAATCTAAATTTCAAATTTTATAAAAATCGGTGCTGATTTAATTTTTTTTCCATACAAACTTTCAACCCCTATCTCACCCCTTTAGGGTTAAATTTTTTCAAAATCCCTTCTTAGTGGATGTCCAGATTACAAAAGTAAACATCTGTCCAAATTTCACGTTTCAGCGGTTACGGCTGTGCGTGCGTCTTACCTCAGTCAGTGAGGACAAGTCCTTTTATATATATATAGATAATAAAACATTATATTAAAATGGTAATTATTTGCTGTCTGTATATTGTATATGAGAAAATCTATTACAGGGCGCGTGTATCAATATAAGAGAACCCAAAACAGTGATTTTTAAAATTTTTGTCTTATGTGTATGTCTGTGTGTTTATGCACGATAATTTCAGCACGCACACACATATTTTCACTATTCTATTAAAAGTTTATTTAACATTAAGCATTTAATTTACTTCAATCAATTCATTAATAAAAAAGTATACCTATAATTTTCAAGCGGACGAAGCTATTAAATAAAAATATAACATCTACTACATTTTAAACTGTACTCCAGTACAGCTATAAACCTAAATCCTTTCGCCAAATTAAATACATATAAACACACCTAGAGTTAAGGGTGAGGGGCTGGAGCAACTCTCGTTACCTCGAGTGAGCTAAATCGCTACGTCAGTTTGGTCCAATTTGCGAAGCTTGTTATACTTGACCCACTAAGCAACCATATTTTAGAGAAAAATTGAAAATCCTGAGCCTCCATTACAGGTGAAATATATTTCTTGTTCAATTAAATTTAATATCAATATAAGATTAGAATTTTTTCCATTATAATAAAGAATAACTAACTAATACTTAAAGAACAATGCTGGGTGAGCAAAAGGAACATTAAGACATTCGGTATTTCACACCCACCACCCCCAATTTTAGGGACAATATAATTATATATTGAGTGTTCCACCCAACGCCACGCTGTCTGCTGCAGCAGGAGCTTAAAGCCGCGCTGTGCCTCATCACCAGAGCGAGGAAATGAAAATATTTAATATTTAATTTCCTTGAATTGGAAGGGAACCTACTATCTGTCCCATTTACAGTTGTACTTTGTGCGCCTGCGCTACGACAAGGCCTAAATTTGAAAAAAAATTGAAACAACAAAAATAAAAATATAAAAACTATGCGTCCAGATACCTTCAAGAAATTATTAAATTCAAAAGACAGACAGAGCCACAAGTCAAAACTAGTTTACACATATCCGGAGTATCTAAGCGAGGCTGTTATGTTAAATTCTGTTCAAATAAAAGTTGGTCATGTCAATAAAATGGAATACCAACGTCCGCTTACCAAGTCAGTTGCAGGAAAATATTTTCACTCGCAAAAGTATTACGTCAGATATCTACTAGGAACACACTAGGAATAGGATAAGAGTATATGCAGTATATGAATTTTATAATGGCGGTCCTGGTGTAGGAGCAGCGTCTGATCGTTGAAGGAATGGTCGTGGGTTCGATCAGAACGGTGCCATCAATTCACTTATTTAAACTAATATTATAAAGCTGAAGAGTTTTTTTTGAAACGTGCAAACTTCAGGTACTACTTGTTCGAATCGAAAAACTATTTCTATTTTACCTGAAGCCAGACGTGACAGACGGTAAACACGACAGGTTGTGGGCTCGACCCAGTACCCATTCGAGGAAATGAAATCGAACCGCGGCGTTAGGTTCCGCCATACAACACGCTATGCCACCAGAATTTGGTGGTAAGTCAGCCGAGCACATACAATATATAAAGTGTACGAAAGTCTAAATTATATTCATTTGACGACGTGGGCGAAGCCGCATTTAAGTAGCCTTTTGTATGTTAAATAGAAAGAAGATTTAAATTTTAATTAATTTATAGTTAAAATAAATTTAAACTTGCATTTCAATGAAACGAAAATACTTTACACATATAAATCTATCAGTTATTCAACAGTAGACCATACTATTCGTTTAAAATCCTAACAAATCATAATATTAAACAAACACGTCAAAACCATTTGAATAGCTTGTCAACAGTACCGTTCAAATGAAGCTACAATTTTACTAATATACACCAGAATTGACAAACAAAATATAATTTAGAGTTATTATTTTTTTAATGGATTTAAATTTTCATCCATTGAGCCCACTCGTGGCTCAGGTGCACAAAGTGTGGCTGTAAAATCGACAGCGGGTTCGATCCCCATTCGAAGAAGTGAAATATTTATTCACACTTATATTTTCATTTCTTCGCTCTGCCTCCTGAATTCTGTGGAAAGTGGGGAACGGAGTGTTTTAACACTATGTCTACCCTGCTGAGTGCGTATAACAGCGTGAAGCTGATTTATTTTTTTATTTTTTAAAAAATAGAAAATCTGTTATATACTTAATAAATACCTAAACAATATGTACCTACATTGTATGTCATAACTATGGATTATATCCTAACTCCCATTCTTTAAGGAGTTCTGTCTCCTGTTATCATCATCATCAGCTCAGATGGCAGCCACAAAAAGCAAATATATGATAATTTAATAAATATAGGTACTTACCTATTAAAGTTGATGAAAAACGGTTAACGGAGTATCTCAACACTAAGTTCACTAAGCATCCGGGGGTTAACTGTGAAGTTACCTTTTTTATTTCACAAGAAAAGGATATCAAATCTAATATGAAAAAAAAAACATAAGTACAAAGCACATTTAAATAATATCTAATATAATATGTTCTAAAAGCGGAAAATTGTAACATTAATTCCCTTAATTTTAGCAGAGTGTTGCGGCCACGTTGACATATCGTGTGTCGCCATTTTGCGGTTGCTAACCGGACGTTATTCGAATATGAACAAACTTTCGACTTCCGGTAGCGATTCTTCGAGATTGTGAATTAATATTGTTTTTTAATAGATAAATAATAATTTTGATTCTTATATTAATATTTTAATTAAAAAAAATGAACCGTTTTATTATATTTTATTTTATTCTTGGACTTGTCTGTCAAGTGAAATATACAATTTTTTCCATGCTCTAATAACGAGGTAAATCGCGGTAACATGCAAGTCCTCCAGAAATCGGCGGCGAGTTGTAAACGGAAGTGTCTTCATGGAACGGAGTGTCTTAACTCTAGGTTTTCAGGTTCCCTCCGCCGACTGATGTGCACGTGTATGTTTAGTTTAAAATTATTATTTTTTAAAATAACAAAACGCTAGTCTACTATCCCCTGACAAGTAGTCGTGGACTTTAAGAGAATATCAGTTTTAGAGGCAAACTGGGAGCAGATTGTTAGGAATTTAACAGGAATTCTGGCTAAAGGACGTAAGGTGAACCTTCTATATTTAACAGCCACTTACCATGTTTAAACTATGTAAGTCAAAGATTTAGGTAGTTCAAGTGATTGTTTGCTTGCAAGTTTTGTTATATTCTGTATTTCAAAGCACGGCATTGTGTTTCGCTGTTGAACACGCAATAACTCAAGAATTTGGTTGAAAGTGGGGAATGAAAATATCTTATTAACGAAACAAAAATCATATATGGAAGCCCATTATTTTGTCTTCCATTTCCAGAAATAATAAAAAGTTTTTTTTCTTAGTAATATCAAATAATAATTTCACTAATAATTTTCTCTAATAAAAATAATATTAAGGATTTTCTTATTTGTCATAGGACTTGAACTAAGATGAAAATCTAAAATTAAAGGTTAATACATATCTTATAATTATTCAGGAAGGTCGAATGGAAAGCTCGGAACCTTATTAAGAGGTGAGGTATTTTGTGACCCGAACCTAACAAGGTTATCTAATTGATATTAAAATTTATATAAGTTACGAGTAGCTAACGATGCTTATTTATTTAATTATTTATTTACTTAGAGGTCCATCGTGGCGGACTGTAAAGCGACTATCCTTACTCGAGAATCGAACCCACCACCCGTCGCGACATGAAAAATTTATTTAAATTTATATTTTCATTTCTCGTACACACCATGAAGCTATTTTTTTAATTTATTACCCATTTTTTTTTGTGGTTCTTGTTAGTACTCTTTAGAAAACATGTAATAATTTGAATGAAAATATTTATTTAAATTTATATTTTGATTTCTTCGCTTCGTTGAGTGTCATCTCTCAACATGCAATGCCTCCAGAATTCGTCAGAAAGTACGGAATGTCTTAACAATAGTTTCCTTTGCCTACCCTGGTGTGTGCGGGATACGTCATGAATTGTCGTCATTTATATTTACCTAAGTTACGTAAACTGACAAATTAAAGGAATCATTATTAAAAGTGGTTCCAATTTAGATTCTTAGATTTTTTTACTTTATTACACCTAATAAAAACTAATAAAAACATGTCAAAAAATAAGCAATCAACCCGTCTGCCCTTTAAAAACTGACTGACCTCTGCTCGTTAATCTCACATTAAACTACAGTGGGCGTTGCTTAACTCATGCTGAGCTATTTTAAGTATAAAAGCCAGTAAACAAAAAATTGTAGCAGTAAAAAACTAATCTTAGTACGTTTTAAAAGTAAATACATATTTTTAGGTCCATTTAGGTAAATTTTAAGTTAGTCTACGAGGGGATTACACTAATGAGTTACATACCTTCACTTAGATAACAGTCGTTTAGCTTAATAACCCAGCTTTGTTGTACATATAAAGAGAATTCTAGAACAAAAAATAAAAGCTTATCTCTTTTATGCCTTGCTTTTTTAGGGTTCCGTACTTCAAAAGGATAAAAACGAAATCCTTCTATCACATATATTATACCTAATCACTATATTGTCCGTCTATATGTAAAAAAATATCTCAAATTAAATCTCAAAATAAAATTTATTTTTTACTAAAACTAGTTCTTAACTGTAAAAGAGCATTGACTCGTCTGTCAAGACCATTTATCTCGAGATAGTCGAGGTATTAAACGAATCTGCAAATGGAAACATATATTTATACAATAGATAAAACTATTACAAACTTATAATTGCAATCTACTTTATACAAAATTAATGCTTACGCCCAAAAGGTGTTAGTCAGTTTTTATAAGTTGCACTTCCCGTTGTCCTACAATTTTGAATTTTGTACAGAACCCACCATGGTAAAATTTGACTCACACTTGATGGATTTTTTTTTAATGTTAAGATATATTTTTAAAAAAATGTAAATAATGAACTATATTTGACATAATATTCCATGAATCCCTCCTGCCTTCACAGATATACGGGAAAGAGCGTGAAAACGTGAGTGACTGACAAAATATCTAAAAGTAATATAAATAATTAATTATGTTACTATATTAAACAATATCAAATTACAATGAAAACAACAAATCCTCGTGTATGAAGTTTTATCCTCTATAGTGGTGCCACTGGGAAATCTTATAGATAAATTATTCCACCTTCTCGCAGACGCCCGCGCCGTGTCAAATAGAATACTAAATTATATATAGTGTTCAGGTGCAAATATAAAAATCACGGCATTGTATCTTTTTCTTTTGAAATGTTAAAAAAACATAAGATTAAGATTGTCACTTTTTTTAAAACAGATGAAACAAAAATACAGTCGAATTGATAACCTCCTTTTCTTACAGAAGTCGGTTAAAAAGTGAAATGTGACGTTTTTTGGGGTTTGTAAATTTTATTAAACTTTCAACTTCGAAGTTTCGTAGCACAGCGTTTGACAATAAATGCGACTATTGTGGATTCGATTCCCATTCAGGGCAATTAATTATTTCAATTTCACCAGCTGGTCACAAAGACAGCTTCCATCATTCTTTATATACCATTTCAAGCAGAGTGTCTTGTCACTAGATTTTCTGCTGCTTTACTGCATTAAGCATAAAATGAAATAACACTTATGTATTTTGATAATCTACCTATAGCATTTTAAAACGTTTGCGGTACTAATAAAATTGGCAAGGCACTCTTTGTTCATGACTATGCATGTTGAGATGCGAAACTCTACGCCGCATTTATCTTACCAGTTACCAGATAGAGGAGATGAAAATAACTCATTCCCCCGAAACGGGTTCCAACTCACAATCATCAAACAGCACCCAGATGCTAAGCCGTTGCACCACTACGATTTTTCACTGCAAAACACGCAAAATAAAATATAGAATTGAAAATTGAAAAGAATTATTTGAATCGAATCATCATATCAGCACTACGAACTAAAATATACCCACCTCATGTTTCCTACGTTTCGAAGCTTCATTCTATTTCAAACAAAATGGAATCCTAAAAGCATGGAAATCAAATATTGTGGGATCAGTCTGGTTTATATTTTAGAATTGCAACTTCATAAAAACCTTTTTATATTTTTATGTACTACAGTTTGGAAAGTAGGGAAGATGTTTTAGTGGGGTGTGGGTTCAAAACAGAAGTGAAAAAATATTTCTAATTTTTGTAAATAGGATTTTTAGAAAGTGGGGGGGGGCCTATCCCAGTGCCCAGGGGCACAAGTGTGTGACTGTAAATGTGACAGTTGTAGGTTCAATTCGTAAACGGCTGAGGCCGTCGCTCTGGTAACAAGGCAAGGCAGCACGGCGTTGATTTTCCCCACTCAACACGCAATGCTTATAGAACTTGGCGAAAAGTGGGAAACAGACTGTCCTAGCATTAGGTTCCCAGCGTAACTCAGCCTATTTGCTAAGCGCGTGATACAGCGTAAAGCTAAAAAAGACTAAAAAAACTACCTTAAAACTAAAAACCCAATCTAAAAATACTATACCATTTTCAATGTTCCGTGTGAGATACCCGATAAAGTCGCGTAAGCACCAACAATACGTGGATCTGGGTGGATTATTGGAAGCGCACCGGACGCGCTGTGACAGTAACGTAGAAACAAACTGGCACCAGCTATTAGATGGTTAGTGCTTTTAATATTTTATCTATATATAAAGGATATATTTTTTAGGTTCACCTGTATCCTATATATAGCAGGGTAGGCAGAGGAAATCTGGGAACATAGTGTTCCACAACTCCGTTCCTATTTAGACACTTCTACGTCATTATTTTACCAAATATCTGGTATAGAAGATAGGCAACAAGAACTTACCCGTTCTACGCATACCAGCCGATTACCACATCTCGCATGTATTAGGTATATATGGGCTGTGATTCTAGATGATAATTATAAAATCAAATAATATGATAAACAGAAATATGTGTTACTACTATATTATCTTGTCCTAAACATGATAGAAGAAAATCGAAAGTAGACAAGTAAAAACTTGTTACTTCCTTCCCGATATCTATTAGAAAACAAATTTACAAACATTATAGACAAACTAAACTTCAAGGAACTCCCAACAGTAAGTATAAAGAAGTAAAAGAACCAAAATGTAACTATAATAAAGATACGATAAAGCTAATTTTGAAGTTCACAAAAGACCAGGGCAAGTTTGTTAGCAGGGTGCAGTTTTGAAACTTCACCCGTTCTCTTAAACGACATCTTTCACGTCGAAATTTGATGAGACATAATAATGCAGCTGCTTTAACAACGAAATTATAAACTTCGAGCTTTTACTAAGTACTTATGTAGATATAATGTAGATCTTTACCAATTTTCAAGCAAACAAGGTATGCAAGGAAAATCTAGTGACAGGACACTCCGGTCTCCTCCTTTCCGCATTAACTCGAGACACGCTTAGGAATATATCGTATTCGAACTTCACGCTGTATTCCACATATAGTGGGGGCAGAGGGAACCTAATGTTACGATACCGTACATGAGTATCAGATAAACAACCATGTGGGAATTGAACCCCCAACCCCCAACGTTTATAACCACAACTTGCATCACCAAGAAAATACGATTTTACTTACAGAAAAACGACTTTTCACAATCTGAAGTTATATACTAGTATATATTCTAAAGTTTTTTTTTCCACGAAACGTAAAAGTTGCTAGTCCAATTGAAAAGGTGGCTCAGCTAGGTCTAATTATATTGAAACTTTGTACGACTTTTTCCAGTTTTCCGCGGCTTTTGAATACAAAATAGTCGTCCGGAGCCCGCGGTGAGCATTACTTGGTTTTTCACCTATTAAAGTCGTTTAGCTTCTGTGTATTTTCTGTATATTTTTTTTAGATAAAGAGGTAGAAATTGGAATACGAAATGTGGAGAATTTTTAAGGAAATAAGGACTGAAAACGTGACGGTTGTAGATTCGATTGTAATTTGAGGAAATAACTAAGAGGAAGGAACTTCTGTAAGAATTATTTATAATTTAATTTTTACTTCCAAATTCGCTGTATCCTACGTATAGCAGGATTGGAAGAGGGAATTTTGTGTTAAGACACTCCGTTTCCCTATTGAATTTTGAAGGCATTGCGTGGCGGAACTTAACGCTACGCTTTCCCTAGACACCAAAGGGAAGAAATGAAAATATTTCATTTCCAAGCCTACAACCGACGGCCTCGTTCAAGTTAATATAGTACTACAAAATTAACGCTTCAATAAGTAAAGTAATTTTCCATATTTTCATCGCCTATAATTACACTACAGCGCACTTGTACCTGTAATACGTTATTAAAATGTCAATATCTCATATTCATTTACGAATGCAGACAGACGCTATGGTAGCGGTAGACACATGTCTGGTTGTGAACTCGGTGGTTATAGATTCGATATTCACTTTAGGGAATTATTACTTTACTTTAGGGTAGGTAAATGGAGCCTAGGGTTAAAGCACTCCATTCCCCACTTTCCTCTTAGTTTTTGAGATAATGTGTAACAAGTTCGCGTTTTACTTTCAATTAAACGTAGAAATGTAAATAATTCATACCCCTGAGTTGAAATCATGTATTTTTATGGTTTGAAAAGAAAAACAATGCGCAGCAGAATGAATAGAAAATATAATTATTTCCATTTTGTAAAATCTTAGAGTCAGAGAAACTAGCAAAATATTTACATAGGCAATTTATAGCTAACAGGAACGTAGTGTTATGGCACTCCGTACATAATTTACCGACGAATTCAAACATAATATTACTTAAATATAAAATTAAAATTAATCATTAAAAAATGACATTACAAAATTAATTTCAACATCCAGGTATCAGAACCTCGAAAAGTCATCAGTTCAAACAAACACAAAGATTACAAGATCGTTGCCTGTAATTAACTGACAGGCGCTGGTGCCGAAAATTACGAACGAGAGCGAGCGACAACGCCGCGTTGATAAAGGGGAAACAATTTAACATTTTAATAATAAATCTTTAAGTTCTTATTGTAATTATTTGTTATTGAAGCTTGTTTTCATATTATAGGAGCGTGTGTTGAGGTCAGTACAGAGGCGCAGGGATACAAAGGTTCGGTTCCCTTCGATTTCGAATATTTAATATTCTCGTTCTCGTAACGGTGCATAGTACGGCGTTAAGCTCCGCCTTTCAACAGACAATGTCTTCAGAATTCGACGGAAAGTGGGGAACGGAAGTTTATTTATGTTAACGGAGACCTTAATGGGAACGGAATGTCTAAACTCTAGGCTTCAATATTTTCCCTTTGCTTACCCAGCTATGTGAGGGATACAGAGTGAAGCGAGAAAAAAGGACGAGAGCAGGGTAGCAGAAGGCACATAGTGTTAAGACACTATTTTCCACGCATCGCCTAGATGTCAAGATATTGCGTTTTGAGCGGCGAAAGTACAATGCCGCGTTTTGTCTCGTTGCCAGAGCCAGGAAAAGAAAATAGTTCAGTCCCCGAGCAGAAATTGAACTCACAACCGTCACGCTTACAGAACAATCCTTCTGATTTTTGCCATGCATCAACGGAAATAGCTTAAGACTTATATGAGAAACATATAACGAATAATATGCCATATATCACATACAATGTACATATACTATATGAAGGAAGTAATTTTAATCACCGCCTCGGCGCAGGTGTTCCCACATATGTCAAACTTGTAAGACATTAGTGCCTGCGTTATACACCCGCCGCGTTACACCTGACGTACGTACGTAGACGTGGTTAGATATATACAAACAAACATACATATATATTATACATGTATTTATTTATGTATATATACATAAATTGCTTTGGTATTATGTATCTATATATATCAAATCGAAAGGTCACTCACTCATCACGAAATCTCAGAAACTACAAGTGCTTAGGAATCTCAAATTTTGCATAGGAGTTACTTATAGGACGTAGGTGCTCGCTAAGACGGGAATTTGTAATATTCGACTTCTAAGGGGTTGGTTTTGGGGTTGAAAGTTTGTATGAAACTTCGTTACTAAAAATGCTATAAGTCTCAAATTTTGTATGGACGTCACTTATAGGACGGTACGTACTCATGGAGACAGAAATTAATAATAACGTAGTTCACGCAGGCGAAGCCGCGGGCGGGCCGCTAGTATTTGTATATATGTATGTGGCCGTCGTAGCAGTGTGATATTGTTTGACTGAAAACGCTAAAGTTGTGGGTTCGATTCCCACTCTGGGGAACGAAATGTTTAATATATTTCTCGTTACGCCTAAGAATTACCCGCTGATTTCTCTTTCGTGGTGGAAACCAGGCAGTGGCTTACCGTTAAGCCCAGTTAACCTCAATCACTCGTTTTGTTCGGCGGAAATTAGGGAACGAAAATTTTTTAATGGGAACGGAGTGTCTTAACACTACGTTTCCTCTACCTATCCTTCTATATTTTTTACCCAAATCTCAGTAAAAATTAAAAATTAAAACAAAATAAAGTGATATTAAAGAAAAAAAAAGTATGAAAATCCCTAGCGAATTATAACGGTGTTCGCTAAAACAAACGTAATTAAGAGGCCGTTGCTATCGACAATATTATCTTAAGTTGCCCAGCACCAGCCCCCACCCCCACCCCCCATAATGTACTTTTTGTGCCGTCTCAGACTTAGCCTCTCTGAGACGCTACCTGAATTAATTACATGGTTAATTAAATTTTTGCCGCCTGCAAATCTGCAGGAATACGTGGTGCTGCTTTTTTGGATGATTTTCAGCTTTTTTTTGGTATAATATTTTGGTTGGTAAGAATTAGAGAAGATTGAAAAAGATGAGTTAGCTATATTGCTATATATAGCTAACTATCTAGAGGAGCTACCCCTTAACTCCTCCCAAATATTAAACGAAAAGTGGGACACAGAGTGTCTTAACACTCGGTTCCCTGTGCCTACCCTGCTAAACGGAAAAATATAATGCTAAAGGAAAGAATTTGAACAGCCATCATTATAATTTTTCTCATCAAGCATAAACACACTGATATAAATGTTCCCGTAAATTGGCAACTTCTTCATCAGTGGTCTTCTTAGCTTTATAGCTGCAATTAGTTAGTTTTTCACAGGACTGCTCGTTGTGACGACGAGCGTTCGACAGGCTGAGGTCCAGCTCATATCCTAAGATGACGGCGGCTTTTGATAGCTCTTTCAGGCAGGATGTTGTGTTAATCCTTAAATTGTTAGAAGAATAGAAATTAGATATTTTTGATTGATTTGATTGATTTCTCGGTATATGGCGTTTCGAGCGTGCCAGTTGAGCACAATTAGATATTTTTTATCGATTATGTAAGAGACGGTTCTGAAGAAACGTGCAACTGTCAATGTGACATTTACTTAAGCACGCTCGCTTAAGCTTCCATCTGTCTACTCAACTGTACAAGAAAAAAGGTAACATTATTAATTCTTAAAACATATAATTATTATGTATTAATTTACAACTTACTTTTGTATCATGTGCAAATCTGAATCGGCCAATTTATTGGCGACCTCCACCAGGGCGTTCTCCATATGTTTTCGAGTTATAATAATCATTTCTTCTGCATATTTACCCATTTTGGCGATAGAAGTTCTTGCTTGTTCCGTACATTTGTAAATTAATGATACATGTCTGCTAGCGAGAGTGCGAGCTGCTCTCCTTTCTTCGTCGCACATAGCTTTAAATCATGAAAAGTATAATAAAAAAAATAATTAACAAAAATATTAACTTAAAACAGGAAACTAAAAGTAAAACATAATATATATGTTTAAAGTATTTTAAGTAAAACTTAATTTTACTTAATATAATTTTTATTTTCATAAAAGCCTACTTTAGCGATACTAAGAAGAGAAGAGAAAAAAACCAAATGAAATTTCTACCGGAAACTCATCAATCACTTTATAAATTATTCTCAGCGGAGCGATTACGCTTCAGCATAATTAAGTAGTTTGTTTATCTGGTATAAATATTTGTGATAAAAATTATAATTTTAAATGGACAAAAGTGCCGATAGTGGAGATAATCTTAAAATTATTGCTTCTTTTCAGCTTTCCAGAAAGAAATAAAATATTTAATTTACTCGCTCTTTTAATTAGGCAAACCGGCAGCGTTAAGTTCCGCTACTCACCAT
>HE671328.1:0-26057 GCA_000313835.2 Heliconius melpomene melpomene | reverse complement strand
TGCCTAGGCACCAAAGCGAACAAATGAAAATATTTCATTTCCGAGCCTACAACCGACGGCCTCGTTCGAGTTAATATAATACTACAAAATTAACGCTGCAATAAGTAAAGTAATTTTCAATATTTTCATCGCCTATAATTACACTACAGCGCACTTGTACCTGTAATACCTTATTAAAATGTCAATATCTCATATTCATTTACGAATGCACACAGACGCTTTGGTAGCGGTGGACACATGTCTGGTTGTGAACTCGGTGGTTATAGATTCGATATTCACTTTAGGGAATTATTACTTTACTTTAGGGTAGGTAAATGGAGCCTTAGGTTAAAGCACTCCATTCCCCACTTTCATCTTAGTTTTTGAGATATTGTGTGACAAATTCGCTGTATACTTTCAATAAAACGTAGAAATGTAAATAATTCATTCCCCGGAATTGAAATCATGTATTTTTATGGTTTGAAAAGAAAAACAATGCGTAGCAGAATGAATAGAAAATATAATTATTTCCATTTTGTAAAATCTTGGAATCAGAGAAACTAGCAAAATATTCACATAGACATTTATAGGCAAAAGGAACCTAGTGTTAAGGCACTCCGTTCATGATATTCCGCCGAATTCAAACATAATTTTAAATAAAAAATAATTATTGAATGACATTACAAAATTAATTTCCACATCCAGGTATCAGACAACCTCGAAAAGTCATCAGTTCAAACAAACACAAAGATTACAAGATCGTTGCCTGTAATTAACTGACAGGCGCTGGTGCCGAAAATTACGAACGAGAGCGAGTGACAACGTCGCGTTGATAAAGGGGAAACAATTTAACATTTTAATAATTAATCTTTAACTCCTTATTGTAATTATTTGTTATTTTTATTCGAAACTTGTGTTCATATTATAAGAGTGTGAATCTCTCTACAGATAATGTCTACAGGGAACGGAACGTCTAGGCTTTAATATTTTTCCTTTGCTTACCCAGCTATGTGAGGGATACAGAGGGAAGCGAGAAAAAAAATGTAGCTGTGATATATAAACGGATATATACCCAACAAATCAAATAGCTTAAAGCTATATTCCACATATAGCAGGGTAGGCAGAGGGCACATAGTGTTAAAACACTATTTTCCACGCATCGCCTAATTGTCAAGACATTGCGTTTTGAATTTGAAATTAAATTTTGTCTCTTTGCCAAAGTCAGAAAAAGAAAATAATTCAGTCCCCGAACCGAAATTGAACACACAACCGTCACGCTTACAGAAGCGCTTCGTTTTGTTTTTTGCCATTCATCAACGGAAACAGCTTAAAACTTATATGAGAAACATATAACCAATAATATACAATATATCACATACAATGTATACTATATTATACGAAGGAAGTAATTTTAATCACCGCCTCGGCGCAGGTGTTCCCACATCTGTCAAACTTGTAAGACATTAGTGCCTGCGTTATACACCCGCCGCGTTACACCTGATGTAGACGTGGTTAGATATATACAAACATACAAACATATATATTATATATGTATTTCTTTATGTATATATATAAAATCGAAAGGTCACTCACTCATCACAAAATCTCAGAAACTACAAGTGCTAGGAATCTCAAATTTTGCATAGGAGTAACTTATAGGACGTAGGTGCTCGCTAAGACGGGAATTTGCAATATTCAACTTCTAAGGGGTTGTTTTTGGGGTCGAAAGTTTGTATGAAACTTCGTTACTACAAATGCTAGGAGTCTCAAATTTTGCATAGACGTCACTAGGATGTAGTCATGGAGACAGAAATTAATAATAACATAGTTCACGCGGGTGAAACCGCGAGCGGGCTGCTAGTTATGTATATATACATGAATTGCTTTGGTATTATGTATATTTGTATATATGTACGTGGCCGTCGTGGCGTAGTGACATAGTTTGACTGGAAACGCTAAAGTTGTGGGTTCGATTCCCACTCTGGGGAACGAAATATTTAATATATTTCTCGCTACGCCTAAGAATTACCCGCTGATTTCTCTTTCGTGATGGAAACCAGGCTTGAGCGGCTTATCGTAAAGCCCGGTTAACTTCTATTACTCGTTCTGTTCGGAAATTGGGGAACGAAAATGTCTTTATGGGAACGGAGTGTCTTAACACTAGGTTCCCAGTGCTCAGTTGCTCTGCCTACCCTGCTCTATTTTCTAACCAAATCTCAGTAAAAATGAAAATTTAACACAAAATAAAGTGATATTAAAGAAAAAAAAGTATGAAAATCCCTAGCGAATTATAACGGTGTTCGCTAAAACAAACGTAATTAAGAGGCCGTTGCTATCGACAATATTATCTTAAGTTGCCCAGCACCACCCCCACCCCCACCCCCCATAATGTACTTTTTGTGCCGTCTCAGACTTAGCCTCTCTGAGACGCTACCTGAATTAATTACATGGTTAATTAAATTTTTGCCGCCTGCAAATCTGCAGGAATACGTGGTGCTGCTTTTTTGGATGATTTTCAGCTTTTTTTTGGTATAATATTTTGGTTGGTAAGAATTTTTTTATGGATTTTGTAATCATTTTAAAAAGATGTCCATGTTTTAGCCGTATGAGTTAGCTAGTTACCCCTAACACCTCTCGAATAGTCTCTCTGCCTCTCGGTTCCCTCTGCCTACCCTGCTAAGCGGAAAAATATAAGCCCAAAGGAAAGAATTTGAACAGCCATAATTATAATTTTTCTTATCAAGCATAAACACACTGATACAAATGTTCCCGTAAATTGGCAACTTCTTCATCAGTAGTCTTCTTAGCTTTATAGCTGCAATTAGTTAGTTTTTCACAGGACTGCTCGTTGTGACGACGAGCGTTCGACAGGCTGAGGTCCAGCTCATATCCTAAGATGACGGCGGCTTTTGACAGCTCTTTCAAGCAGGATGTCGTGTTGATCCTTAAATTGTTAGAAGAATAGAAATTAGATCTTTTTTATATAAGTATGTAAGAGACGGTTCTGAAGAAACGTGCAACTGTCAATGTGACATTTACTTAAGCACGCTCGCTTAAGGTTCCATCTGTCTACTCAACTGTACAAGAAAAAAGGTAACATTATTAATTCTTAAAACATATAATTATTATGTATTAATTTACAACTTACTTTTGTATCATATGCAAATCTGAATCGCCCAATTTATTGGCGACCTCCACCAGGGCGTTCTCCATATGTTTTCGTGTTATAATAATCATTTCTTCTGCATATTTACCCATTTTGGCGATAGAAGTTCTTGCTTGTTCCGTACATTTGTAAATTAATGATACATGTCTGCTAGCGAGAGTGCGAGCTGCTCTCCTTTCTTCGTCGCACATAGCTTTAAATCATGAAAAGTATAATAAAAAAAAATAATTAACAAAAATATTGACTTAAAACAGGAAACTAAAAGTAAAACATAATATATATGTTAGTATTTTATTATATTAATATATATTTTAGTATTTTAAGTAAAACTTAATTTTACTTAATATAATTTTTATTTTCATAAAAGCCTACTTTAGCGATACTAAGAAGAGAAGAGAAAAAAACCAAATGAAATTTCTACCGGAAACTCATCAATCACTTTATAAATTATTCTCAGCGGAGCGATTACGCTTCAGCATAATTAAGTAGTTTGTTTATCTGGTATAAATATTTGTGATAAAAATTATAATTTTAAATGGACAAAGTGCCGATAGTGGAGATAATCTTAAAATTATTGCTTCTTTTCAGCTTTCCAGAAAGAAATAAAATATTTAATTTACTCGCTCTTTTAATTAGGCAAACCGCAGCGTTAAGTTCCGCTACTCACCATACAATTCGGTGGATAAGGATCCTGAAAAGGGAACGGTAGTGTCTTACCAATTAAGAAAGAAATATCAAAGTTTCTTAACACTAGGTTCCCAGATTCCCTCTGTTTACCCTTCTAAGTGATTACAGCATAAAGATAAGAAATATACGTGTAATATAAAAACTCAATCATAAACTATATAAGCACCAAAATCCATTTAAAACCACACTATTCACCTGGAACTTTCAAAGAGTCGGCCAACTCGGTAATGTCGGTATAGATTTTCTGCTTCCTTTTCAATGCAGCGGTAATCTCATCCTTGATCCTCTTTAGTATTTTGTTTGTGAGCTGCTGATAGGAGCTCTGGATGTTCCTGTGGTACGTATCCAGGAATGGCGCAATCACGGTATCTACGTATCTGTTTATTTCACTGAAATAAACTAAGTTTTAAGTATACTAGTTGCTGACCGCAACGTTGGTTGCGTAGACTTTATATTAGTAGTCTACCAATTCTTCTTCTTCGTGACAATGATGGAAATCATCTGATATTTTAAGAGGCCACGTGACAGGTTGGGGATCGATTCAAAACTTACCGATTGACCAATGATTCTCGATGTTGTGCAGTTTGCCGTCTCTCCGATGAATTGCCAAGAGTATTTTTAATCCTGCTCAGATGGTGTTCCACTTCCACCGGCCGTAGCTGCCAGGGTGGTATTTCAAAACATAACCCACCATCTTGTCTTAGGTGGTTACTTCTTTCCTATATAAATATTAGATTGAATTGAATCTAGTGTTGAGTTACTCTGTTCCCAATTAAGACTTTCTGCCGAATTCTAGAGATATTGCGTGTCTAGTGGTCGTTACAAGGGCGAAGAAATGAAAATATTAACTATTACATTCTCTCGTATGGGAATCCAACCTACAAAGTTTAGAGATTAAAAATGCATATATTACAAATTAAGTTAGAAAGGAAAGCAACATTTTCTGGAACCTAATTTATAAACAAATTTGTTATATATCACGTTCAGGCGAGTGATCAGTCTCTTCTATGTTTACTTTTAAAAACTTATATTAAAAATATGTGAAACATGAAGGAAAAAGGTACGGAATATATTTTTTAGTTTAAATATCAGTGTCGTACTCCAACATTGATATTTATAATATTTAAATCGAGTTTTTAGAATCAATATTTGCGTCAAATAAGTTTCAAAGCCAAATTATAATATAATATTTGGCTTACCTTTTCATTGGGAATATATATTTGCTTAAATACAAAGTCAAAGCATCTGAATAACATGGAATAATTCACAAAAAAATGAAAAAAACAAGTTTTTTTATAGACTTTAAAAATATAGCTATTTCTAGTGTCACGACACTCCGTTCTTTACTTTTCCGCCCAATATTATTAGGGATTGCATATGTGTAAAACAACCTATGAGTATAACGTAATGGTATATAATACCATAAAAAAGTATTGAACCTATTACCATTACGTTTCCAATTAACAATATTACATTGCAACAGGATGACCTCAATTATTTTTTTTACAACAATACATTCAATAAAAGTGCGGAAAGTGCGTCAAAACAAAAAAAAACACTTTAAAAAAAACACAAAATAGAGTGCGATGTATACAAACCCTGCAATTAGTAGTTGCGTCTATAGCTCTTGTTGCGAGCCAAACAAAAAGCACTAGAAATTTCGAGAACATTACTTGTACCATTCAAACCACAGAAGTCGGTAACAGTTGGCAAATTTATAAACTTCAAATAAATATAGTTTTCTGTATACATTTTTATTACTGCAACTCAAGTCTTTTATGGTAGTAAATCATTGATTAAATATTAAATTTTGTATGGCTCTACGCTGAAATGGATATAGTAGAGTAAGGACCTTAGTGTTATGACACTGCGTTCCGCACTTTCTTGATATATATATTGAGCCGTACTCAACGCCGTCTTGTTACCATAGGAAGGAAATTAAATTATTTAAATAATTCATTGCCTATAAGTAAGTAAAAGTTAGCATTAATACAATCGTTCGCCACGCACAGTCCAATTTCGAGATATTGCTAATTGATGTGCGGTACTTAACGCCGCGCATTATCTTCTTACAGGGAGAGATATTGAAATTAATTTATTCCACCAAATAAGAATTAAATAAGCAAACGTCGCCTATACAGCCAGACCTGGTGCCGCTGCAGCACAATCGCCTGAAATTCAACAAAAATGACCCCGACCGGAAATCGAACCCACAACTAATCGTCCAGTATCACAATTCCCAATCACGACAAGGTAGCATGTAAAACGACTTCATTACGAATACGCATGTATGAGTGACATTTTAGTGGAAAGCAATTACAAGCTTCAGCGAAACGTATGAAGGATTTATTACAATTTCATTTTCTAGAAAATCCCATAAGACTGGGTGGGGAATGTGGGCTTTGTGATGGGATTCATAAATATTAAAATTACACCATTTTACATAACCAGTGCCCGTATAGCCTTCCTATATCTGTCACAAAAGGTAAGTTTAATCAGCGTGGGTATAATTTAAAAAAATGTTTCGTAAATATTCATTGTGTATCTATAGATTTAATTTGAGTATATTTTTCAATTGTAGGATAAGCGGAAAGAAGACCTAGTGTTATGACACTCAGTTTTCCCCTTTCTAATTTTAAAAATTCGAGATGTCTAGTGGCGGAACCAGGCAATTCGACGAAATAAAAATAAAAGGTATCACAGATTTGGAGAAACTCTTCTATTGAAGAAATGAAAATATTAATAAGCAATAATTAATTTTCTCATGTGGGATTCGTAACCACATCCGTTGCGCATACAGTGACACGCTTGTGCCACTGTGCCACGAAGGCCTCCAACAAGAAACAACTAATCTAATAGAAGGGAAAAATAAAACAATATATAGAAAATATTAAGAAAATCAAGACAAAGAAAAGCTGTGAGGAAATTTAAATTACCTTTTTTATAGATTTCAAGGCGGCAAGAATTTAATGAGCCGTGTAATTCCAGGTAACGTCTCAGCGAGTATACGACAAAGGGAGATTTAGATTGGAGTAGTTCATGAGAAGTTATATTTTGGATATAATTAATATTAAAACAGACTTATTTGTTAACTTAGATAGTATATTGTAATTAGAACGTCTTTGTCTTTAGTGATGGTAGTTTTGGGTTTGAATCCCACTTGAGATAACGTAGGGGGAACCTTGTGTTGATATATTTCGTTTCCCATCTTATGCCTATTTTTCAAGACGTTATATTATGTTGAGCGCTCGCTTGCTATTGAAAGCGAAGAAATGAAAATATTTGTATAATTTAATAACGAAACTATTATACCTACGAATACTTTAAAAGAACTGTACCTCATCCTTTTTTATTTTATTTTTTTTTATTGACACACATACCGTACATGGCAGGGTAGGCAGAGAGCATCAGGAACCTAATAATAAGACAATTCCGTTCTTGGCGAAACGCAACGGTATTCTCTTTACCAATACGAGAAAATGAAAATATTAAATATTTCATTCCTTCAAGTGGAAATCGAATCCACGACCTGTCCCGTTACGTTACTGTCTCTCACCCCCCAGGCCTGGACGGCTTCATTATTAATATAATAATTACATTGCTCGGGTTAAACGGTGTTCTCCAGTCAGAAGTTGATGAGTATGCAAATGATGGTCTTCGCTTTGTGCTCGCTGAAGTCAAACGTCGATTTAACATACAATTATAATGGATTATCAAAAGCCTGTGTAATATTGATACTGGTTATATTATACTAGGGTATTCGCGCAGCTTCGCCTGCTTATCTGCACTCTTAGGTGTGAAATCTAATAAACCACGAAATGTGTTCATTGAAATATTTTTAAGAGTCTGAATTTACAATTTTATAAAAATCGGTGCCGACTTAGAATGTTTTCCATACAAACTTTCAACCCCTATTTCACCCCTTTAGGGTTAAAATAAAAAAAAATCCCTTCTTAGTGGACGTCCAGATTACGAAAGTAAACATCTGTTCAAATTTCACGTTTCTACCAGTCAGTCAGGACAAGTCCTTTTATATATATATATAGACTAGCGGACGCGCGCAGCTTCGCTTGCGTAATTACGGGTGAATACTAATAAACCACGAAACATGTGTTCAATGAAATATTTTTAAGAGTCTAAATTTCAAATTTTATAAAAATCGGTGGCGATTTAAAGATTTTTCCATACAATCTTTCAACCCCTTATTTGCATCCTTAGGAGGTGAATTCTAGAAAACCATGAAACATGCGTTCAATTAAATACTTTTAAGAGTCTGAATTTCAAATTTTATAAAAATTGGTGCCGATTAAAAAAAAATCTATGCAAACTTTCAACCCCTTATTTGCACCCTTAGCGGGATAATTCTAGAAAAGTATGAAACACGTATTCAATTAAATACTTTTAAAAATCTAAATTTCAAGTTTTATAAGAATCGGTGCCGATTTAATTTTTTTTCCATACAAACTTTCAACCCCTATCTCATCCCTTTAGGGTTACAATTTTACAAAATCCCTTCTTAGTGGATGTCCAGATTATGAAAGTAAACATCTGTCCAAATTCCACGTTTCTACCATCAGCGGTTACGGCTGTGCGCGCGTCTTACCTCAGTCAGTGAGGACAAGTCCTTTTATATATATAGATCACATATGCAAAGGATGTTTCTGAATGTTATAACATTTATACATGGTGGTTGTTGCTGTTTGGCTCTAATTGGGTGGCAAGTAAAAGTTACTAACACTATAAATTCAAATTCATTACTATTTAATACCTAAATAACTATGTATTTTTTTAAAACTTCACGCTGCATCCCGCACATAGCTAGATAGGCAGAGGGAACCTGAGAACCTAATATTAAGGCACTCCATTCCTTTCGCCGCTTTCCGCCGAAATCCTTTACTATTTCTTAATTAAAGTTATTAATTCATTTACTTTTTCTTTCAAAGAGCAACCATTCACCACCTAACTAACTAGTTAATTAAAATTAAAAAGAAAAAATTAAACAAATTAAAACCATCTACAACGATATGAAAACCTCCACAGATGCTAATATAAATTCAAAGTGCACTCGAAGCATAAACAGACGGCACCCAGATGTCTCAGGTTCCCGCGGCGTTGCATTTTACGTTTCACTAGACGAGATACTCGTAGATGAATACAAGTACGTGGCATTGAATAAAGCATGGACAAAAGTGTGGAAAATTATAATAGGAACGATGGCTGTCTGGTTGGTTGGGAGGTTGGGTTTTTAGTTTGCTATTTTAAATTTTATGTTATTACTAGCGGACGCGCGCAGCTTCGCCTGCGGGTAATAGGATAATAATACCCTTAGGGATAAATTCTAATAAACCATGAAACACGTGTTCAATGAAATATTTTTAAGAGTCTCAATTTCAAATCTTATAAAAATCAGTGGCGATTTAGAGACTTTTCCATACGAACTTTCAACCCCTTATTTACACCCCTAGGGGATGAATTAAAATAAACCACGAAACATGTATTCAATGAAATATTTTTAAGAGTCTAAGTTTCGAATTTTATTAAAATCGGTGGCGATTCAAGGATTTTTCCATACAAACTTTCAACCCCTTATTTGCACCCCTAGGGGATGAATTAAAATAAACCACGAAACATGTATTCAATGAAATATTTTTAAGAGTCTAAGTTTCGAATTTTATAAAAATCGGTGGCGATTTAAAGATTTTTCTATACAAACTTTCAACCCTTAAATCACCCCTTTAGGGTTAAAATTTTTCAAAATCCCTTCTTAGTGGATGTCCAGATTACGAAAGTAAACATCTGTCCAAATTTCACGTTCCTACGCACAGCGGTTACGGCTGTGCGTGCGTCTTACCTCAGTCAGTGAGGACAAGTCCTTTTATATATATAGATTAGAAGGTCAGTTATAAAAAGGCCAGTTCATTGTAAACGTAAAAAAGCTTTAAATATAAAACGTATGTTTATTAATACTTTTATTTTCTTAAATTCACTCTTTATTCCGCTTACTTTAGCAGGACCTGGGAACCTAGTGTTGACACTGCGTTCCTTATTAACACACTCCCGTTCCCCACTTGCCTCCGAACTCTTGAGGCCTGGTGTGTTGAGTAGCGGAACTCAACGTCTTTGCCAACGCTTTGCCTCGTTACTACAGCAAGCAAATGAAAATACTAAATATTTCACTCATTAACCTTAGTGCTCCTAGTTCACGACAGCTTCTACCTTTTTAAACATTACTTATTAATATCGTTATTAACGAGCTAGTTAAAACCCACTTACAGCAATCTCCAAGCGACAGCTTCACTGACGTTAAATCTTCTAAAAATGTACCAGAATTCAGATTTTATACAAAAATGAAAGATGCAATACTCTAGACTGCTTTACATATTTCTGGATAAACAGTTTCTGTTTTTATAGCATCACAGGATTTCATAAAGTTCTTTGAGAATTTCATTTTTCAATGTTGATATTTTCTGAATCGTCTTTGTAGGTATTCTCTGTGGAATTACAATAGAATACGTACGAGTATATGTTTGAGTCTTTGGTAATATTTGTATAGTAAAAATCTTTATCTTTTAAAATTACACACGTTTTTAGACGCAAAATAGAAAGTGCAAAGTGTGAATATTGGTTTGGTTCTCAGTTGGAGGACGTTAGCTTTTGTCCTCATCCTTTTTACTGGATTCCACGAGGCCTACTAAGGTCTCCACCTCCCTCACTATGACTATTCAACTTTGCTTTATATCCTCTATCCCCAAATATCCTCAGCACGTTCTTCATTCTCACTATGACATCTTCGTCAGTGTCTGCCATTCTGTGTGCTTTTTCACCAACGTAGTAAATAATTGAAGTAAGTTAATTATCGATATGTATGCTATGCTTATATTTAGTAACGCTTATATTTCCATTTCTTCGCAAAGGCAAAGCGCAGCATTGAGTTCTGCCACTTAACACGCAATGCCTCCAGAATTCAGCAGAAGGTGGGGAACGGAGTGCCTTAACACTGTGTTCTCTCTGCCTACCCTGCTGTGTGCGGGATACAGCGTGAAGCTGATTTGATTTAATTTTTCACATTATATAGAAATACCAGGATAAGTTGTCAATCCCCCCCACACTTGCCGGCAGTGTGTCCGGTGGTAAGTCTCGCGTCGGTTTATTCAGCGCACCTGTAACATGTTCCAGCTTTATGAGATCGTGTGACAGGAATGCGTTAGTATATTTTAACTCTGCAAAGCTATTCTGTTTTAGTTAGCTATTTTTTGGTGTGTAGGGCTTTTTGTGTTAGGTAAAAAAAATACATTTTTCATTTTTTTTTCCAAGTTCGGTGGCATAGTGAAGGGGGGTGGGGGGGCAAGAGGGGTCATCATGCCAAACCAGTCGATTTTACAGTCAGAACTAAAAAATTGTGAATAAGCTATAACAACATGTTGATTGTTAAATTTTTGAATCAAGCAATAAATTGAGGCAAGAAAAAGGCCAGAAAGCAATTTTCTCAGAACGTTATCACATAAATTGGTTTCTTCGTATGGAAAAATCTTGTTGAAGTACTTTTCCAATAAAAAGTAAAATTATTATTTTATCTGAATTGCGGTTTATCTTTGATGTATTAGAAACTGGCTTGTGTACCTAAAAAAATGCGTTAAAACTTAAATTATATTTTTTAATTTGAAATACTTCCATGTCATATCAAATAAATCAGCTTACAGCAGGATAGGAGGCAGAGAGAACAGAAAGAGAGGCAGAAATGTACCACACGGAGAAGCGAGTCATAACCAACACAAATATCTTTGATTACTTACTAGAAAGTCTCATCGACTTAACTTGTAAAATTTTTTATGAATAAAGATTTTTTGTTATGACGAGGTAAATGACACATTAAAAGCGCGCCAAAAATAATGTCAACGTAGTTTCTTAAAAAAACGCCAGTCGCAAAGCAACGGCTGAACGCCATTCCGCCTATATATCATCCAGACCGCTCGCCGCAAAACCCGATAAATCTACAAGATTTCTATTACAGATAACGCCTTGATTCTTTCTGATATTTAATATTATGTCCGCTCTGCTACTTTTAATTCTCGGCTTATTTTTTTTTATTATTAATTTGTAATAAATATATTTTTTTTATTAAAGTCGTAGTCGATATATTTATAAAAAAAATCAAAAATAAAAAAAAACACGAACGAACCGAAGATTCGAATTAATAATTTCAAGATTACTACTCCACGTTGGAAGTACCTCAAATATTTCGATTATATAAATACTCGTATCTTTTGATAACGTTGAATTAGAAGCTTCATTTTTCTGTGCTCTAAGGAACCTTAGACCTAGATATTTTATATTATTTCTTGAAGCTTGATAGCTCTACGATCTCGAGATGGTCTTGACAGACGGACAGGCGAACAACAAAATGATCTTACAAGGGTCCAATTTTGTCCTCTTGAGTTAAGGAACCTTAAAAAACTAATAAAACGCCAAGTTATCCTTACTTTCAATATACTAAAATATATAACTTGTTTTTTATTACCTTATTAAAGAAATAATACTAGAAATTCAATAATAATAAATTTAGATAGAAATTACCTTCTAAACACAAGTATGTGAATAATATTCATTTGATCATTGTCTTTTAAGATAGCATCGCTGGGAAATTGCTGTGTTCCTTATTTGGTAATAACTTTCTCATGTTAGACGGTATCGGCGAAACGGAAAAATAACAAATAACATTTACTTATAATACCATTTTTATTTATATTTTATTAATTTTATATTTTGGCAAGTTGTTCTAAAGATTCGTACATTATGAAATAGAAAATAAATAGTAAAAGCGTCTCGCTGTAAACGAACGAAATGATATAAGTTTCAACAACATTCGAAGCGATTGTATTGTTTTTATAAAGTCTATTGCAGAGCCAATCGTAGTCTAGGGGCGCAAGCGGTTCTAGGTTGGATTCCCACTCGAAGAAATTTAATATTAAATAATATTTTTTTTAATTTCCTCGCTTTCGTAGCGACGTAAAGCGCGGTGTTAAGTTGAGTTGACACAATGCGTCCAGAATTCGGTGGTAACAAAAGTCTTAATGAGAACAGGGTCTCTTAATACTAGGTGCCCAGGTTCCCTATGCCTACTCGAAATACCGCGTGAACCTAAATCAACGTCTAATAAACAAACTTCCACCAAGAATTCCATATACATACATAGAAACGCAAAGGTAATATTTCAGTTTTAAAACGAAATTCGGCATTCTAATAAATTCAAATCTAGGGGTTATCTTCAAAAGTAAATCGTGCAACGTCGAAAGTCGATTTGATTCCCATATAGACTTATAAAAACAAATCTGAAGATATTTTATTTGGTTACGGCAAACTTTGGATGCGCTGTTTTGGCGAAATTATTTTTACGTTGTTCTACATATTATAATATGAATGTTATATAAAACTTATAAATAAAATTTACTTTTATATTTTTTTATACACTATAAAACGTAAAATTTTGATATCAGTCATGGCACAGGGGCACAAGATTGCGACTGTAGAGGGTGTGGATTCGATTCTCACTCGAAGAAATGAGATATTTAATATTTGATTTACTGGCTCTGGTAACGAGACTTCCGCCGCTGACAATGCCTCCCAAATTCGGCGGAAAATGGTAAACAGATGTTAATTTTCAGAGTTTTTGTGTTACCAGAGCAAAAATTTAAATAACTAATGCGTTCCCTCCACTAGGAATCGAATCAACAATCGTCGCGACCACAATAACACCCTGCAACCCTAATGAAAAAATATTTACATATATAATTTAAGAAATTTCTAAATTTTCTCCCCAGCATACAAATCTTTGTATTACGCTAGTGAGATGCAAAAGTGCATCGCGTCTCTGTTGTGCATGCGACGCGCGCATTCAGAATTAAATCATCTTTTCATTAAGTGTTTGTGCGGCGTGGAATCTTAATAATGTATGTGGTTTCTTGTTGAGGTTATTTAATTTACTTGCATATATTTTGGTTTATATATGAATTAGGTATAATTTGATACTTTTTATATAGAACAGAGTAACGTAATAGAAACTACTGGGTTTAGGAAGTCGAAATCTGGTATGTAGAATAGGGGAGAACTAAGAAAGGATTTCACGAAATCCCTACGAATATGAAATTTTTCATTATAGATACGTCTTAAAGCCCACACAAACAAAGCTGTGGGGGACGACTTATTTAAATATTTTTTTAGCTTCACGCTGTATCTCGCACGCAGCAGGATAGAGGGAACCTAGGAACCTAGTGTTAAGACACTCTTTTCCATTAAGGCACTTCTGTTTCCCACTTTCCGCTGAATTCTGGAGGCATTGTGTGTTGAGTAGCAGAGCTCAACGCCGCGCCTCGTTATCAGAGTAAGTGAGTGAGTATTTCAAGAAATATATTGCAAAAATTAATATAACGAAATTTTAAACATCATATTAGAAATTAAAAATGTATTAATTTTATTCAAACTTTTGGTATTTTATATACTGTGCCGCGAATATTACTACAAGAATTTGTAGCGGAAGCCACGCTGGCTTAGCTTGAAAGGGGTGGACGGGGAGACACCCACCCCCTTAACCTGTAGAAATTACAAGAATTAAGAAATTAACTTAACGTTAAGTTATGAGCGCATATTCTACGTGTATTCGAGGGTACACTGAATTTTAAAGTAAGAAAGATATACACGTTACCAGTTGTAATCGCAGTTAGAATGTACTATTTATGAGACTTTACAGGGTGTGTAAAAACTGAAATTAACATTTCTACAGCCTGTTTGGAACGACAATAAGGTATTTACAATTTTTTAAAGTATGGATTGAAATGTACTACATATTTGTAAATAGTCTTTTCATATTTAAATTATTTAAGTTGATTATATGCATTTTTTTTTTTAGAAAATGTAAATATCTCAGTTTTTATAATTATCTATAAGTATTTTTTAAGTATTATGAATTTTAATTCCCTTCAAAGTGTCGAAATATGTATTTTTTGCGACATAAACGACCGTATCTTTCCAAATAAATACAGAAATATGTTTTAATCAGGTAATCATGGGACCGTATATGATGTAAATTTCAACCCGATATCTCGAAGAGTTCCTGAGATAAAGGCCTAGACAGACAGACGAACAACAGAGTAATCTTATAAGGGTTCCTTTTTTCCTTAAAAACTACAGAACCCTACAAAACAACACACAAATTTCCATACACACCTAAACAACACAAACTATTTATTCATACAACAAACACATTGCAGTTTCTCCAGACCATCGACAGTCCAATACATTTCGAAAATTGGCAATACGTACCCGTCCCCTTTAGAATAAGCATGTCGCTCATACATTCTCGTCACTGTCCATCCTTACTGGTCGACGTACTGAGAACACCTGTCGCTTCACCCGTTGAAGCTTGACGGCGGCTGCATAGGAAATATGACAATATATCAAACGAACTCTCCATATTTTCTTTATATTATGCATTTTAAGAGGCAATTGCGTAGAGTTTAACTATAAACATAACGGTTGTCAGGTCAATTCCCGTTTCAGGTAATGAATTATTTACATTTCCTCGCTCTGATAACGAAGCGTAGCGTTGAATTCCACTTCTCAACATAAAATGGAAAACGGAGTGTCTTACCTCTTGGTTCCCTTTGCCTATTATGCTTTTTTGAAACAGCATGAACGTTAAAGAAAGAAAAGGCAGTAGTAGTAGAGTAGAGACATTGTTTTCACCGCTGATTTAGTAATAATTCGTGATTAAATTAATAAAGGAAACGTAGTACAGGGGCACAAACGTGTTACTTTAACACGACTGTTGTGAGTTCAATTATCGCTCGAGGGAATGAACTACTATTTATGAATATTTCCATTTGTTCGCTCTGGTGTGAACGGCGTTGAGCTCCACCGCAGTGCCATCATATTTTCTTATAGATAAGCCCATGATTTATAATACAGTATATTCAATACATTATAAGTATCAATGTATACAAACATACAGTTCTATAATTAACAGAGATCGTAAAGTAAATGTAATTTCCATATAGCTTTAATATTCACTTAAGCTCTCTCACTAACGAAACACTATTTATTTATTCACGCGCCAGTCGTATAATTGCACAGATATATATATAATTTGCACAGATTTGGGTTAATCTAACAAGAAAATCAAAGGTTTTGTTTGTAATGTAGATACATGCCAATTATTTCAATTTTTTTTTGCTCTGGTAGATAAAACTCGGTGTTGATTTTTTGATTTTTTTCATTTCTGTTCAACAAAGGAGTGTGTTAATTGGATATTGGATGCGGTAAATCAAAACTAAAATTATTTCCCTATACTTACATATCCCAACATAAATGTGAAATGAGAGCCAAGTTCAATATTATGTTAGATGCCTTGGTTGTTGACTTCAGAGACATAAGCAGTGAGATGTAAATATGTGCCAAGTTAAATTAACATATCCTTTCTTCTTACACTTACATGATACGTTTTTTTTATTTTTTTATAAAAAAATTAATTTTAATTAATTAATTTTTTATTAAAATTATAATTTTAATAAATTTTATTTAAAACATTTAGAGACATTTCGCGTGGATTGGCGAAATTAAACGAAATTAAAATATGAAGATTCCTTCGATCAGGCATCGAATTCACTATCACCTCTTCTATAATCACACTCGATCCTCATTCACCACGACCGCCTAAAAACATGTTAAAATAGAAGTAAAATGCGTAAATCAACTATAGATTCACGAAGAAAATCTGTAAATTAAATAAATAGAGAAACATTGTAGCAGTCTTAGCAAGAATAAAGCTCAGTTGGGTAAAGCTCTTGGCCGTGTTACTCGAGATTTTTCTTTATTTCATTCTTCCTTTTACATTCTTGGTTTATTTAATTAAATGTTACAAAATATCTATTCGCTAGCATTTGCCTCCGGCTTCGTTCCAATAGTCAAATAGAAATACGTGTCCGAGATGACAATAGGCTCAGTAAATTAAATCGAGATATCCTTTTTCAGCTTTATGCTGTTTCCCCCATATAGCAGGATAGGTAGAGGGGGCTTAATAAAGACACTCCCTTCCCCACTTTCCGTCAAATTCTGGGAGTATTGTTTGTTGAGTGAAGGATATCAATGCCGCACTTTACCTCGATACAAGAGCGAAGAAATTGAAATATTAAATATTTCATTTCCTCGAGTGGGAATGGAACCCACCACCAGTCACATTTATAGTAACAAAGCCTTTCTCGTTAACTGACTATCCAAAACATTTTTTTACTTTCAATTCGAACCAATAGTTCCTGAGCTTCTTCCACTTTATGATATAAGAATAAAAGTATAGATATCTATATATTAACGTCATTTGTATTACAACTGCATTGAAAATAACCCTATAGTTCTCACGAAACGTCAATAATAACAGAGTTTACTATAGCAGCTATACTATTCTAATACCGTTATTGTACTAAGTACACTTAACCATGGGAAAGAGCACTTGGCTAAAATGTAATGCAATTGGCATTTCTATTAATGATTTAAGTAATCTTATTTATAGAGAAATGTAGATAATAAATTATTTATCTATATTGGTTGTGGGTTTGATTTCCTTTTGGGGAAATTAAATATTTTGTTTTCTCACTCTGGTAACAACAAAACGTTGCGCAGCGTTGAGTTACGCCACTTAAAACGCAATGCCTCCGTAATTCGGGGGAAAATGGGAAACATAAATATTTTCCCAACTTGCCGCCCTATTAACAATTTACTCATATTTAAACATTCTGTATAAATAGCTTCATTCTTACATTCTTACAGAAGGTGGCAGTATGTAGTCGTCGTTAAATACTAAAAGCTTTATTATTATTTGAAAGCTGAGAAAGCTCTTTGCGGTTTTATTGAAAATTATTGATGATTTTCTTGACAATTATTATAACGTAATATCATCAAATCTAATTTAGCAAAATATATTATATTTTTTTATGGTTAACGAGGTAAGGCGCGGCGTTGATTTCCGCATCACTACATGTTATATTTCAAATTCGGACCAAAAGTGGAAAACAGAGTGTGTTGACACTAGGTTTTCTATGACTACCCTGCCGAATTAAGCATGAAACTGAAATTTTACATAAACACCTAAAACAAAGAAACTCAAATTGAGTTACAAAAACGAATATAAACGGATAAAGTAAAAGTAATCCAGCGAAAATATGTAGTTTAGCATTCGGAAATGTAAAAGTTTGTGGCCATAATTCATGTCTCATTCAGAAGTCAGAACTTTAGTCCCGCGTCGGCGGGAACAAACATTAGCTGTTGTTGGATCTAATGTAGGAAAATGGGGACAAATAGCACTTCATTACACGCTCTATCCCGCATAGTAGGGTAGGTAAAGGGAATTTAGTGTCGAGACACTCTGTTCCTTGTGTACACGTTGCTTGCTTGTGCCACTATCTATGAAATATGACATAAAATAAAAAAACCGGTGAAATGAGAGTCGGACTAGAATACCAAGATTTCAATAGATATAAGCATTTACTCTTTTTTCTTTTTTCTGCAACCTTTAGAGTACTTACACTTTTATAGACAAAAATAATTTCAAACTTATATTTGCAGTTCATTTCATGTAAAATACCTACATATGTCCCCTAACTTAAGTTTGTCAATTTTTATAAGTTCTACAATGTATTTCTCGTTAACCTACCTCAGTGTATGAATCCGACTCGCACTTAACCAGTTTTTATTATATTATACGGCTGATAGCAGCTATAGACGAAGAACTTTAGTGATAAGACACTCAGTTCCACTCTTTCCGCCTACAACCCGAGCTTCGAATGTGTCATATGTCAAACAATACGAGTACTTATTTCCATTTGACCACGCGGGACTTTTCGGGGCATTGCTTGTTGAGCGGCGGTACTTAACACCGCATTTTGACATGCCTTCCGCATTCTCCCGAAGCCTCAGCCGTCGTGTTTACACTGCCGCTGTGTCGCTTCGCCATGAAGGCCCTAAGCTACTGCATAAAATAAAAATAATATTAAAACATTTACATTTTAAATCAAATATCTCATTTTAATAACCTCTCAAAGTAATACTCCATCCAGATAGCACTTACTAGAAATTATTAATTGATTGTATATTAGTGTCGAAACACTGTGTAAATATTTCATGTCGAAAGATACTTCTCTGAATGAAACACTTCATTTCTTGTTGTAGCAGCAGTTACTTGAAATAGAAAATAGAATAGCTGATGCGCAGAGCTATCCCTTTCAAAGTGAAAAGATTTGTTCTTTTTAAATAAAATAGTGGAGTAATTGAAAACGTGTTTCATTCATTTGTTTGGTGTTGGGTTGGGAATTCGAATCTCGTAACGTATTTTATGTATTTTTATAGCTATAGTTACTTGTTGTTATATGTAGTGTTATCAAAAATTTTGTTATATTTTTTAACATCCCGCACATAGGAGGGTAGGCAGAGGAAAACTTGGGAACCTAGTATTAAGATTACTAGGTTCCCAAGTTCCGCTGAATTTTGGAGGCATTGGATGTAGAGTGGCTGAACTCAACACCGCGCTTTTGTTCGACGCCGGAGCTAAGAATTAAATATTTCATTTCCTCTAGTGGAAATTAAACTCACAGCCTATCGCGTTTACACTCAAACGTTTGTGAATTCTATACTTCTGTACTAATATTAAAAAGAAGAAGATGAAGATGATTTTGTTTAGTTGTACGCAGCTATCTCAGGAAGTACAGATTCTCAACCATGAGCTCATTTGAGTTCTCACGGCGTTGAGTTCGTCCACTCAATACATAATGCCTCCAAAATTCGGCAGAACGGGCAGCAGTGGGGAACGAAGTGTTTTAACACTAGATTCCCAAGTTTCCTCGGCCTACTCTGCTTTATACAAGAAACTAAAAAACATATAATATTATACAACAAATGCTTACAAATACGAAATATTGCACAATAATTCTCTGTCCCCATCTTCTCTATACAAAAGTCGTAGGTAGAAATTTTAATTATTTTAAAGAAGACCCGCTTCTTTCCATTAAGGTAACGAGTCATTCAGATCCCAATTAATTTCACGGCATCTTAAAAATTGTTGATGAGAAAAATTGGATGGTATCCAGTAACTCACTTTTTTTTCACTGTTAAGGTTAATTACATGGCGTTTTTATTTTCTTTCTTTAATTATCTCGTTTTATCTTAACCAGTTATATTGTTGACTTTTTTGGAGTTAAGTTTAGTCATGGTTTTGTGGTTCGCCATGGAACACGCAATGTCTCGAAAAATGGATACGAATGTAGGAACCGCCTTCCACTAGGTTCCCTCTACCTACCTACCTCCCTGCTATATGAGGGATACAGCGACTGGGAAGAATTAAATATTCTCTTTTTCCTCGCCCTGGAAACGAAAAAAAAGCACAGCGTTGAGTTCCACCACTCAGTTACACATTACAAATTATCCTATTGTTACTAAAACATACGCTCATACACGAGTACAGCAGGGAACATAGCTTACACAGTAATATATTTCCATAACATCGCAAAATCCAAATATTTTTTCCGCCATTGTTCCAGGATAAAGGAGTCAGCAGACCGTGAATTAGGGTGAAACTTTGAAAAGGAGTATTTCCGTTCATTAAAAAACCTCCTTTGCTTTCCTTTTAACAATAAACACCCGTTTGGCATTCCATTGTTTTGGAACGGCTGATCTGTGACAAGCTTTCATAAACGCGTTTTATATGCAATCTTGTCCACAGTGTGGTACTGTGACACTTTAGGTGTATTTTTTGAATATATATTTCTCCCCCCTTTCTTTTCCTCATTTTTTGGGATATTACGTGTTGAGTGGCAGAGCTCATCGCTGCGTTCGTTTCCCAGAGGTAAGACTCTGGGTCATTGTGCCGCTGCTCCTCAACGGCCTCAATGATATGGTTACTTCAATATATACTTTGTGACGTATACCTCAGCAAAAATAATGAAAATATAGATTAATTGAATTGAAACTTCAATTTTAATATCCCTATGCGACAACAACGTAAATACTAATAAATTATGAACATACAAATTTTACATAAAATAATATAACATTTATATATTTTATACCCTCTTAAGAAGTTATATTCATAAATAAGAAACATTCACCCGTTCATGCCCACGAAATACATATCTTGGCTGTGATCCTGAGCGTGAAGTGGAAAAACAAACTCCATTTCAGGTTTAAAATGAATTACAAGCGAATGCAGTTTTACAAAAATGTTTATACTTTACTAAATGAGTTTCGTGAGTTTGTTTAAATTACGTAGCGTATGTTATAGTTATAGAAATAAAAATAAAATAAATCAGCTTCACGCTGTATCCCGCACATAGCAGGGTAGGCAGAGGGAACCCAATCTTAAGACACTCCGTTCCCCATTTTCTGCCGAATTCTGGAGGCATTGCGTATTGAGTGGCAGAACTTAACGCCGCGATATATATCAAGATAATTTATTGTGGAAGGTATTATAGCCTATAGCGATATATATTACATCATTTTGTCCATTTTCAGTAAGAGTAATATATATTTAATATGTATCATACACATCTAAAATCGATATAATAGAATATTGGAATACCTCCACGCCATCTCGAGATAAATGCTCTTGACAGACAGACAGAGGGACGGACGGACAACAAAGTGGTTCCATAAGTGTTCTGTTTTTACTTTATGAAGCACGGAACCCTAAAAATAAAAAAAATATCAAATAACTTTATCATACAACA
Organism: Heliconius melpomene melpomene; assembly: GCA_000313835.2. Taxonomy (NCBI): domain Eukaryota; kingdom Metazoa; phylum Arthropoda; class Insecta; order Lepidoptera; family Nymphalidae; genus Heliconius; species Heliconius melpomene. The sequence goes on along the minus strand of HE671328.1, from coordinate 4,463 downwards.
TCTATTACATATTCCCAGATTGACATTTCCACTGATAACCAAACCTCATTCAACCACTCTAGCACAAATGTCATCATTGTATACAGAACATGTTAAAGAAGAATTAAATAATGGTAGAGCCAGGGTTAATTTAAATGTAAAGTCCTGTGGTGACCATGAAACTGAAAAGAGGGAACTTCCACCAACTTCATTAAGCTTTGGATAACTTTAACTACCGAACTTTCGCAAATTATTGTCACTGGAAATTTATGTTTTTTGTTCATTAAAATAAAATTTAATGAGAGATTTTGATCTTTACAAGATAATTTCGTATAACTCTGGTATACAATATATGTGGAAAAGTTATACGTGTATATCTATTAATAGTAAGCATTTATTTTACTTTTGCGATCAAATAGCATTATCATTTCATAGATAATAATTTAGATAAAATATTAAATTAAATAATATAATTTGACAATTTTATTAAATTTTATTATATGTACAGATTTAGACAAAGTACCTAAGGTAGAAAATATACTTTCTACCTTAGGTACTACTTTGTTTACCTTATTTACAAGAGCATTTTCGGTTCTGACACTCGGGCAATATCTCAAGTATCTGAAGAAGATTGTTCATTCTGCCTCCATAAGTGGAAGAAGAAACACGCATATAACTATGATAATTTGATTTACACACACGTTTTTGAGTTCCGCTACTCATCTCACAATGTCTCGAGAATTCGGCGGAAAGTGGGGTACTTAAATACCTAATTGGGAGTGTGTTACCACTAGGTTCCCAAGTGCCCTCTAACCCTGCTATGTTTGGGACATAACGTGAAGCTAAAAAAATTATACATATATACATAAAAAACTTAAACACACTACCTCACACTAAATTAACAATTTTAAATCATATACGAGAATCACATAACCCAATTCTGAAAAACAATATTTCTCTTCATTTAAAACTGCACTCGACACAGTAAATGAAAACTAAATTAATGAAAGCTAATTAAAAAATAACATTACCGGGACATAATATCCAGATAAAATAAATCCACATGGACACCCTATTCCCGCCACGTCTCCGCTCTCAGAGAGCTCATTGCCATTTTAATTAAAATCTTTTGTTATCTCGCCATCTTTGTCTCGGCTATAAATAAATTCTATCGGAATGTACGACCGTTGTTGGATCGAATGGTGGTTTCGGTTTCGCTGAAGCTTCTGTGTGGAGAGATGAATATAGAAAATATCTTTTTTCTTTTCTTTTTTTGAGGCCGTAACAGTACGGTAGATAGGATGGTAATGGGTTCTTTCCACGTTCAGGGGAATGGTTATATTTAAATGATTTATTGAGTTCCGCCACTTAACAAGTTTCACGCTTTATCCCGCATGTAGCAGGGTAGGCAGAGGGAGCCTAGTGTTAAATCACTCTACTCATTTTTCGCCGAATTCTGGAGACATTGTGTGTTGAGTAGTGGAAGTTAACGTCATGCTTTGTCTCGACACCAGAGCTAAGGAATGACAATATTAAATACTAGCGGCCCGCCCGCGGCTTCGCCTGCGTAAACTACGTTATTATTAATTTCTGTCTCCATGAGTACCTACGTCCTATAAGTGCGTCCTACGTCCATGCAAAATTTGAGACTCCTAGCATTTGTAGTAACGAAGTTTCATACAAACTTTCAACCCCAAAAACAACCCCCTAGAAGTCGAATATTGCAAATTCCCGTCTTAGCGAGCACCTACGTCCTATAAGTAACTCCTATGCTATTTGAGATTCCTAGCACATATAGTTTCTGAGATTTCGTGATGAGTGAGTGACCTTTCGATTTGATATATATAGAAGATTTCATTTCCTCGAATGCAATCGAACCCACAATCTGTAGGGTTAACGCCTCTATTGGTTATAATGTTAGTAATAAAATATTTCTTTATTTTTCTCTTATTAATTTGTATTTACTTTTACAAACGCCATACATAAGAAAATATCTTCATTTGGGACGTAAATTTGCCAAAAACTTTCACATTGTCGTCTTGTGGGAGCTTATTTACAAACTATTAATCTTAACTTTGACCGTTCTTGTAAGTTTTTTGCTCGAACCTAAGAAATACTTGTTTTGTGTCTAATAGAAATTGTTTTTTTTTTATTTATAAAAGTTTGTTTTTGTTTTAGTTTCACATTTTATTCCTAGCGGGGTAGCCTGAGAGAAAAAAGGTAATTTATCCATTTTAAAAATAGATAATTTATGTCATATTTTGCTATCACAATAATTGAACACTCTGAGAGATTTATATTTAAATTGTTCCAATTTTCTCAATCTGGTGATGCATACCTCAACGAACAGAATGTTTTAACACAAAGTTAATGCTAATTTAATTAATGCTCTCCTCTATCCAAAGGTTGCCTGGGAGAGATTGCTGGCTTAGCAATAAGGCCGCCTATTGTGCTGTTTTTTGTATCATTATAAACACATTTGTAATTAATTATTTGGTGTGCAATAAAGAATATTTTACTTTACTTTTACTAAATTCCCACGTCCCCTTTGCCCATATTGTCGTATCACATCCAAATTGAATTTTACATCGACGGTAGGTATCTAAAACTAAAAAAACAACCCCTTTTCCCACCAAATCGGCTAAACTACCCCCCAGCAATTAGCCAGACAAATACGGTGTTTAACTGTGAAGGCATTCGCGCCGCCACGATTAATGATTTGCGGCTGCACAAACTGCACTCGGCTACACTTCTATATCACTGGCGTCGGGGTAGGGGTGGGGGTTGGAAATTATTTCAACCTCTGTTAACTTACCGCTATGTTAGTACAGGTTAGGGGTAGATTTTTGTAATTGCTACTATGTTTTTTAGGCCAATCATGGCGCAGGAGCACAAAGACGGACTGTAAGACCGACTGGTTGTAGATTCGAATTTATATTCCCGTTTCTTCGTTGAGTTCTGCCATTCAACACGGAATGCTTCCAGAATTCGGCAGATAGTGGAGAACGGAGTGTCTTAACACTAGATTCTCTCTGCCTACCCTGCTGTGTGCGGGATACAGCATTTTATTTTATTTAATAACGTGCTTTATCCAAAATTTGTCATCACCAAATACAAGTTAACTTCAAATTTAATTTGAATTTTGAATGCAATGGTGCAGCGGTTCAGACCTTCCAACATCCTTGTAACATAGCTATTAAACTGCTAACCCGAATATCAGAACATATCTTGAGATATGTTCGAAGAAGACTTTCGACTAAAAAACCCACCTTATTCGGTTAATTCATGGCCACCACGATGCCACAGATAAAGAAATAGACAGAAAAGTCAAATTTATATTTTTACCCCCAATTAATTTTAGGGCCCCCCTCCCATTTTGAGTCAAGAGTTAATAATAAGCGACAATATAAACACAAATTGCGAATCAGCTCGTCTCCAACATTCTGCACGTTCGATACACCTTAACACTCTCTCTCGACGTAAATTCCTTGTATCACCAGAAATTAATTTTCAGTCAGGCGTCACTATGAGCAGGTGTCGCCTTTATATTGTTCGTGACAGATTTATATGAACATTATGAGCTTGTACAACAGCTTGCAGGTACTTTATTGCTTTAAGGCTACTCTAGAGAAAAGTTTTTCAAGTATTATCTTTTTCAGATTTATGTAGGAAGAGTGAGTGGTAAAAGAGGGAGGGGACCTTAGTTGACCTTCGAGAATAGTTTCGGTGATACTGGAACAAGGTTACGTAAAAAGCATCTGGATCCAGGACCTCCCAGGCTGCGTGTATGGAAAAGTTTATATAAGTGTACAAGATAAAACAGAGAATCAATTCCGAATGATTCCCAATTCCAATCGTAATTTATAGGTGCATATACTTGTAAATTTCCTCTTTTCGATTTTATTATTTTATTTTTTATTGTATGTTCACACTTAGTGCCAAATTTCATAACTACAGCTCCAAGGGAAGTTACCCACAGGATATTTCGCGGCGAATTTTATATAAAAAATCAACAAAAACAATACAAAATGACGAATGCGATGAATGCCTTGACTTAGAACCTTAATTTTTTACTGTAGTCTTAAATATTTTTATTAATATCACCATGATCATAAAATGATCCTACAAAAGTTCCATTTATTCCATTTAAGGTACGGAACCCCAAAAACGAAGACAACAAACAATTTCATACGTACCACAAACAAATGATGAACATATCAACCCTTTACGTTCCCTACTTACCCGTAACAACGTTACGTACCAAAGTAATTGCTCGAAGGAGCTGCATCAGACAGCCGTTATTAATGACGACTCCTTATTTACAAGTCATTAGGCGGCGTGTTCGTAAGCAAATATTGTTTGATTTATCTAGCTGAAACTGGTTAGGTTTTGTTGGGTATGATAGCTTGAAGAGTTGGCTATTAATATGTATTTCTGTAGGATACTAGCCGTGGTACGGTCATAAGCTGTTAAAGCGATGCTTG
>HE671327.1:0-20995 GCA_000313835.2 Heliconius melpomene melpomene | reverse complement strand
AATTTTACCTAAATTTTTTTTTTTTTTACTTATTAATACTAATCGATATATAGATATTATTAATATATAGATAATTTAAATATAATAAACGAATACCAAATTAAAAAACTATATATACTCTATAAAATCCTGTTTGTATATATTTTGAAGTTACACAAAATATACGAGTATATTTTCGTTTAATTTAAAAAATAAAAGGATGGACCGTGGTTGAAAAAAAAACATTAATATTTAATTTTGGTTATAATTGCATGTGGTAGGTATTTGTTTATTTTAAAAAAATCTATACATACACACATACATATATATACAATTTTCTGTGTATGGCTGTGTTTTTTAAATTCATAATATAGTTATGAATGATAATTAAACGATTTTAAATTGCGTTTTTTTTGCTGTTGGGTTGCGTTGCTCAACGCCGCGCTTTTCCTCTACACCAAATCGAAGAAATTAAGATATGAAATATTACATTTCCTCGAGTGGGAATCGAACCCAAAACCTATCGCGCTTACAATCACACTCTGCTGCTCTAAGACTGGCCTCTGACTTCAACTATGAGGAAATATAAAATTTTAAAACATAATTTTAGTAGGTGTCAACGTATTTCAAGGAAAGGAACAGTTCACTTAGTAATAAAAGAGTAAAAAGAATATGAAATAAGCGATTATCGTGACAACTGACTCGTGGTACGTGTTCGAAGACAAATGACCGGAGCACGTGCCCCATATTTTTCTTCGAGTGACAGACGTTTTATGGAATTGAAAATGTATCCTTGTCATCAAGGAGGAAATACACTTTTAACACTTATGTAAAACTGTATGGAGGGTTATTTTTATTTTAATATATTTTATTTTATTATTTTTATTAAATAGCTTTAAATTAGTCCGTCGTAGCACAGTGGATTGTAACGTGACGCTTGTGGGTTCGATTCTCACTCGAGGAAAGAATTGTTATTTATTCATATCTTAATTTCTTGGCTCTGGTACCAATGCTAAAGTGCGGCGTTGAGTTCCGCCACTCAGCACCCAATGCCTCCAGAATTCGGCGAAAAGTGGTGAATGGAAGTGTTTTAATTTGAACGGAATGTCTTAACACTAGGTTCCTGCTTACCCTGCCATGTGGATACAATGAAATAAATATTAAAATTGATTCGCAAAACATTTTTTTCTAATTCAATCGTTAAATTTGGTAACCAAGGTACAAGGTTCAAATATGAATGTTAGCGTAAAATCGCGGTGATCGAGTGTCAACAGATAAAATGGGAAACATGTCGGCACAAGGGAAGAATAATGACAAAGATTGAATAATAACACGGGGGAATTTACGTGAGTTATATAGGGTGTTCCCTACAACCTCGCCTCGAGACCTTATTTGTTTATGGGCACCGCCTTTGGTGATTTTGTGGATTAGGTTTGAATCTGATGAGTAAAAGATTACTTTGTTTTTCAATTATTATCTATTTTCTATTTTTTATATATATATTTTTTAGGTTGAATATTTTGTTCACAGTTTGATGTTATAAGTTTTTTTTTTATTATTAAATAAATATGTGCTGTGTGAATATATAACTTTAATCTTCGTTATGTCATTTTATGAGTAAATTATTTTAATTAATTTTGTATGTAGATTCTTGGTATCAATAAATAATTTACATAGTTTATGGTCAAACAAGTAGCTTCTTACTGTATCAGCGTATATACGAGTATAGGAGAATATGGATCGGGAGGCTAGCACAAGAGCACTCCGCTTCCCACTTTATGCCCAATTTTTGAGAAATCTCATGTTCAGAGGCGGAATCGAACCCATTCATCAGTAAAATACAACCGATAAAAAGAAAATAATATAAATATTGTTAGAAATCGGAAGCGGTTAACGTTTCTAAAAAAACATGATAAAAACACATATCATCCTTATTTTTTAAAATTATTCGGAAAAAGGTTCTACACCTACAACGGGTAGTTGTAGGTGTAGAACCTTTTTCCGAACCTTTTTCTTTTACACGAGTTCGCTAACAATATAATGGTGCCGACATTCATAACTTCATATCTCTTTATACATTGAAAAATCTATATAAAATACAAAATATATAAGGTAAATAAGTTTTCAAAACAAACAACTGGTTTCAACTGCCTCTAGTATGGAAGATAACAGCCTATAATAAATCTCTTATTCATGTACCTGCTATGCTAGATTACGCTGGGATAGTGACATGTTCTACTGAATGCACATTGTAGTACAGTAGTATAATAAACATATTACTGAGGAAATGTTTACACTATGGATTATTCAATACAATTTTGAAATTATTTCTTATATTTCGCTTTATAAAATAAGAGGAAAATATGTGTTTTGTTAATCTAAATATATTCTTAAACAAAAATTTAGATGTCTAACTTATTATTTATTATCATAATTAATATTAGAAAATAGATTAAACAGAGTAGAATCGCCTCTTTAACAGGTATAATAATAATTAATGAGATTTTTTTCATATAAATATAATATCTTTGGGTAAATAATTTTTAGTAATTTCTAATTAGTAAGTATTTAATTAATACGTAATGAAAACTAGCAATTTAGTAAAATATAATTTTGGCTGTTTAGTAGTGTTTTACAATGAAGCATAAGTTACAATATAAGTTAGAGACCTTTATGGTGCAGGGGTATGAGCGTGGACTGTAAACATGACGATAATGGGTTCAAAGTCGTCTCGGAGAAATTAAACATTTAATATTTCAATTTCCTCGCTCTAGTAACGAGACAAAGCGCGGAATTGAACTCCGCCAATCAACACGAAATGTCTTAACACGAGGTTCCCAGGTACCCTTTATCCCGCTATATATTAAAATGAGAAATTCTTTACAGGCATGTCTTAAGTGATGGTCGCTTAGTGGTTGGTGCAAGACGTTCGTTAGTGGACGCAGGAGGTGGTGGAAACAGCGCAGTACTCAGATGCAAAGCTTCAAATCGCGCTGGAGTTACACTGTCTAGGCCGATGCTATTGCAGCCTGGTAAGTTTTGAATTTTTTGAGAAGAAAACTAACAAATTTATTATTTAATTAATTAAGCTAATTGTTAATTAAAAAATAAAATTCACTATCTCTATTTACTTTTTACTGGTGATGCCGTGCCGTTGTTTCTCTTTCTTTCTCTCTTTTGACAACATATGTATATTAAACGTACCTACCATTATCGATTCTCTATTCTGTCAGTTGGGTACAACAAAATCTTCCGTAGGGCTGCGCCATGTCTGAAAATGAGTGGAAAAATGTAAGACGACAAATATGAAATTTCATTTGATACGAGAGATACATAAAAATAGTGTGTCGGCCAAAATTATAATAGTCTTATTTATGGTTAATGAATAATCCCATGACATCGAACCCGTGTCCTATGACCCAATTGGTTTTCATTAACTGCTACACATGCGGACCTACTTAAATAATTCTCTGCAATCATACTCTGATGTTATCTAATAAAAAGCCATTATTATTATATTAAAAATTCAATTACTTACTAGTGTTCCATCGACAACAGCTCGTCTAGACTAATCATATTAAAAAGCAATTTTTATTCATAGTAAACACTAGATCAGGATGTAGCTCTATAATGGATGATCCTTTGAAAAATTTCATAATATTTGAAAAGTTTAAGGAATAGTGAGTTTTATATTATACAAATTTGTTATATGTTATTTTTGGTTTTACGCTATGTCCCGTATGGAGCAGAGGGAATCTAGTGTTAAGACACTCTGTTCCCGCTCGCTCACTTTCCGCCGATTTTTCTTTGTCACGGCCTCTTTTGTAATTTGCAATCAATTTTATTGTTTAATAATATCTTGATATTATCTAATTGAATTATATTTAATTAAATTTAATACAAATTAAAAATTGTGACAACTAACAAATAATAGCAGAGCCCGTCGTGGCATTGTGGCACAAGCGAGTGACTATTAACGCGTAAAGGTCGTTGACCTTACAAAAACAAGCCAAAATAATATTTTTTTCATTCAAATATAAAATATTTACACAATCATTGAGATTCGTTATTATTAAGGTACTCTCGCATCAAGTACAATGATAATAGCGAAAACGTAAACAACAGATGTACGGGAAGAGGCCAAAACAAATTACAACTTTGAGTTTGAGTTCAGTTGAACCAATTAACTTTCCGTTACAGCGAGGAAAATATGGAATAAAATGAAAAACAGCCCACGGCCGCCTGAGTTTTTACACGGGAAAACTTTTAATTAAGGGATTAAAAATGACATTAGAGGGAGTTTCGAACAAGTTTTCCTTTTGTTCATCTCGTGTTTCCAAGAAAAAATAATTACAATGGAATACAATGATAAAACATTATATAAATAATAAAAATAATGTTAATTATTTTAGGATAAACACAATAAGTTCATAAGATGTTGAATAGTAGAAAGCTTTTAATAGTAGATGTTCAGCTCAGTGACCCATCTCTCCGTTCTCCAATTTCCGCCGAATTTTGTAGACGTTGCGTATTGAGTGGCGAAACTCAACGTTGCGCTTTACCTCTTCACTACAGCGGAGAAATAATATTATCAAAATCCTTTCCTAAAGTGAGGAATCGAACCCACAACCTGTCGTGTTTGGGCCCCGGCGACTTGACTCGATATACACCAGATGTTCTCTACACTAAATTATAACATGACTAAAATAGAATGGCTCGTAGCAAAATCTCACGTTCGAACATCAGTTTCATTCTCAATAATTGTATTTTTTTAGCGTCACACTGTATCCTATAGGCAGAGGGAATCTACTCCAGGAAGCACTCCGCTCCTCGTTATGGAAATATTAAATAATTAATTTCCTCGACCGGGAATGGAACCCACAACCTATGGCCTTTACAGTTTCACTTTGTGCTCCTGCGCCTTAATTGTGTTTCAGTCATTGAAATGAGTTCCGTCAGTCCCAATTATATTAGGCACATGAAAAGAAGAAAATATTTCATTACCATTACTTTTCTGCAAAATATGGAAATATGGAAAGTTTTAATTAAAGATTAAACGTTATTATATATTTTCGTCCTGAAAACGCTGGCTTCTTAAGGTATTTTTTATTTAATATACTTTTAAAAAATATTATGGAGTTTTTTTTGTGGAGATGTCTTTTTGTTGCTGGGCTTTTAAGCAATTACTTGGCTAAGGCAATAACCTTGAGTTTTCTTTAACAAACTATCTAATCAGCCTTTTACCAGATGGGATGATAGTTAATAGCTCTTTTTTGTTTAATATTTATTAAAATCTGGGCACTAGCATAAGCGTGTGACTGTAAACACGACAGGTTTGGATTCGATTCCCACTTGAGGAAATGAAATATTGAATATTTTCATTTCTTCGCCCTGGTGTCCAGGCAAAGCGCAGGGTTGAGTCCAGCCACTCAGCTGAATGCCTCTAAAATTCGATGGAAAATGGGGAGCCGAGTATCTGAATGCTTCATATGCCCACCCTGCTACATGCGTAAAGCTAAAAAAATGTCTAAGTTTTATAAAAAAATAATTCACTAAAGTTGTACCTGGAGCCTGCTAACAAGGTCTCTGGTATCCATTAGTACTATCGCACGGGAATCTCTCGCATCTCGCGAGGTTGACGAGATAAGCGCCAACGTGAAATATTATTGTTTTTAACTTTCCGCCTATTCGGACTATTTTACCAAAACACTAATTTGCGAGAGAAATTATACAGAAGATAGTAAAACAAGAATTATTAGGATAAAATGAAGAAGTGTGAGAATAAGAAGAAATATTGAAATTGTAATTAATTGTATGAAAAAAATTCTTTTCATATTAAAATCACATTTCTAATAATTAAGGCGCTAACAACAGATTGAAAGGAAAAAAATGAAAGCGGGAGGCACTTCAATCTTATTCTTATTCAAATGAGTTTTGAATAAAGTATACGATACTTTGATGTTACGTTGTTATGCTTCCTTAATATTTCTTTAATCTAAGAATATTAGAAACAGAAATAAATGTTTATATAATGATAAACGTGAATAATATTAATTTAGTTTTTATGTTTTATTTTACAGTAAAGGCGTCGGTTATGGGTTCGATTCCCACTCGGGGGTATGATTTATTATATATTAATATTTTCATTTCTTTGCTCTAGTAACGAGACAAGGCTTGGCGTTGAAGTTCCGCTACTCAACACGTAATGCCTTTAAAATTTTTCGCGGAAAGTGAGGAATGGAGTGTGGAACACTGGGTTCCCTCTGCCTACCCTGCTTTATTAAATGCCTAAAAGAAATTTGAAATTTTCATTTCCGTACAATATTATAGAATCTATGAACTGTAGTGCTGTGTGAATTAAAAAAAAAACTAAAGATAGAATTATCTCAACGTTGAATAGAAAAACAAATCTTTTCTTTTTCGTTTACTATAATAGAACTAGTATCAATTTTCCAAAATGACAAGGTTCCCAAAATGGTAATTCTGTTTTCCGATGTTTATTAATGATGTTTAAACTTTAAAAACAAATGTTTCCCAATTTAGTTAAACGTATACCTATATATTCCTTTGACCCTATTACAGTATAAATTAGTTACTCATGGACAGACTGTTTTATAAATAAACCTAGTAATTAAACGAAATTAATTGAATGCGCCGCATGAAAAACCAATTTCATTATAAATGTATCACATTTGTATAAACCGCGGTAATGTTCAATAAATATATTATTTACTCGTATGTTTACAATAAGTTGGTAATATTAGAGTTATATTTAATAATGCAAGAATAAAGTAAATAATATTTAATATTTAATTTTTATTTGTCAATATAAATTATAATACTAAAATGCTTATTGATGCAAAAATGCATAATAAGTGGATTTCTTTTAGCTTTTAGCTAAGTAAAGGGATCCTGGGAACCCAGTGTTGAGACACTACATTCCCGTTAAGACACTTCCGTTATCCATTTTTCACGGAATTCTGGAGGCATTGCGCGTTGAGTGGGAATCGAAAGTACGACCTGTCGCATTTACTTCAAAATATTAATTTATTTTCATAAATTTAATATTTGTTTAACACAGTGGAAGATAATGTACTAGCGCACATAGTGCGTCAGCTGACACCAGCCAAAATTGGTGGTTCGGTGGTACTTCGTTGCGAAGTGTCACCCCAGTTCGGCTTAGCTGATACCACGTGGCTGCAGGATGGCCTGCCTCTATCTTCAGGATATATGGGAGCTGGTATGTTGATAATGCTTATAGTACATTTACTTAATTATGATTGTTTGTTTTATTATAAGACTAATTGACGTTATGTAGTAGTTGGCAATGTATTGTTTTCTTTTCCCTGATTTCATAGGACAATGCGTTGATTTAGTTTTGAAAATTACGTAATTAAAACAAATAGAAAATGTAGTTATTATTTTTAGCTTTACGCTAGATCCCACGTATGGCAGGATTGGGAGAGGGAACCTGGGAATCTAGTGTTAAAACACTATATTTCTTAAGTTACACTTCATATATTTTTTCATCACAGCTTTTTTGTTAAGTACATGTTGTGAGGTCAGTTGTGGCACAAGGGCACAAACGTGCATAACTGTATGTATAAGCGCTACATGTTGTAAGTTCGATACTCACTCAACAAAATAAAATAAATAATATTTCTATTTCCTTGTTCTGGTAACAAGGCATAGCGCGGCGTTGAGTTCCGCCACTCAACACTAAACGCCAAAGTGTCCTAATTAAAACAAAACAGAATTGGTTCTCTAGTTTATGTCCAATATACATCATAAGTAATATCCTAGAAACCCGGTGGATATCGGGCGCGGGCGGGCTGCTTCTTGGCTCGGATCTCACGCAGGCTGACTTACAAGCTGAATATTCGTGTTTGGCCCTCGATACGCCGAGCCCCTCGTTGAAACTGACAACAGATGGTATGTATACTTTATTATAATGGTTTATTGAATTATGAAAATATATTAATACTATATTTGTAAAGGCATTGTACCAAAATTTTTTTTTAGTTTAATCAACTGTATCTCTTACACAGCAGTGTACAGCACACAGGGAACCTAATGTTAAAATACTCCATTTTCCATTTTCTACCGAATTCTTGAGTGGCGTAACTCAACGCTCCTTTGTGGCTGTCTTAAAATTTTATAATAATGTACAAATTTTATTCATAGAAGTAATTATTAAATAGACTACCAACTAGATAATAAATAGTTTTTTTGGAAGTTTAGTCATGTTTTATGATAATGAGTTATAGTATGAGTTCCGCCACTCAACACGCAACGCCTCAAATTCGGCGAAATATGAGAGCGGAGGGTAAACATTAGGATCGAGAGAGGGCTCATTTTTCACGCTCTACACGAGGTACCCTGCTGCTTGCGGGATACAGCGTGAAATTTAAAAATCTTAAATAAATGGATAAAATGGTGTAATAATTATTGTCAGTATTATATCTAACACTAATTGCTCTTGCAGTTTGCACTTCACAAGTTTTCTCACGATCGTCACCTAAGCTATAGACAATATTGTTTTTAACTTTTATTTTGTCGAACAGACAGCACGTGGCTGGAAAATATTGAAGTCAATAGCGTAGAAGCTCGCTCTGGTGATACTGTTTTACTTCCGTGTATTTTGAGACATATCAACAAACATACTATAACGTAAGTGAATTAGATATTTTTTGTTATTATTTTTCTCTATAATTGAGGTATTTATTAATATAAGAGATTTTAAATTAATATTTTTGGAATTATAAATAAAAAATCTAAGAATGTTTGCAAAGTGTTACCAGCAAGAATAATAGTGAAATGCTAAGAGGTTGTTAGTATGTGATAACATAAATAGGGTAGGCAGAGGCAACCTTATGTTAAGGCGCTTCCTTTCCCTTTTACTGCTACGACGTTGCATATTAACTTGAATGAGAATCGAACCCGCAACCATCACGTTCACAGTCTGACGCTATGCCACATCAGCTTCATTATACTATATGAATTCACAATAAAGAAAATGCTTATTCAGTACAAAATTAAATCATCAGTTGGCAGCGACAGGAAGCAAACGGCGTGTGGGTATCAGCGGGTGAAGGAATCGTACGCGGGGGTACGCTCGTGCTGCCAAGCGTACGCTCACATCACGCTGTACGATACGCGTGTTCGCAAGGAACTGAATCGTCCCCGCGGGTTATTGTACGACTGGTTGTGTTTGAACCTTTGACTGTTACTGTTACGCCTAATCCTTTGGTTAGTATTTTTTATAATATGCTAATTATGTACGATTCATATTGTTTGTAGGGTTCCGTACCTCAAAAGGTAAAAACGGAAATCCTTATAGGCTCATTTTGTTGAAAAGCCGGGTATTCCCCGTAGACGAGAAATAGGACGTTGTATTGTATTTTGTTTTGTTGTATTTTCTTCATTTTATAGAAAATTGTTTTTTAATAGAAAGTGAGAGTTTTGTAATATTTACATTAAAGATATTACCAAATATTAATAAAAACACAATATAATAAAAAAAATATTTTAGATGTTAGGCACTGGAGGCACAGGCCATTTCAATTGCTCAGTGCACGGCGGTAGAGGTGGAGGGGTCACGCTAAGTTGGCAGCACGAAGGCCGTCCCCTACACTCTCCTCAATCAAAACTAGCCATCGGCCCCGTCCGACCACATCACGTTGGCCTCTATCAATGTACTGCGTACGATCATTCCGATTCTGCTGTTTCTGGTGCTGAGCTGGTTATAGCTGGTAATATTTTATTTTATTTTCTCCTATATAATCAATAGCAAAAATATTAAACATTGTTTTAAAAATCAAATTTTAAATACAATAATAATATCTTGTTCTTTCTTTAGTTCCATATATATCTGTGTAATAGGTGTTACAAAAACAAAGTAAATAACATAACATTTTTCTTGAATAGTAAGGATTCTTATATTATATGGAAAATATTAGCCCGTGTGAATGAGATTATGCGTTTCAGACAGACCGCCGAGATTGATATCGACATTTAGCGAGGCTATAACCCGAGTGGGTCAAACTATAGCGTTTAGGTGCGCGGCCAACGGCATACCTTCACCCAGGATAGTTTGGACGTTGGACGACAGACCCTTGCCAAGTGCTCCTGAAAAGTACGTAAATGCTAGAAAACTGAAAAAAATATATCTATATATATTTTCTATGATTTTCATAGAAAATACACCTATCCCCCGATTTACACGGTAGATAAGTTCCTGATTTTCAAATCAACCGTGTAAATCGAAAAGTTTCCGAAAATCGAATTGCTTGCTATTTAACAGTTGTGTTTTTCAATATTTTTAGGTGTACACCACCAACCAGTTGTTTTAATTCACCATAACTAGACTGTTTAACAAAAGTTAAATAATTAATTTTTATTCAAATTAAAATATTTTAATTTGTTTATTCTAATTAAGCCTATTTGGTAAACTGCCATCATTTCTCTCCAAAATTTCCCACATTTTTCCCTCTAAATGTTACTTTAATCACAGCTGTTAATTTATAATAATCGAAATTATGCACTCACTTGTAATTTACGAATATGGAAAATTAAATCATTTAGTAGAGTGCTAAAAAACTTATTTGAAAAACCGTGTAAAAGCGACAACGTGTAAAAAAAGTACCGTGTAAATCGGGGGATAGGTGTATATGAAATCTACAATTAAAATATTTATATATACCTTTAGATACAGTGTAAATACAAGAGCTGAAGCTCTAAATGGAGGGGATGAAGGAAGTATAGTGTCTACTCTTAGTATAACTATAAGAAGTGCGGATGAAGGGGGCCGGTATGGCTGTAATGCTACTAACACCGGAGGTTCCCACGCCCATCATGCTAGATTAAATGTCTTTGGTAAGTTAATAATTGACTTAAATTCAATTCAATTTCTATAATAAAATATTTTAGTTGAAAAATAATTTATTATAATGAGAAATAATAAGATGTTTTTAATAAAAAGTTTTTTTTAGGTCCTCCAAATATAAGGTACTTGCCGCCAATTCACGTGAAAACAGATATAG
Organism: Heliconius melpomene melpomene; assembly: GCA_000313835.2. Lineage (NCBI taxonomy): Eukaryota > Metazoa > Arthropoda > Insecta > Lepidoptera > Nymphalidae > Heliconius > Heliconius melpomene. The sequence continues at coordinate 9,974 of HE671327.1, read as the reverse complement.
ATGTGACAATTTACTGCCCATATTCTGGTTATCCTTTAAAGTAAGTAAAGTCTAGATTAACTAAATAATAGAATTTAAGATACTAAGATAATTAGAATATTGAATGATATTATTTCTTTTAGAGAAGTCGTTTGGAAACGGGAAGATGGTTCTTTGATAGAGTCACCTTTAGAAAGTAACGATGAACGTGGTATGTTAAGATTGACAGCCGTTAGGAGTGCTATAGCGGGGACTTACACTTGTGAAGTGAGGGCAGAGAGTGGAGAGTTGGCAAGGAGGACTGTTCGTATTGACGTACATAGTAAGACCAAATCATATTAATAAGTAATTATTAATTTATGATTTTACATTAATATGTAACTATAAATTTATTGTTAAAAATTTAATATGGGACTTTTATAAATAATTTGCTTATATTTTCTTGTATTGAAATTTGCTTTTTCGTTTTATACATACAATTGTTTATTATAATTTCTTTATAAAGTCACTAACTATAACTTCTTATATAGCTCAAGAGGCATTTTACAGAATTCATGTAAATTTTCCAAACAGAACCTCCAAAAATAGCGCCGTTTCAATTCCCCGAAGAGCTGGAAGTCGGTGGTAGCACACAAGCTACTTGCAGTTTAGTTTCTGGAGACAAGCCAATACAGTTTTCTTGGTTGAAGGATAATTTGCCAATACCATCCACACTTAAGGTATGTTACGTTCATAAAATATAATTTATTTTTAGATTATCTTATTTAAGGTAAAAGAATTAATTATTTATTTATCAGGTTGAACAGAAAAATATGGACTTTTTTACAATATTAGTAATACAAGATTTGAATTCTATGCACAGTGGAGAGTATTCGTGTAAAGCGACTAATGATTTTGGATCCGTCAGTCATAGCGCGTCTTTAATTGTGAAAGGTATTTATTTAAAGTTGATAGATAAAAAGCGGCAAATTCTTAAAGGTCATTTGGAACATTAGAATAAATAAAACAAACAAATTTAAACTAAATTCAGTTTCAGATTAGAAACAGAAATATATATGTTTTATCTTTACTTTTCTTTCTCCTCTTTTCGTCCAAATTTGGAACTTTACAGGACATTAATACATATTAAGAAGGAACCTACAATAACTACATTAACATTTAGACAGTCTCTCTATATTGTTTTAGTCTCAACACTATTAAATTACCATATAAAATCTTAGAATAGCATAATAAATAAAGCAGTCTCTCCGCGCAGAGGCTCCCACGTGGGTGTGGAGACCGCAGAACACGTCGGTGTCGGCCGGCGCCGCCGTGCTCCTGCCCTGCTCCGCTAAAGGGCAACCGATGCCGAGGATATCTTGGGAATATTCTTCGGGTAAGTACAATATTGTGTTAAAAAGTTTTTAAGTTACTTAAATTTATATTGGACTAATAAAAAAATAATATTTCACGACAAACAAATAGAACTTAATAAATTTCCAGACGGAAAATCGGATAGACCATTTACTACTTTACACCTACTTAAAAAAAATTTAGAGTTTTAATAAAGATATAAAACCCAAATGCAAATTCCCATACAGAAGGTGAAAACTGGCGCCACATACTGTGGGGCCAATCAGACGCAGCGGACAGCGAAGGTGCCATTTTATCTGATGGTACAGTGTGGTTGAGAGCAGCATCTCCAGAACATGAGGGCTGGTATCGATGCACAGCCAGAGTTCAGCATTCCTTTCTGCATCATTCTTTCTTTCTTGATATAAGAGGTAAGTTTTGTATAAAAAAAAACTTAAGAAAAAACGACATTAGATACTAAATATAGTTAGTTTAGTTTATTTGAACATTAATCAATAATTAAAATATTTCTTCAGCAAGCGTCGTTAAGTTTGCATTTTATGTCTCTATATTACTACATATTAAAATCCAACTGAAATAACCGGAGAGAGGCCAGTGGTAGTGGTTGGCATTAAGTCTGCCACTCAACACGCAATGCCTCCAGACTTCACGAACATAGTTTCTTAACACTACGTCACCTCTGTGTACGAAATACAGTATGAAAATGATTTATTCATTCATTTTAACTAAAATAACACCTTGAATTTTCGTCTAGAACCCCCAAAACTTTCACGAGGAGGTGGTTCAGGTGAGACCAGGTGGGTGGTGCGCGGGTCCACCGCCCGCCTCACGTGCACCGTGCGGGGCGAGCCAGAGATACATATACATTGGACTCACGATTCGAGACCTTTGGCTTTGCAGTAAGTTGTTTTCGTATAAATACATTTTATTATATGAAATATATGAGGCCATCGCGGCGCAGGGCCACAAGTGTGTAACTGTAACACGGCGATTGTGGGTTCCATTCCCACTCGGGCAAATGGAATTTTATTTATTATTACTTTTATTTCTTCGCTCTGGCACTAAGGTAAAAAGCGCGGCGTTGAGTTCCGCCACTCATTACATAATACCTCGAAAACTTGGTCCCCTCTGTTCCCTCCCCTTAACCCAGGTTCCCTCTGTCTTCGCTGTTATATGTGGGATACAGCGTTAACCTGAGAAAAAAAATATTACACTAATACGAGATTTTCGCATAGCAGTTGGGGGCTATGTTGAAAATAATAAAATTGTAAAACTTTACTTTTCAAATGTTATATTTCAATCATATCTTTTTCTCTTGCTTCGTTATTGTTGTTTTTATGTTCGTTCGTTTTTATGAAAAGAAATATATATTTTCATTGTCTATCCGTGAGTGTCACTTATCAACTCTTCTTCCTCCTGGCATTAATCCCGGCTATTGCCAGGATCTGCCTTCCTACTCAACCTACTCCACTTTGCACGGTCTTTTGCGTAAGTGTCACTTATCAACTATATATAAATTAAACTGCCGTATCGGTCTTTTTATCGTTACATTTTATAATACACAATATGGATAACAATTAATTGAAAACAGTAGAACGAAAGTAGGTTGTATAGAGACGCCACTGTGACATATTACTTACTTATAGCGATGACACATTAGCTGATGCTGTTAGCCATATTTTATAATATCGGTGTCATTCTAGTAAATAACTATTTTAATAACATTGGTTTCATAGTTTCTGTTTTTGTATTGATTTTTAATTATATAAATATTAATTTCAAATAAAAATATATCGTAAACAAATGGTGGATGGTTTAATATTAATTCTTGTAATTCTTTCTGTTTAATTAATGCATTTGACATACCAGTCATTTAATTAGTGTTATTTATTGTTGCTTATTTAAAAAGGTCCTAAATGTGTTTTTTCTTCGCCACACAATAATATGGAATATTTGAGAAGAGAAAAACAAAGAAATTGCGGTTCAATCAGCAATTTCTTGCATACGAGTACATGCACTGTTTTTTTCAGCTTCTCGCTGTATCTCGCATATAGCAGAGTAAGTACGGGGAACCTAGTTAACACACTCAGTTCCTCTTTTCTCTCTTCTCTTTTCGCCGATTTAAAAATAATCTTTTCTTAATATTCTCATTATTTTTTTTAAAGTTTGAAAAACACTGTCTATTTTAAATCCCAGCTTTACCTAGTTAGAATGCTTTTAGACAAATAGTATTATACTGATAAATTGAAGATTAAATTCATAATTAGAACGGATTAATCGATGGAATGGTTGTATATTAATGAATCTAACAACCGTGTACAAGGACTTAAATTAGTCTATATAAATAATCCTTTATCAATATTTCAAAGATGTTTAAGTTGAAGGCAGTCGTGGTGCAGGGGCACAAGCGTGATAAACGCGATAGGCTATGGGTTCGATTTCCAACGGAGGAGGTAAATTAATATTTTTTTATTCAATTTAATTAATAATTTTTTAATTCATTTATTGGTTCTGGTGTCGAGGTAGTTGAGTTCCGCAACTCAACATGTAATTCGCTGAAAGTCGGGAGCGATGTATTGACTCCCACTGCCTTCCACTTTTGCCACAAAAATATAAAAAAATAACTAATTTGATTATACTAAATAAAGAAAATGATTTTCCGAAAATTACTATTTAGAACTATTGTTCTACCCAGTCATTCGAAAACAGCGCGCTCAATAATTCACTTTAATTTGGACGCTTAATATCGGAAATAGTTTGAGAACAATTTCATGACAGTTTGGTTATTGATAAATTCCCATCTCGATATTATTATCTTAGAGTTAAAATTATATATTCAATTACTTTGATCGTTACATGTGAACTAGAAATGAAAATGTACGAGGTAATAAGTAAAATAAATATATCGGCTTCACGCTGTATCCCGCATATAGCAGGTTAGGCAGAGGGAACCTATTTACCCCACTTTTCGTCAAATTTTCGAGGCATTGCGTATTGAATGGCGGAACTCAACGCCGAAAATAGTAAGAAATAATAATTCATTCCCTCGAGTGGGGTTCGAAATCACAACCGTCACGTTACTAGGTCATGTCAGGTAATAGGTACACCGTTCTAATTGAGAAATGTCGCACGTTTTGTAATGAACAAATTATGGATTATTCGATAAATACTAATTTATGGCTTGTTAGATAAATACTAGGTTATGGCTTATTCGATAAATACTAAGTTTTGGCTCATTCGACAAATATTAAGCATGGCTAGTGTGGAAGCGAGTTGTTTATGAGCACTGAAATTATTAATATTACGTCTTACAGAAATTATTATTTATCAAAACTATTCTATAAGTTTTTTATAAACTTAAAAGTGTTTTTTACGGAGACAACGAAGTAATCCACCTTGTTCTCCGTTTTATCTATCCTAAAGACCTTAAATATTCTTACTTTTTTAAATATATTTCAATAAGAAAAAAATAATAGGAATTGTACTCATAACAATTGTTCATACTTTGTTTTTTAGCTTCACGCTGTATCCAGTATATAGCAGGGTAGATAGAGGAAATATGGGAAACTAGTATTAAAACACTCTGTTCCCATTAATACACTTTAGCCCCCCATTTTCCGCCGAATTCTGAAGGCATTGCTCTTTGCTTTGCAGAACTTAACACCGCACTTTCCCTCGTTATCAGAGGAAGAAAATAAAAATATGAAATATTATATTTCCCATTATATTTCCAATTACTTAATAATGACGTCACTTGTTATTAATAGCTTATAATAACGCTGCACAGTGCATTACACATTTAATTATTCTTCATCCAATAGAATAGCTTCATTATTGGTTATTTGTACAAGTCCCCGCCAGTGGTCGGGCTTAATATGTCGAGTCTGTCACATAGCAGAAATGAACTAATTCCGTGCTAATCTCATGAACCCTGGTTCATTCGTTGCGTAAATTCGCAACCGAGCTCTTTATCACCGATTTACCCTATCATTATTTGTTGCTTCACGCTCTATTTGTAGCCATTTATTATGTAGATAAGTAATTTAGTTAATTTATGATATATTTAAAATTCGTATTTTTCATCATCAATTTAGAAATACTAACCAATTTAGTCTAAATATGTATTTAGCCGTCGTGGCCCAAACTTTTTTACGCCAAAGGATTGCGTTGAGTTTCGCCAATCAACACGATTATCCTCCAAAATTCAACGGAAAGTGAGGAGTGGAGTGCCTTAATACTATTTCCCTCTGCCTACCCTGCTATACGGGATACAGCGTGAAGTTAAAACAATGTGTTTAAAAATAATAAGGTTCCCAAACTTCCTATTATACCTTCACATAATGTATGTACCTACTTACGACACAAGAAGATATATATACTCGTATATTACTTAAACGTAAAGTGGATGTTTTATCACAGCGGCTCAGGTGGTGTAGAGATGCGGGACTTGGGCAATGGGGCCATGACATCGGAGATAACGATCTCGCACGCGGGCCCCGAACACGCGGGCGACTACCGCTGTATGGCCAGGAACTTGTATGGCAGCGACGAATTAGTATTCAAGTTATTTGTTAAAGGTAAGCCTGTGATGTTGTATATTTCTGAAGTTATAGTGTATTCTTATTTTTATTGATTCGTATCGTTTTCTATATGTCTATTTGATAAAATTAAAGCAAGTGGATGCAGTATAAGAAAAACATTGCATTTCTAAATTATGTGGCTTACGAATTATAAATAAAAAGAGTACTCAGTAAAGCTAATAGATTTTTAGTAGATAAATAGATACCTACTATTTTAAATTAGTTTTAACTATTCTTACTAAAATTATTATTCTAACAAAGATATTATAAAATCGAGCCAATTGTAATTAACAGAGCGCCCAAACACACCAGAAGAGATGCGCATATCAGAGGTGTGGTCACGCAAAGCGCGTGTCACTTGGCGGGTCGCCCGCGGCGCGTTCGTGTCGCACTACTCGCTACAGTACAGGCCGCTCACCCGCGACCTCACAAACGCTCCGCTCAACGCCCCGCTACCCGCTCTGCTCGACACTTGGGACTCATCAGATGTTATGAATATAACGATTGCTAATTCAGATTTACTGCATGTTGCGTGAGTATTGAATGAATTATTATTAGTTTAGTTTTTTTATTTTAGTATTGTTAGTGGATAGCAATAAAATAGGTTTTGGATTGTTTTTCTAATCAATGAATTTGAGAAACAAGTGAATTTTTCATATTATATAAAACGCGACGTTAAATTCCGTCTCTTAATGCCTCAAAAATTCGGCGAAACGTGGTGGAAACTTAATACTGGATTCCCAGGCTTCCTCTGCCTTCCCTTCTATGTGCCTAACTTCATCAGGATAGGTCAGTTAAAGTTATTATTATTATTACTTATTTTGGAGAGTATTTTTGTAATAAAAAACAGTTACTTTGAAAAAAGAACTTTCGTGATCTAGCGAATTATGAAATGCACAAAATACTAATTTGAAAAGTGCAAGAGATACTACTACTACATCAAAATTATTAAGTAAAAAGTACATTACCAATTTTATTAAATACCATAATTCATTTCAATTAATATCAACCGCTGTTTCATTTAAAGTAATTATCATGTCAACACATTGTTAATTACAGTAGCATTTGTGAAATGTGATTGGCTGTTAATTTCTGGAATAATACAAAAAAAATCGTAGTGGCGCCAAGGCACAAGCGTGTAAACGCGTTTGGTTGTGGGTTCGATCCCCACACGGGGAAATTAAATATTTAATATTTGAGTTGCGCCACTCAACACGCAATACCTCCAGAATTCAGCGGAAAAAGAGGAACGGAGTGCCTTAACACTAGGTTCCCTCTGCCTACCCTGCAGCATGAAGCTGATGTTTTATAATTATGACTTGGTAAAAGTTAATACAATTAATATACATATGAATTTCTCTAATGGTTGTTATAGTTTCGAACTTAGTACCTAATCTCTGCTTGTACGGACGCGTTTTGTTTGTTCTCGTATTTTGATGCGGGCTCATTTACCACTCTATTTGCGTATGCGGTCATTTAACACTCAGCCGTATGTAATTTAATTAAGATATTTATCTATATATATAAAATCGAAAAGTCACTCACTCATCACGAAATCTCAGAAACTACAAGTGCTAGGAATCTCAAATTTTGCATAGGAGTTACTTATAGAACGTAGGTGCTCGCTAAGACGGGAATTTGCAATATTCGATTTCTAAGGGGTTGTTTTTGGGGTCGAAAGTTTGTATGAAACTTCGTTACTACAAATGCTAGGAGTCTTGAATTTTGCATAGACGTCACTAGGACGTAGCCATGGAGACAGAAATTAATAATAACATAGCTCACGCGGGTGAAACCGCGAGCGGGTCGCTAGTATGGGACATATGTATATTACATTTTCATTTCTTCGCTCTGGTCTCGAGGAGAATCGCGGCGTTCAGTTCTGCCACTCAAAGAAAGTGGGGAGTGGAAGTGTCTTAATTGGAATGGAGTATCTACACTAGGTTCCTAATTTCCCTCTACTTTTACTGTGATGTAAGGATACAGCTTTTACTATCACTCAATGCTTCTTTAACACAGTGGTATATGTATGACTGTAAATGTTATGGTTAAGTTGTGGTTTCGACTCCCACTCGGGGAAATGAATTATTCAATATTTGCATTCCCTCATCACGGTAACAAAAGCACGTAATATTTAAAAGCGGGATAAATCGTGAAGCTGCAAAATAAAACTTTTATAAAGCTAGAGCATAGAGCGTTATATCAACTCATTTACCTCGTTGAACGCTTTGAAGTAAATCGACGCCGGGCTCTGTGTTTTGCCAAATGACAGTGCCATAGAGATTGAGTTGTTAAAGTGCTAGAACTGTGCAGATCCACTGGCTTTGTTCCAGTATTGGTAAATTATGAGCGAATACTTCTACTTGATATCGATTTTTAGGTAAATAATCGAATTTTATTGTTATTCTGGGTCCTAAATGAAGATATTATAATTTAAGTTTAAATATAAACCCGGTTTTTCTTTTATTACTTGCAGTAAAAAAATCTACAAAATATTTTACAATTACCTGATCGTATTTTAGATACTTATTTCGTAAAACTTTAGATGTTATTTATTATACAAATATAAACATAAAAATCCAAAAGTAAATTTCTTTGCTCTAATGTCGAGGTTAAAATGCAGAGTTAAGTTTTGCCATTCAATACGCAAAATCTCCAGAATTCAATGGAAGGTGGCGTGCGGAGTGTCTTAACACTAGGCTTCCTCTGCCTATCCTGCTTCATACATTATACAGCATGAAGCTGAATAAAAAATATTAATTTACTCTTCCTGTTATGTATACTATATGTTAATTTATATACATACATGCATATATATCGTAAAATATGTAATGCTCATCTCACATGTGCTACTCTGCCCGGCTTTCAGAAACAACTTGTTAAAATACAACACTAGCTAATTCTGAATTACTCTATGTCGCGAAAATTTATAGAGCATCGTGAATTCGGAGTGCACTTTTAATTTAGTTCCAGTGTACTATACTCGTATATTATGACGACGGGCAACACTTGCGTTGTGAAATTAATGATAAGTGTAAAGTGTGCGCTACGGAATAACGGTAATAGCTCGTTGGACTAGAAATACGGCAAGTTCAATATTGTAAGGCTATTTAATGGTGCTAGTTTAGTTATATACTTCAAGGTGTTCCTATCCTGTATGAAGTTAGGTAGGCAGAGGGAGCTTAGTGTTATGACACTTTGCTCCTCACTTTCCGCTGAATTCGACTTAATGCGCCATGACATGAATAATTATCATCATATTTTATATATCATTAAGCCTGACTGCCATTTTACTATTTCAATTCCACTTCGTTCCCACTTTACCCATCGTTACTTAGCTGCTATTTCCAATGTAGTCAATACAAGAACCAATATTCTCTATTTGCAGAGTAATCTATATTGCATTCAATAGTTATTTCAATAAATCTGTTTGTATGAACGGAGTGCATTTGCTAGGATATTTTATATGATATCGAACGCTACAATTTCCATTTGATTGCGATATTTAATTTCTATCCTATGGCTATCGTATCCTACTGAATTTACTTTTTAACTTCACCGCATATTTCGCACATAGCAGGGTAGGTACAGGGAATATAGGAACATAGTGTTAAGACACTCCGTTCCTAACTCGGAGTCAGGAGATTTATCTTGCTCTACATATATTAGACACGTAGAGTAAATAAAATAAGCTAAAAATATTTCTCTTAAATAGAAACTATAGAATATAATATACATTCGTAGAACGGAAGGGCCAACTCGTGCAGGGGCATCTATATCGGGCCTGTCTCCAGACACACGATATGTACTACGATTGGCGGCGTTTAACGACGTTGGAGCTTCGACTTATACACCACCATTGCATTTTACTACTCGTGAGGAAGGTAAGTTGTTACTATATGACAAATATTTTGGTGTTTTTAGTTGCACATTGTATTCCGCATGCAACAGAGTAGGTAAAGGGAGCTTTGTGTGAGGTCACTCCGCTCCCCACTATCTGTCAAATTCTGGGAGCATTGCATGTTGAGTAGCAGAACTCATCTCGCTTTCCCTCGACCTGAG
>HE671325.1:88765-99289 GCA_000313835.2 Heliconius melpomene melpomene | reverse complement strand
AAAATCATCTGGATCTCCTCTAAAGATGGGCGTTCCACAAGGATCCATTCTTGGTCCCCTTTTATTTCTTCTTTACATTAACGATCTACCTTTTTATGTGAAGAACCTATGTGATATTGTACTTTTCGCGGATGATACCTCTTTAATATTTAAGGTTGACAGAAATAAAATAAACTATGACGATGTGAATAGCGCATTATCGCATATTCTTCGTTGGTTTGATGTTAATAATCTAATGTTAAATGCTAAAAAAACTAAATGTATTGAGTTTGCTTTACAAAATGTTAAAAAAAATAATTTCAGTCTACTAATTAAAGGAGAAACTCTCAATTTGTCGGAATCAGCTATTTTCTTAGGTGTAACTATAGATTCCAAACTCCAGTGGAACGCTCATCTGGAAGCACTTGCGGATAAACTCAGCTCTGCCGCGTTTGCAGTTAAAAAAGTAAGACAAATGACGGACGTTGACACTGCCCGACTAGTCTACTATAGCTATTTCCATAGTATTTTATCTTATGGAATGCTGCTATGGGGCAGTGCTTCAGACATAAATTCAATATTTATCCTCCAAAAAAGAGCCGTGAGATATATTTATAAACTAAGAGCGCGAGATTCTCTGCGAGATGTTTTCAAAGATGCAGGTATTCTTACAGTTGCTTCCCAATTTATATACTACTAGCGGACGCGCGCAGCTTCGCTTGCGTATTTAGGGGTGAATTCTAATAACCCATGAAACATGTGTTCAATGAAATATTTTTAAAGGTTTTCAAATTTTATAAAAATCGGTGGCGATTTATAGATTTTTCCATACAAACTTTCAACCCCTTATTTGCACCCTTAGGGGGTGAATTCTCGAAAACCATGAAACACATGTTCAATTAAATATTAGTAAGAGTCTAAATATCAAATTTTATAAAAATCGGTGGAGATTTAAGATTTTTTCCATACAAACTTTCAACCCCTTATTTGCACCCTTAGGGGAAGAATTCTAGAAAACGATGAAACACGTGTTCAATTAAATACTTTTAAAAATCTAAATTTCAAATTTTATAAAAATCTGTGCCGATTTCAATTTTTTTCCATACAATCTTTGAACCCCTATTTCACCCCTTTAGGGTTAAAATTTTTCAAAATCCCTTCTTAGTGGATGTCCAGATTACGAAAGTAAACATCTGTCCAAATTTCACGTTTCTACCATCAGCGGTTACGGCTGTGCGTGCGTCTTACCTCAGTCAGTGAGGACAAGTCCTTTTATATTAATTTATTATACAGTTCGAGATATCTTAATAGACGTTGTCTCATGTCCGTCTGACACTCTGAAGGATGACGATAATAGCTTTGATAATAATTGGAACATCGTTGTTTTGCGCAAAACTTATCAACTTTTCACCTTCATAGAGATATGCCATTGAAGAAATAAAGAAAGAAATGATAAGTAACATTTTCATATTTTTCTTCATTATACATATTTTCTACAATAAAATTTACATTTTCTTCATACCTAATCTTTTTACTTGGTCAGTTTTTTTTTAACATAACTTGGTTTAGACCCATTCGTTAGATATAGTTGTAGTAACAACGAAACGTGTGACCTTTATCGTTATCGACAGTACCTACTAGACTTCTTATCACCTGCACAACCTGACGACAGACAATGATTTTTCTTTATCAATTAATGTGGCATGATATCGGTTGCAAAATATTTCATGATTTGCAATAAACGTATTCGATAACTCGAAAAAAAAATAGTATTGTAAATATATTTTTTAGATTTTTAAGTGTTCCACAAGTTTGTTTTAAAATAGTATTGTAAAAAGTATTAAACACATACAGCTCTAAAGCAATCTAATATTTCTATTTAGTATCATTATAAGAGATACGTAAAAATTGAAATAATATACGAAATATCATACGTAAAATACAAATAATATACGAAATATCTCCACGATTTCAGCTAGCATGGTAGAATACTGTCACGTATAACAACGCCCACCCAGCTCCACGCCCAGACGGTAAGCTCCGGGTTCGGCTCGATATAAATATCTGTTACGCAAGCCGCCGACGCACCCCCCTTCCAGGCAGACACCCCCCACGAAACACCCTGGAACCAAGGTCATCACCTAATTTAGATCGAAGCGATGGAAACTCACCCGTATCTAGATACTTTAGAGGTGAATTTGGTGTGTTAGTCTGAATTGTCAAATTTTACAGTAAGTTGCCACGTATTCGTATGGAATAGCGGACCAAAATCCTTTGTAAAGGGTTGTAACGTAGTATTTGGTGTAGTATAGCCGTGGGCAATCAATGAGTTTCTGCCTTGCTCCATGAATTATGTATGAAGTCGCTCATTTAGACGGCGGGCTGTTTGAAAACAAGATTTCTTGGTTGGTAGCTCTCCGCAGCGCTTACTGCGTTAGTTTTTCTAGATAATGTTAAAAATGTACCTAATATATAAGAATGTAACTAGAACATAGTTTTTTTTAAGGAACAATTTTATGACGATATGCAGTTGTATAGGTGAGTTAAAATCATAGTTTTCTCATTTAGATTACACAAATTGCTCTTTTAGATATTACCCCTAAGAACTTCTGTATTGTATGATGACCTGCATATAAGACATTCTATTAGAAAATGATAAATTAATAATATATTTATAAGCACTAAACGGGATTATCTCCTTTCTAGTGTGTCGTACACTAGAAGAAACATAATCCCAGCACCCAGAACACCCATCCAAAACACGTTACCTATAAAACAAGACGGTTGTGAAACACGCCATAGATAATAGGTTAACGCCTATCATTCATCGATTCGCCTTTGATCTGCTTCACTGAGTCAATGAGAATACTGCCACAAGCAAATTACCGTGAGACCATGGTCACCATGGAAATTAAATATCTTTATTTTACATAATCAACGAGCTTGTGATCGTGCCCGAATAAAATGCTAACAAGGTTCTGCTCTGATTTTCTTATAGTTTTTATCTGTATCTATTTATATAATCTTAATTGTGGATAACAAAAAATATAAAAGCTATAGTAGCGCGGTTGGGAAGGCTCTCTCGGTCGTCTCAGAGTTTGGCGGAAAGTGAGCAACGGAATTGTCTTAATGGAAACTAAGTGGCATAACACTTAGTTCTTTCGCTATATCTATATCTATATATCTATTCGCCTATCCTGCTGTGCGTACATCGTGAAATCAAATAATGTGGTAGGTTTTCCCTTATTAATTCATACTCTTTTAAGTAGAGCCGGAATCGAAAAGAAAAGTATCAAGTAGGTACAGGTTAAAAGCACGAAAACAAAAGAAGGGATAGCAATTACAAAACATTAGTCAAACTTTAACTTTTCCTAGGCACGTAATTATGTAGTATAGTATTTATATTACATAGACAGACGCTGGCAATAACAATAAATCATTTATACTCATAAAATCCTGGTCATTGTTTTAGGGCCCCATTATCTTGCTACGTTCGACTGAGCTATATTCGTATACGCTTTTTTCCTTACAATAAATTATGCTAGTAATTCTTGCTTGCTTTGAGAATAATGAGAATATTTTTTTTCACACATTATCCAAATCTTAGAAATTGGGGATTGGGGAAATGTAATTTAAATCTTCTCTTAAATGCACAGGATCTGTCAGACACACGCAATATAGGACATTCAATATTTAAATTTTATCGCCTATTGATCAACAATTTCCTTACTTATCCCGATTGCTCTCGACCAAAAATATCTATCTGGATATAAAAAAAACAACGAAAAAACTAAATCTTGTTGATCTCAAATGAAATAGGGGCAAGATGCGATTGCGCCAATAAAATAACACATTCGGAGTCACAACTTTCGCCCAAATGTCCTTCTTCGCTTGCGGCAGTTTTTTTATCGAAATTGAGGACATATTTTCCCACACATCCAACCTCGTATTAAGTTTTCCAAGAAACAGCCTAATGTGATCGTCAGATCATGGTAATAAGTTTCTGGAAGCGATCTCTCGTGGATAGGGTTGCCAGTTTATGTGTATATACATATACGGTTCTCTGAGGCAAAGCGCATTAGGAACATTTGATTGTAAGATATCTTCTTTGTGGACGAATAATTGGTGTATTATTCATGGCAATATTAAAAAATAAATACATGCAAAATTTCTAAAACTTTTAAATTATAGGTACTACAAAAATAAACATTTATTATAAACATACTCGTATTTGGAATAAAAATTAATTTTGTTTTATAAATTTTCCAGATTCTTAGCAATCCTTGTTTCGTTTTATTCTGATCTGGCAATACAGGTGGTCTGAGCAGTGTCTTGAACGTTGATTATTTCCACACTTAATTGAGATACGAGGAATTATAAATGATTTACAAGTTTCGAAGTACGTAATACGCCTTTTTAAAAATAATTATATGTTGCTTTTATTTTATTTTTGCGTATAATTTATTCTCATTGTAGCTCGTATGTACTTATGAATAATTTTATCAGAACTAAAAATAATATTTGTTCTTTAAAAGTGTAGGTTTTTAGACTAATTTAGAAACAAATTTGACGTATATAATGATAATATTCATAATTAGTTTGATTAATTAGAATATTATAGAAGTCACATTCCTTGTAGACAATTCACCACTGAGTTATAACGATGTTTGTTTCATTTCTTCTAATTTTATTATAGTGTTAGAATAATATAGAAACTAAAATACTCTTCGCTCACGCCTTGGAACTAGTCTAATATAGTCATTGGCACGTTCAGCCGCAGATAAAGTGATCTTAGACTTGCGAAATATGTGTTATTTACTTCTTATAAGGAGTTAGAGCCCTGCTAGTTACGGCTACTGCTCTGGGATCTTATGTACAATTGACTACCATATATGGAAGCTGTGAACGTGACTGGTTTGCTTTCTCTAGCCTACGAAAATTAGTACCTACGTACTGAACTATACTGTTAGTGCTTACTCCAGGAATTGGTTTTCCTGTTATGGAAGTAGGATTTAAGTGGATATAATTAGAGATCGTTGAAACAGAAAACTTGGTGACACTTCACTAAGCAACTCAACATCATTGAGGGTACTGTTAGATTCATATTTTCTGGGCCATGATAGTATCATAGCTTCCTCTTAAATAAATTTAAAAACCAGGGGCAAAAAGAAAATTATTTTATTTAATGATTGGGAAGTATACTATATTTATATAATAATGACTATATTACACATAACTGTTTAGTCCAATCATTACCATTCACATCCGAAGGCGGAACACCACGTCAACGTCCAACCTCTAATCTTATTAAGTCGTTGGAAGTTTTTATGAACAAAAGTACCAGATTTAATTAGACATAACAAGTGGCCAGCACGCTCTGCACTCCACGTCGCGTCCGAGTTATCAGAGATTAAGATTACTATCAAAATTGGCCGAGCCGCTAGAGGAATGTATGTAAGGGAGAAGTGGCATGAAGGAGCCAGGTTTTGAAAGAGCCACTTGCAATATTATAGTAGTTTAGGAACGGATTCGTTAGAATATTTTATTTTTAAATGGCAATATTGATTTCCCGCCACCCACAAAAATTTTATAGTTCATCGGAACCAACGGACGCCGATACGTCGAGTTAAAGTTTTTGGCATTCCAAAGTAAGTATTTTAACTCCTTTGAGTTGTTTTTTAGAATTTCATTGTAAACAAATACGGGTAATTGGAATATAGATTGAGTTTATGTATATATTTGGCCTTGTAACTGCATTAAAATTGAGTCTGAAAAGTTTTGATATCGTTGTCATTTTGGAGGTTACAGTTTTTTATAGAATAAGTTATGAAAGAGCCGCGTGGACGGGCCTTGAAAGAGCCGAAAGAAAAAACGAGAAATCAGTAATTGAAGAATTAAATTGGCCATGGCCAATGGTTTCCGCCTAGATAAGTGGAAAGAAATTGAAAAGTGATGATTGGCTCAAAGTATTCATATAATGTGATTGGTCTGAATAATGTAAGATTAAAAAGTTTGTTAGAATTATCTACTTAAAATGACTGATAGAATTAAAAAAACATTACTTTTTAATAAGAATTATTAAATTGTTTTTATTTAATATTGTTTACCATAATTTTCACTGTTATACCTCATAATATAAGACTGGCTCTTTCATAACTTTTAATGGCTCTTTCAATACCGAAATGTTATGAAAGAGCCAAATGATACATTTTTTTGAAATGAATATTTTATTGATTAATTATTGTATTTAAGGGTTATTTCGTACGAAATTATCTAGTTTAATAAATAGATAATAATTTGAGGAAAAAAAATCTTAATATTTTTAATTAAAAGTATATTTTTTTGCTTCATTTAGTAAACTGGCTCTTTCATGCCACTTCTCCCTTACTTTATAAATAAATGCGTAAATTTTATATGGTAAATACAATTTTTTGTCTTTTTGCTATGATGAAAAATTCACACAAAGAAGTCTAAAATGCATCTCCGATGATTATTTGTTAGGGTAAAGAGTTAGTTAAGGCATATTAATTATTCAATGACAGTTAATGATTTTTATATGTGTTTTTAACCTTGACTAAAATCATTTGAGCTGACACAATATTCAACTTAATTGGATGGATCCTCTTATACAAAATCCTATAACTGCTAGTATATTTTAAAATACTCTCTGATGTCGCACAATTCAACACGAAAGGTCGCCAGAATGTTAGCCAGTTCTATTTTCTCAGGTAATATCTATTCAGCGATAAGTACGTTATACGTATGCAGCACATTTTACATATACGACATCACCACTGTAATTTTCTTGAAGCAAGAGCCCATTTCAAAAGGTCTTCTGAGAATTTTCAAAGCTTTATCCTTTATTTCCATATAGGGATTGTATATGTAGTTATATTACCACCTCATACGTGCTATATGTGATAACTTAACAAGTCGGTACTTATTATATTTTTTTAAAATACATGCAGTGTATTTGTTTTTTGTAGTATGTAGTTATTATCAATACTTATATTAAAACCGTAATGTATCTTTTTCTGTACATGAAAGATATATAAGAAATAATGTGTAATAACTGGTGGCAAATAAATATCAGTTAATCAAGTAAACGTTGAAAATTAGGCCGAAAAAAAGAGCAAATGTAAAGATAACTATTTTGGTCATAAAAAATAACAATATTTTATATAAGAAATTCCTACCATTAAGAACCATTATAACAGAAGCAATAAAACTTCATCTTCGCATCCATTTTGTTTCGCATTAAAGAAAAAAACAGATAAAATAGAAAGGTCAGAGTTCAGCGATAGAACAAAAAGAAATATCGTAATTGGAATTATAAGAGAAACTTTCATAGAAAAACTCCGGCGAGATATTAATTCGGTTTGGCGCTTTTAATATAATTGGACATCTTTTCTTGGAAAGTAATAAAAAATACCAACCAAAGTTACTAGGTACTAACTAGTAATTTGGCCAATTTCATTTCTAATTTAAAAAAGTAGTAGTCATTGTGAGGTATTTGACGGGCATCGTTATTACAAACGATTGTTCGCGGTTTATATTCTTTTTCGGCTGGCGCTGTATCCCCCGTACACCTAGTGTTAAGATACTCCGTTCCTATTAAAAAAAAAATACAGTCGAATTGATAACCTCCTTCTTTTTGAAGTCGGTTAAAAATACTCTCACCCCAGAGGGTGGAAGGATACGTAATAGGAACTGGAAGTCTGCTTCCAGCCGAATTCTGGAGGTATAGTGTGTTGAGCACCGGATCACAATATTGCGCTTTCAGAGCGAGAAAATGAAAATATTAAATATTTCTTTCCTCCAAGTGGAAATCGAACCATAACCGTCGAGTTTACAGTCGCACGCCTGTGCACCTGCGCCATGACGACCCCAATACCATTGATAATTGAAAAGAGTAGAGCGTAGGAATATACCAACTTAACAGGACAAGGACATTTATCAAATTTACCAATCACAAAAAATATGGTTTTTAAATACGTTGTAGAATTGGGTTTTCTATATTGAAAATTCCCCGTAAAGGGTTAAAAACATTAAGATTAGCGTCTTTTATGAACAATCTATTTTAATATTTCTCCAGAGAAATTATATTTTCAAAGGAACGTAATCTGGTTCTTTTTAGCATCGAGCAATGCCCATATATACGTATATGTAATAATATATATACGTATATGTAATAAATATAAAAAAGTAATAACAGCACGACGATATAAAACATGGAGCAAATTTCGTTTGCGTAGATTTTCGTATTCATTTCAATTTTCTTTCCGAAGCAGAAAAAGATTAAGAATCAGTATATGTACAAATACTTTTATAACTTCTTATTGGCCCCTACACAACACGAAACAACTTGAAAATTGGACGGAAATAGGGGAACGGAATGTCTATCTTAACATTAGGTTCCTACTGCCTTTGTGATTAACGATGAAGTAATTTAAGGATATCTATTTGGGAAGCAATCTAGAATAGAATCCAGTATAGCGGAAAGTGGGCAACGGAAATATTTTAATGAAAACGGAATGTCTTAACAATAGGTTCCCAGATTTCCTCTGCCTGCTATGTGCGGGATACAGAATGAAAAAAAAAATTTTAACTTTTACTTAAAAACGTTAAGACACTAAATTAAATAAGCAGAATTAATTAAATCTGACGCCTATTTCAGACTATTCTAGAGGTAGAATTACAAGAAATTAGATACGGCTTATTCAGATGAGGATGATTTTTTGAGATCATATATCAAATTTGTTATAGACGCAGTAAAGTATTCTGATTTTTTTTATATTACTAATATATATATATACAACAATGGGGAGAGGTTGATAGTTTGCAAAGGATGTGACTTATTGGGAAGCGGAGTGTTTTAACACTGGGTTCCCTCTGCCTATCAACACCATCAAGAACGAGTGTAAAGTCAGTCTTAGATATATAATCGAAGAAAAAAGTTGATATGCTCAGATCTTCCCAGCCTATAAAAAATACAATTAGGTAACTAGAAGTATTTTTTGTTTCCAGTAGGTACCTATATAACAATCAAACATTGCGTGCGAGACGTTGTAGAATGTTAATATAGATGTTTTGACGGTACCGCGGTCCGCGACTCACGAGGCACGTACTCGTAGGTTGTATGAAGCTACATTATTTTTTATTGGTCTGTTTACGCTCACACTGTGGCTCTCTTTGCTATTTCAAGATTTACTTCTACATATTATATTCATGGCATTACTTCGTTATAAATAGAATTTGTTGGAAATGTATGTTAAAAGGTCAAAACTTTGTAAAAGTTTATTATATCATGTTAGTTATATGTTTGTTTTAATTTTGCAGAATATGGCCACCCCCCTAGAATGAGAAACGAGTACACAAGAGAATCGCATAAAAACTAACTTACACGTGCCATATACCATGATAACGTCATTATTTTGGTCTATTGAAATAAATATTAATGTTACTCATCAAATTAAAATTTCGCCACGCCATTTCGCAGTTTCGATATCGGAATTCCCAAAAATCAAAAGAAATAATAAAATAGTTTCTCGGTAGTCATTAGAAAATATTATTCGTTTATTATTATTATTCGTTTGTTCACTTCCGCTTTATAATTGTCCGCGAGTGTTGGTCGAGAGCCAATGGTCATCATCATTGTTTGAAGTGTTCGTTGCGATGGACGGATGTTTGGATATGACGGGAAGATTGGTGGGAATTCGTGAAATAATTTCCAATTAAAAAAATTAAGAAGAAGGAATAAACAGTCGTTTGAGAATTGAAGTGTTTTTACTCATAAAATCACAGTTTTTTTTTAAACAGAAACGTTCTGCCTATAGATAATGAAGTTGAAAAATTTCAAAAAATACAAATACAAATACTATTTCTGGATGAATTGTATCCAGATTTTTATGATTATAAAATACATTATAGTAATTTTTGTGACTTATTTTCCTTAAAAAATATTTCTTTGCGAAAACCTGATATAAACCTAACGTCAAATAAAAACATCCATCTACATTCGAGTTGCAAAATTCTGCAATTAACATATAAAACAATAATACTTTGATACCACAAACCAATTCAGGTTTGAACAATAGATTCAAAAGTATGTTAAAAAACCAGAACTTTTGCCGTTACCATTCTTTATGGTGTTTTGATGGGGAGACTCAAGTTATTTCAAGGAAAAATTTTGTTATTCTTTATTTTTTTGTCATCTTGGTTCAGGGAAGATGGGAATTCTGAGAATAATTCACATGAACTCGTAAAGTATCTCATTTCTTTTTTATCAACATTGGCGACCTCGAAGCCTACGATTAATGATTAATTGTAAATCTAAAGTAGGAAATGGTTTCTGGCGATATGAAGTCCTTGGCCAAATTTTAGACGCACCTGTCCGTTTATAATTAAGTGATCCAAAATGGCATTGATTTAGATTCCATATCACATTGTTATCTGAGAGCCGCCTAAATAAATAGTTTGAGTATAAAAACTCAGATTATTGCATATTTTTATGTGTGCTTAATTAAAATATGTGAATAAATAATT
>HE671325.1:64278-87566 GCA_000313835.2 Heliconius melpomene melpomene | reverse complement strand
ATGGTGTTTGATGGGGAGACTCAAGTTATTTCAAGGTAAAAATTTTGTTATTCTTTATTTTTTTGTTCATCTTGGTTCAGGGAAGATGGGAATTCTGAGAATAATTCACATGAACTCGTAAAGTATCTCATTTCTTTTTTATCAACATTGGCGACCTCGAAGCCTACGATTAATGATTAATTGTAAATCTAAAGTAGGAAATGGTTTCTGGCGATATGAAGTCCTTGGCCAAATTTAAGACGCATCTGTCCGTTTATAATTAAGTGATCCAAAATGGCGTTGATTTCGATTCCATATCACATTGTTATCTGAGAGCCGCCTAAATAAATAGTTTGAGTATAAAAACTCAGATTATTGCATATTTTTATGTGTGCTTAATTAAAATATGTGAATAAATAATTGATGTTTCGATAAGAATTTCATTATCTTCTGTCAGATGAGTTCTTTTTTCATTGAGTTCTTTATCTAATTTACTTGCTTGCTTTATTTTTTCTTCTTTTTTAAAATCCAATTTTCATATTTAAGTCCTATCAGAATACCTGTATATGCGGAAATGTGAGGAAAATATGAAAATAAGTGTGAGAAAAAATCTTATTACACAGTTATTCTCTATCTATCTCCTATAAACATACAACTGTAATGTGACTGACATACTCAGAGATCAAAATTGAGCATCAAGAAAGGAATATTGTAAATCCTAAGAGAGTAAAATACTTCAAACGAAATATAGTCGTTTTTAAATATTTATATTTTTATTTAATTAATAAAAAAAAATATTTTGTGTTCATTTTTGAACTACTAAATAAATTTCTTTTTACTGCTAGAAAATCTTGAGAAAAACGGACACCGTCCGAGGAAAGCCACGAACGAAGAGGTAGCCAGTATCTCATATTATTATAAAACTTTGGAATGTTGTAAAAAAAATGGAGCCGTCATCGCAGATATAATTTACAATGTTATTATTGATATAAGAACGGAATAGGTTGCCAAAACATGTATTTATGAGTAACGACCGTTACGAGTGACTTATATGAGATGATTGGCCAAGAATTTAGCACTTGGCCGCAAATATTGTTAGATATACACATTTTAATATTACAATTTGACGTTTGTTTTTAATCTTTTATATATTTTTTATATAATTAACGAGGTGTGATGATAAAGAGCCTTTATTTTAAGTAATTTTAACCTATTATTATTGGTATTCTTATTTAATTCAATATTATATCCACGAAATCCACGGGGTGAAATGAATGATTTGACACTAGGTTCTCCAAGCATACGCTTCACTCTTAAGCTTCAAGGATAGAGCGTGAAGCTGAGAAAAAGACAATCCTTTTGATCCAACCCCCTAATGAAACGAATTTAAAGACAAGATTAAAAAGAGACATTAGTTCATAAAATAATTTCAGTAAGAGACCAATGAACACACGCGTCAGGCACTTGGCCACATATCATTTGGCTACGTCGTCCGCAGTACATTCCTCGGAGCTGATCTGACAATACCGAGAACTATCAACAAATACTGAGAACATGTGACAACTTGTGTATTTTTGAGGAAAGATAGGCAATCCAGTGGAATTTTGATTCTGTTTCATGTTTAGGAATTTAGTGTGTTTGTTGTCATAGTCACATCTTAATATTTATCTTAAAAACTGACTCATTTTTGTTTACAGTATTTTGTAATAACCAAACTACGATGGATTTAGCTTTTATAATACCGATAACATCCCTAATTCAACATAGTACAGCAAGTATATATTTTTTATTATATCACTTTAAATTTGTACTATTATATTATAAATTTGATTCGTTTTCCTTGATTAAAGAAAATTGTCAACTTATAAAACAAATATTCTTTCAATGTAACTAAGGCCCATATATTTTATAAACCGCTTTCAAATCCGGGATCGATCTTCAAATGGCGTTTTCATTAATAAATTACAATCTATGAATGAAAACGGCATCTCAAGATGCATCTCAGATTTGCATTGCAATCTGAATATGGAGAACGACATCATAGAGTTTTCTCTGCCTACTCCACAAACCCCGAGAAATTACGAACGTATTAACAAAAATTATAAAGAAAATTTATATAAAATCTCTAGAAACATTTTTAGCCCCCAGCACTCCAAAGCATTATGTTATAAATGTCAAGTTTTTAGCAGAGTAATAAAATTAAAATGTTTCCACTAGAGCGAGGTAATAAAATGTAAGGACAATAAAGTACGTTATTAAATAAGGTATGCGTGATTCGCGTTTCATAAACAATATTTCTCCTGTACTGGGGGAGACATTGCCAGTGTTGCCAACATTCCGGAATTCCTTAGAGTAACGACCGGCTTATATGAAAAAAAAAATGAACAAAATGACTCAGTCAACGAAATGTTAAACATAAAAATACTTTACGTCGTTTTAGTTTCATGTACGAAATTTCTTTTAATATTATATAGATATATAGAATGTGGCAAAGATTTTAAAGATGTTATAGTGCGTACTATCAGTGTTTGTATTATATGTATGTATAGAATATATTAAAAGTTTCGTAGAAATTTTCTGATGTTAATTTTTATAGTATGAAAGTGCTTACAATAGTCTTTTTGAATAAAGAATATTTTCAATTTGAATAAACTTCGTCTGAATGAACTTCGACTGAGTCGTCACTAATTCGATTACGACAGAGATCTAATAATTCTCCACTCTCACTCTATCTTATTCAATTATTGGTAAGTTAGCTTTTTACTGCGTAACATCTTCCTTCCTTTCTGCGTAACTTCCTTCTCAAACTTTCCGGTTTTTGCATTACACTTACATTTTTCACTGTCACTTCCCTCCTAGTGGAATAAATATCGAATATCCAATACAAAAGTAGTTAGTAGTTAAGAAGTAGTAGTAGTTCCTAAGATAAGCGGGTTCAACCAAACAAACTCTTCAGCTTTATAATGTTAGTATAGAACCAAAAAAAACAAATACATACAAAATTAAGAAGATCCACAATAATGAACAAAAAGGGACATATTGAATAACATATAAAGGGGATATATGCGAAGGTAGATCAAAGACAGCATTATATAATTGTTTACGTAGAAACGAGGAACATTTCTTTATATCATTATATATTCAATTAGTGGAAGTTGAATGTGTAGGGGTTGGCAAATGTATGTAATGGATACATTTCCATGAACATAATATAACCATATCTTCAATACCTTACCAGTTATTAATATACTAGGCTGTTATTAATTATGTGTGTGGGATAAGATGTAAAGAGACTTTCAATATTAGAAAATCACATTTTTCTATTATTTCAAAATATTTTAGAGTTTAAGGGCGCCGTCTGACTGTAAGCAAGACCTAAGTTGTCAGTATTCATCATTTACATTTCTAAGCTCTTGTAGCAAGTTCTCCTGTTATAACATGGCGTTCACTTCCAACGACGGAACGGACGCGGGAGTGTCTTATTAGATTCCTTATACAGATACAGCTAAGAGAGAAAGAGAAACAATGCAGTGGAAAATGGCGAAAGGGTCTTAAGGGTCTTAGTAGGTTCCCTCTAATTACTGTGCTGTGTGCAATATTTTTGAGTATCGTAAAATTACCTACCTAAATAAATTCTTAATTTTTAAGCTTATCACGTATAATAAAATGTATACAATTTGTTCAATAGTCAATGGCAGCGTGTGCGGCAGCTGTTCGCCGTGTCCAGTACTTACGTGAAATGTTCGGACACGTGTAAAAATTGAGTTTATCGTAAAAAATAATGTAAATTAATGGATAAACATACGTATAGATAGATAGATATAATATGTGTAATTAAAGAAATTACGGAATTAATTTTTTAATCAGCATTATAAAGATATGATAGGAATTAAAACGATTATAACTATTATAATATTAATAATATTCAACGAATTTTCTTTTGTATTAAATAATGCTTGAGTGTCTGGTTTTTTAATTATCTAAAAATATATCAGTTAAATTAACTAGAGATAAATTTTTTTTTATCTAAATCATTTTATTTTATCTAAATTTTAAATTACCAGAACATATGTTTGTCAAGTGTTTTCAATGTAATAAATTATTAAAGTAGTTTGGACATGTTTCACTAAATGGTTTCCGCTATTAACGAATGGAAAATAGATAACAACATTTTGTACCAGTGGGACTTGTCAGTTCAATCTTGCAAAAATATATAAAAGGCATGAATAATCATCAAATCACCTCTACGCTGTATCCCGCACACAGCCGGGTAGGCAGAGGGAACATAGTGTTAAGACACTCCGTTCCCCACTTACCGCCGAGTTCTGGAGGCATTGGGTGTTGAGTGACGGGACTCAACGCCGCGCCAGCTAATGTAAAAGTTTAATATAAGAACTGCACATAAACAGTTTTTTATGCTACCGTTGTAAGCTGGTTAAGTAGCTCAAGATATCAAAGATCATAGTCACGTCACCGGAAAGAGTGATAAGGTGATATCCTCTATAAAACCAATACGCTTCGCCGATTAAGATGTGTGATAAGAAGAAAATACTGTTTTATAGTTACAACAACAAAACAAAACAAAAGAATTATTAATAACTTTATTATTTAATTCAACAGTTACATTGAAAAGTGGTGTTTTTCGGTATACGCATAAAAATCAGAGATAAGAAATCACTTAGCATTCCACGGATTCACTTCTCTTGTGTTGCCAATTTGTTGCAGGATGAGGAGCTCAGAATAGTGCCTGGGGCTTGCGAGTGCGATCCATGTTCAGGTTTAAGGGGCTCCCTATAAATGCGCAACACCCCTTACCTGCACTGTCTGAACTCCTCTCGACACCAGCATCCAATTCGAATTGATTCCACTAGTGCCAGCCAGCCTTTGAAATACTTGTTGGAAATGAATTACTGATAGCTCTAGACAGGCAAAGATCTTTTATCAAATTATTCCACTGTTCTGCTTCTACTTCTACCACGTGCAAATTAACTACAAACATATTGTACCTAAATGGGAAATCTCATGCTGTTATGAACATTGAATAATAAGAACTTTAAGAGCTATTATTTAAAAAAAGCTATTTAGACACATATACGATAGTAGCGGCTTCAAATCCCGTTCAAAATGATATAAGCAAAATATAAATATCCCAGTTAACCTAATGCAGTCACCAAGAGTTAAGTATATTAAGTAATTTAGGTCCATTATCCGCCCACACCCGAGAATGACGCTCGAATTGAATGAGCGTCATTTAAAAAACCGCCTTATCGTGGTCAGCGTCTAGACGTACCAGTAATCACGTGTACGACGATATAATTACCTGCACGTGTCCGTCTGTCGCGTTATGCAATGCGGTTAGTTAAGTTAATACAATGGTTTGGGGGTTTGAGTGATTCAGCTATTTACTTCGAGGCCAGATGTGGCGCGAGGAAGTGAATTAATTTAATCTCCTTGCTCTGGTGTTGAGGGAAAGCGTTGAGGTCCGCCACTCAACACTAGGTTCCCTGTATCCTACTGCTTGTATCACTGTAAAATTCAAATTGTTTTCAGTTTCGACGTGGCGACACAAACAATTTAAAAACTTTTGTCAGTCTGTCTTTCGGTTTGTTCCGGCCAAACTCTTATACTTTAATTGAAATTTCACTGAAAGATAAAGGCGATTGTACAACAACATACAGGTAACTAGTTTTAAATAGATAGGTATACATATATTAACCAAACATTTCCTAATCAAATAAAAGCTCAAAGAATTTAAATTAAGGCTTATTAAAAATATAACAGAACACACACCCAATTTATCTCTAAATATACTAAAATAATATTAAACAATTATCCGTATAGTCCAAGAGGCGAAGCCGTGTGGGGGCCGCTAGTTACCAATAAATACATATACTATTCCACATACATATAGGTACATAACATGTAAGTATGACGTCAAGAGTTATCTCTTCAACGATACGATTACTTCTAACTTTTGACCCACAAAGACCAATAGACACAACAATATTGATAAACAGTGTATTGACGTCACTGCATATACTACCTTCTATCTCGTCCCAAATCATTGTGAAACTTATGAACTGTGATCTGTATCTCTCTCTATTTTTCTCTCTTAATATTTTAAATGTTTCCAGTTGTAAACGTCTTATTTACCCATTTTTTTTTCATTGTCACCCTTTATCCTATATATAGTAGAGTAGGCAGAGAGAATGTACTGTTAAGACATGCCGTTCCCTTGTTTACGCTCAACTTTTGAGACATTGCGTCTTGAGTCGAGGAACTCATCTTCACGCTTTATCTTGGTGCCGTAGCAGAGTAAAC
Organism: Heliconius melpomene melpomene; assembly: GCA_000313835.2. Lineage (NCBI taxonomy): Eukaryota > Metazoa > Arthropoda > Insecta > Lepidoptera > Nymphalidae > Heliconius > Heliconius melpomene. The sequence goes on along the minus strand of HE671325.1, from coordinate 81,266 downwards.
AGAGGGTATGTAGGAACCTAGTGATAAGACACTTCGCTCTCGTTCAAAAGGCATTGTCTGTTGAGTGGAGGAACTCTTCTGGCCCTCCGCCACGACTGGCCTCAATTTATTTAAATATCACACTTTAAAATATATATCGCGATTTAAATATTAAAGAGATGATATAAATTCTATAGAAGCTATTGAAATTTCATTTGACGTAATAGACATTGTTAGATGAATGGGATAAATTATAAATTCTAATTCCATTGTTGCGTTACAATATCACGCTTTTTAAATATATGACAGTTGTAGGTATGTCCATATTTTTAGGATTTTTGAATTTGAATTGAAGACATTCCGTTCTCCACTTTGCGTGTTGAATGGCGGAACTTAACTCCGGGCTTTTGCCTTGGTGCCAGGGCGAAGAAATGAAAATATCAATTAAAAATAATTCATTCACTCTAGTGGGGATCGAACTCACAACCATCGCGTTACAGTCACACCCTTGTGCCACTGCGTCACGACGGCCTACATATATATTACTCATACATATAATGTAAACAAATATATAAATAGTTTTAACGTAAAATACAAGCACATTAATAAAATAAGGAAACTGTTATGGGAAGTTACGCTACAATTTCGATAGCAAAAAATGTGCGGCCTTAATAAATAATCTAATCTAACGAACGGCCTTTATGCGACGATAAATATAGTGTGGATAGTGTGGTTTCATTCTATTATTTAGACTATGACATTTTTAAAAACTGACATTTTCGCAATATCACAATAGAAATCTACCTTAGTTAGATACATATATTATGATCGATTAATATATTTTTACTCTACTTCGTAAAGTATTGTATAATAGTGGTTTATTTATATAATATTTTATATATTATAGAAGAATTGTAATATTGTAAAAAATAACAAAATCGATACAGATAAAAAAATAAATTATCGATTTAAAATTCTATCACGACTTCCAAAAAAAAAAAGGAAACCCGCAAAAATACTATAAACACACGTATAAAAGTTTAAAAAAAGGATTTTAAACATGAAAAGCCCACTATCTTTCATCCAGCAATAATTAGTGACGAACCATTAAGCAAATCGTAAAAGAGCCGCCATTTTAGTGAAGAGAATTCAGGTAGCACCGTGACTCATCGCCGCGTGTGCCAACTGTCATTACTTTAAAATAATAAAATATATTTAAATTTCTAATTGCTTCCTTAGCGTTCTTGTAAGAGTTTATTATTAAAAAAAAATTTACTTATTATTTTATAAATATTTATCATATAAATAATATTTACTCTTCAAAGAGAAAAACTGATTTATTTTAATATATATTTTTTTATTATCATTAATGAGTCGTTCATTACTAAACTATAAATAATCAAAATATTAAATAAGCGAAATATTTTATTTTTATATATCTACGTTTAAAGAAAATAAATTGTCATAATTATGTTTATTAAATATATGTTTCTTTTAATCACTTATTGTTAATCGGTCATAGACAGTAGAGTGTTTCACGTGACAATTATCATAGAAAAATAATATATTTAGGACGCTATATCAGCAACTATTTATTAATAATTAATAGCTTAACACAAATCATAATCTTTAATTTACCTTTATTATCTTTTATTTAAGGATTTCAAATTATTCTATTTTCAATTAAAAAAACCCCAAATTAGTTTTATCAAATCGTTATCTTAGGAATCTAGAAGATCGAAATTCTTAAGCTGAACATAATATAAACTATTTATCTATATACCAAACAAAAATCCGATAGTTTATGTCCAATTTGGTCCAATTTTCTTTTTTATATTATTTTTCTATATTTTTCTAGATTTTTTTTCATTTTCTCATTAATCTCGCGGCAACAAAAACGAAGAAAGGTTGATGTAAATAGATCTTCATTTGAAGTTCTTCAAAAGTAATACTAAGAATTTAATTTAATGAAGTGCTACTAAAAACTAGTGAAATAATTTCAATACATTTTCCACACAACTTGTTTGAATGCCGACAGGTAATACAATTCTTATGAGAGGCGTAATAATAGTAGCGACGTTGGAGCCGCGCCAACCCAGGCTACCGACCTTTAGGACATGAGACACTATTGTAATTTAAACATTACTCTGAAATATAATATAACCTTATATTACGTTTTAGTGGAAATATTAATTATTATTATTCAAATTTGATATTTATTAATAATAACCGAGGCCAGTTGTAGCGCAAGAGCACAAAATGTGACTATAAACGCGACTGGTTGTGAGTTCCATCACGACTCGAGGAAATGAAGTATTTCTATAAATTTATATTTTATATTTTCTTCGTTCTGGTGTCGAGGTAAAGCGCGGTGTTGAATTCCGTCACTCAACACGCAAATGCCTCCAGAATTTGGCGTAAAATGGAAAACAGAGTGCCATAACACCACAACGTGAAGCTGATTTTAATTTATTTTGATAAAAAAATTGTGGCGCAGTTGGAAGGCGTCAGAAGGAGGTTCATATTTAAATATTCGTATTCGGTATTTTTAGTACACACAAGTACTTAAGAGTTTTGCCACCCAAGATGTAACGTCTGTTTCTTTACTAAAAATAATCTGAGCTTAAATTATCATCATTGCCTATATGCTATTCGTAGAAAGGCTACTAATATGGCATTTTAAGATTTGTAAAAGAAGTCGAATTAATAGCAGTGAACTTTTAGAAAAGTTTCTATTTGCCATCATAATAAAGAAATGTTACATTTAATATTACCTCTATAATTAAACCTAAGATTTCTTGTGGTTTTTTTCATAATAAATTAAAAAATCAAAGAACTCTGAAATAAAATAAGTACAGACAGTTCGTATAATTCAGTGCAAATATTTCACAACTAGTGCAGCGTAAAAGCAATACCAACTAAAATATTACGAGTAAACATAATGAATTAGTCACTAACTTGACGGCTATTCATATTTCATTTGAGTACAAGACTTCAAATAACAGAAATAAACACTTGCAAATCTTTAAGCGTCGTTCATACTATCTCATTGCATTTTCTTCTCAAAATTGGTTGGTTGACAATATAATTTATTTAGGATCGCACTGTATTCCGCATATAGCAAGTTAGGCAGGGGTAACCTGGGAACCTTCCGTTTCCCATTTACCACCGAATTCCGGATACATTTGCTATGGTGGGTAATGAACCCCACCCCCACCGTCGACCTGTCGCAGTGACTGGCTTTAAGTTACGTTACTCTACTCGTTACGTTACTCTCTTAGTTTTTTTCGCCCAAAGCAGCCACGTGCTACGAGACTCGTAGACATTGTCTACGATTTTTTCACATTTTTGTTTTGGTATTTGTATAATACGTAAATAATAATATAATCATGTTATAGAATAATAGTAAGTATAATTTTTTGCTTTAAAAACACACTCAAATATTTCCAAGTCACTAAGTATTAGCACTTGCTACTTGAATGATAATATTAAAGATTTATAATTTTATTGTTTTTCAATCTATATACTATTTACAAATCAATATTAATATTTTTGTAGCTTCACCTTTATTTCGATGTACGTAGCAGGATAGAAAGCAGCGGATTGAAAATACTCACTTCCTTGTGTGGGAATCGAACCCACAACCCGTCACATGCTTGTGCCTCTGTGCCACGACTGACGTTAATATTTACTACATATTAATTTATTAGATTTTAAAATAAATTAAACTAAAAGTAAGTATTTATTATATGAACCAGGCCTAAACTAGCAGAAATGTCATACGGGATTAAACGAGAATAGGTGGCAGTAAGTGAACATAGTGAGCGTACGGAATTAGTGCGAGGGGTGGACGAACTGCGGTACCATTGTGATCGAGATATCGAATATTTGCTCGTTTTGCAAGGGAGGAAATCGAGATATTACATATATAAATGGTATTATTTATTTAAATAAAGTAAAAAAGACGGTATTATTGTATTGGGGATAAAAGTAAATTGTACTGAAAAAAAAACAACGCAATTTACTAATCATTTATGCGCTTTTAATATAATAAATGTTAAATAAGAAACAAAAGAATCTAATGATTAAACCATAACCACCCTTGAACTATACGATAGTTCTAATTCAAATCTATATAGACAGTTTTCGATGTAAAATTACAATAGGTTCCAGTAGGTTCCAGTAGAGTAAGGAAGGTATGGCATATAACACATATGCAAATCACAATCGCAATTTAATTGTAACATATTAAAATAAAATAAAATTTGCTTATCTAAAACATAACTTATTTTTGTGACTTTTAATATTTTAACCATACATTTTCACTCAACTTCTATCTTTATTAATGACTTAGCGACAGCTGAAGTTCTAAACATTTATTACTTTATAAAAAGGCTTTATATGACTAAAAACGCGGCATCACCCCACTACGTACTCGTATAAACAATTCATATAAAAATCTATAGCACCTATATAAGTGATAAGATTACAGTCTGATGATAACACAGTCTAGCCGACTTGGGGGTATTGTTTATTGTTTGCAGTCGCTATACAAGATAACAATATAAGTTTTGATATAGTTAGGTTTTCGTACGAAACTACATGTTTACGAAACATTCTTTGAATGGAGTAGCATATTTTCATAAATTATATAACCATTTCTTAGCTATTTATTACATTTATTAAAGGATTCAATTTTGATTTGGATTTCACATAATTGCAATTGTAAACGCTACAGGTTGTTCGTTCGATCCTCACTTGAGAAACACTTAAGATGCAATGCCTTCAGAATGCGGCGGAAAGTGGGGAACGAAAGTGACTGGAAGGGAGCGGAATGTCTTAACACTAGTTTCCCAGGTTCCCTCTGCCTACCCTTCTATGTGTGCGGGATACAGCGTGAAGCTGAAAAATATATAGCAGAATACGATGTCCGATGAAGTCCGATGTTTCTAGTCGTCGCATCGTCCGTTATTTGATGGTAAAGTTCTATTACCTAGAGACTGTATTGGCAAAGTTTCATTTCCCTATATTCAAATTTATGCAAGGACTTTCAATTTGTTTATAATGATTCATTATCGATTGCGGAACAGTTGTACTACGACTGATAGTAATGACATCAGTTGTGGTTCGATTCTCACTTCTTCCTGGCATTAATCCCGGCTATTACCAGGGTCTGCCTTCCCACTCAACCTACTCCACTTTGCACGATCTTTTGCGTCCTCGGTGGTTAGACCATTGGCTCTCATGTCCTGCATCACGACATCCAACCAGCGCTTCCATCTCACTCAAGGAAGTTAATTATTTTCATTGATTTTCATGCGTTTTGAGTTCCATCACCCAACACCAAACATTTCGAAAATTGGTTGGGAAGTGGCGAACGGAGTTTCTTAACATTAAGTTCCCTCTGGCAACTGCCTCCCTATTACATGCGGAATACACCTTCGTACTTTTATAAAACTACTAGCGGCCCGGTCGCGGTTTCACCCGCGTGAACTATGTTATTATTAATTTCTGTTTCCATGACTACGTCCTAGTGACGTCTATGCAAAATTTGAGACTCCTAGCATTTGTAATAACGAAGTTTCATACAAACTTTCGACCCCAAAAACGACCCCTTAGAAATCGAATATTGCAAATTGCCGTCTTAGCGAGCACCTACGTCCTATAAATAACTCCTATGCAAAATTTCAAATTCCTAGTACATGTAGTTTCTGAGATTTAGTGATGAGTGAGTGACCTTTCGATTTTATATACTCGTATATAGATAATCACGTAATCTTATGAAACATGCCCATCACATAATTTTTCGTAACTAATAAAAAATCATGGAGTGGTCTATAAACAAGCACTGAGCATCAGGCGACGTGAGGTTACGAATATTTTTTTTGTCGTGGATCTGATTACGGTCAGTGTTTTTTACTCTGTTACCTTGGCAACACGTACGTGTTTACGTTGTGAACTCGCTTAAATAAGTCAATTCTATGAGAACAAGAGTAAAAATAAATATAATCACGAATATTTTGAATTTTAGAATATTTTAAAATTTTATATGCATACCAAGACCCGTCGTCGAATTCCGCCACTCAACACACAATGAATGACTCAAAAATTTTGCGGAAAATAGAGAACGGAATGTCTTAACACTAGGTTCCCTCAGTCTACCTTGCTGTGTGTGGGATACGGCGTAAAGCCGATTTTTTTAATTATGTATTATTATGCAAATAATTAATATTACAATAATCAATCAATTATTATAAATAATTGATTATGTCATTATATGTAATTATTTTCCTATGTTTGGTTCTCCGCAATTACCTTGACGGAGTGCTAGGTGACAGAATTCATACCGTCTATCTTTATCTAACCAGATCCAAGACCACTTTTTAAACATAATCTTTTAATATGACGCGTAAAATGAAAATGATAATTTTGTTTGCTATATCATCATAAATATAAAAAATGGAAGATAAGTGTGAGAATAAAGTAAGTAGTTTCTTAAGGAGGGTTCTGTATGAAAGGTGATTATATTTAACGTCTATATAAACATGTTGTTATACTTTTAATATGTATACAATTTTTATACTCGTATCTTTAAGCCCACAAACTCTAGGACATCTTAAAGTTTATCTAGGTATATTCTTGAAAGCTACGAATAAAATAATAAATATTTTTTTGAATCTCGTCCATCAATTTATTATTGAAATGGGAGGAATGGAGTGTATTAATAACACTAGGTTCTCCCTTCCTAGCTTTCTTTAAGCTGGATACGACACGCTTTTTTTCGTCCATTAATTCTTTAAATTTTAAACCATTCATAATCAGTTCTGTCATATGTTAATTGAATCCTAAAAACTAGTATATATCTTTATGAACACACCCACACAATGTTATTAGGTTTTTTGTTATAATTAAGCTTAATAAGTATGTCAAGATATGATAATGAAATCTAAATGTCCCGCAGTCAATTGGAGGCGACTGGCCTCGAGATAACGTACGAGAATGTTTGAGTTGACGCGAAAAAATTCTGAACATAAACATCTCTGGAGTTTTCCATTTTGATACTCTGGTTTTCCGCTTTTTGTCCAAATGCGGGTCTTAACGCCACCTTTTGTCTTACCTAAAGTGAGCTGAGCAGCATCAACGACTAGGAGATATGAAAATATATAATTTTGATATTGACTTGCCATTGGGACTGTCATGGCGAAGTGTTACAAGCGTGTAAACTCGTCGATCCCTACTCGTAGAAATTAATAATTATTTATTAATATTTTCAAGATTTCGCCCTGATGGCAATGCAATAAACAGCGTTGCCACCCAACAAACAATGCTTGGAATGTCGGCAGAAAGTGGGGAGCGGAGTGTCTTAACACTAGGTTCCCTCTGCCTGGTATATGAATTCAGCGTGAAGCAAAAAAACACTTGCCAGATCTAAAACAATCTGCGTTATAACTATTAATAGGTAATGACTATTAATAAGAATAATTTAAATATTACGACCGAATTGAAATATTATTCCATCATTAAATTAGAGGACTCTAATGTAAAAATAATAAACTAGTGATCGGCGGACATATAACAAGATTTATTTTATTAGTAATTCAATCTATGTATAAACTAATAAAATAAATACGTTTAATGTTTCTTATTAATGTAAGTAATTTACATTAATCAAGTTTTTATAATGATAACGATTAACGACATAGATTACTTTGTGAAGTTAACTGGTAAATGCAGGGGAAAAAAAGGCTTAAATCTAAATATAATTATTTTTTTTATATTCTATTCTAAGTAAGACAATTCAGCACGCCATGTCTCTACCATAGATGAGAAGTGGTAGGTAAAGAGAGAAATATATTTTTTACTTAAAAGAAGGGAGGTAACGGGTAACCTGATGTTAAGTAAGTGATTGCTGCCTCGTATGAACATACGCAATTATCCACCAACAGAGGAATCAATGCATTTGGCTTACTGGGTAGTTTTTGGCATAACAAACCAGGTACTGGGTTTACGAGGAGGATATTGCTACCTTGTGAAATGAGGAAAAACGTTACGGTATGTTCTCTCCTCTTTTAAGCAGAAAACAATTAATGTATTTTCTTAAATATAAAATTAAAAATCAATTCTTACATACTAAAGTGACGAAATACATTTAGAGAACTTTCAGCAATACGTTGATAAAACAAATTATTTAATTTAAAAAAATAGGGCACGAACGTAGCCGAGTACTTCAGCTAGTTTATATAACAAGTACTGCAAGATAAAACAAGAAATAATATTAATATGAACATATTTAATGTTATCAGTGTTATTGGGGCGCGATATCGCGTGTTGGGGGACATGTGTAACGAACATTGAACTATAATATAATAAGTCTTCCTTATGCAGCTAGTGCGTTTTTAGTGCAAATATTTACTTAAGGACTGACAGACACCCGTACACCAAAATGCTGGACGTAGAAAGTCACGCTCGAAATGCATTAATTAAATAAATGAAGTGGAAAGTTGAACTTTGGCGAATTTTCCTAGATAGTGTAGTAGAGTGTAAGGGAGCACTAAGATGCGATTGTTTGAAATTTTCAAATAAAATATGTAATGTTATCTTAATTAAAAGTACATTCGTACTATTACGTTTCCCTAAGCTTTTGATTAAAATGGATTTGAAACGTCCAGAAGAATATTTGAAAATCTAATTATTTTATTAAAATTCAAATAAAGTATTATATACAAAAAAAGAGTAAAAAAAAATCAAATCTACTGTACTAGAAGAGAATACATGGATATCTGTTTTGGAAACCCAGAACCGCTGTCGAGCAGTATTTCTTCAATAAGTAGGTATATTAAAATTGAACAAGACGATAAGACAGCTGCATTATCACCTAATTAATTAGATATACTATAAAATATTGTAAACATATGCAATTTGTGCTATATTCGAGTGATACGCGGAGAAGCGTTTATCAGTCTGACGTAAACACTGACATAAATATTAATATAACAACATTAACAACACTCGACAGTACCTACTCTAAGATAAGTTGTAAATAATAATCAGCTTCACGCTTTATCCCGTACACAGCAGGGTACCTAGAGGGAACCTAGTGCTAAGATACTCTGTTTCCCACTTCCCGCTGAATTCACATAATACAAGACAAAAAAAATATATTTATAAAATAAAAAATATTTACTAAACTTTCTGTCACGTTTCGCAAAAACCATGTGGACTTATATTAGAAATTTACACGTTATCTAAAAATAGAGTCATGAATTTACATCGTGACTATCCAATTAGCAAGGAAACTCATATTATTTTTTATATTGTGTACAGTGTAAAAGTCTCTACTTTTCCATAGTGCAAAAAAAATAGAGTTAGGAATTGAGTTCAACTCTACCAAACAGTTGTAGTGAGTCAACAGGATGTTTACAAACACACACTTTAATTAATTTACACATATATAACGTAAAATTGTCTAATTACCTTCTTGTTTATGATAAAATATAGATAATATTCATAATTATTTCGTATTTTACTATGAATTTTACTACAAACGTCGTCATTAAATTAACGGTACAACTATTTTATTTAATCGTGTTTATATGAAAAGGTTAATTATTCATATACTTATAATGATCTCTTACTGAGTTTTGGGCTTTTAGAAACATACATAATTTTAATATGTTACATTTATTATTCTATTTATATTGCTGTATCTAGCACATCGCAGAGTAGGCAGAGAGAATCTGGAAACTCTAAATTCATCTCTTAAACTGGTTGTGGGTTCGATTCCCACTCTAGGAAAAGAAATATTTGATAGTTTCATTTAATAGTTTTTAGATATTAGATAGTTAGTATTAGATAGTTTCTTGACACAAGGCAAAGCGCAACGGTGAGTACCGCACGCAATGCCTCGAGAGTTCGGACATGAAATTAAACATAATACTTTAAAATAATATTAGTAAGCATAACAGCGTAAGAAAACCAAGTATTTTTCCACATTTCAATTTGTATTCTACATGAGACCTTCATGGCAATAATTATGAGAATTTTTATTTCAAAAACAACTTGTAATATAGATAAAAAGTAACTAATATAACAATCACAATAATTATAAAAAAAATCATCTTCACAATGTATCTCACATATTGCAGGGTAGGCAGAGGGAAACGAAATTAGTGTTACGTAACTCCGCTTCCCAGTTTCCGGTGAATTTTCGAGGCATTGTGTGTTGAGTGGCGAAAATCAACACCGCGCTTGGTAGAAGAGCGAAAAAATGAAAATATTAATAAATAATAATACATTCCGTCGATTGGGAATAGAACTCACAACCAACGAGTTACAAACATCAAACGATCTCAAACTTAGCGACAAATATCTTAGCTTTACAATACATTTCAAACATTTACACAGCAAGTATCTAGTACTTCATTCTGGAATCAAGTATTCACGCGTCGATCACCAAGTTTTGATTACGTTACAGCCAACGCACCGCTTTCCCACAATATAGAGACGTACCTAACTAGTACTACCTATACTATACTATAGCAAACATCGTAAAAGTAAAACAAACGTTTATCGGAAATTCATGCGCATTCTTAACATTCACACTTTTATGATCTCGCATAGTAAACATCGTATCGTGGAATCTATACTACTTTTATAGATAACGTTATAAAACTAAAGTGTTTGTTTGGTTGGACGTACTTTTCTTAGGAACTATTAGTTCGAAATTAAAATTTATTTTTGTCTTGGATAGTATTTCTAAATCATCTCCATTCGACCATACGGACAAAGCAAGCGGTAAAAGTTAGTATTCCATACGGAGATTCGAAGTATAGATAACATCGGTTAGCTATCGGTTTCAAATGGCTAGTGCCTGCAGGTATATGAAATTAAACGAACTGACGGACGATGGATAATCTATGCATATTTATGTATTCTCGTACGATAAATGATAAGCGGAGGTGCGTGTAGCGGTTAAGTTGGATTTTGTACTGCGTAAAATATGCAGTTTTTTGCCAAGAATAAATAAACCTATTGAGATTCATAATTTTGGTAATTCAACATTTATTTTTAGTATTTTGAAACGTATACACATATTTATTTTAAAGTTTCTGATGTTTTTCTATGTATAAATTTAAATTTATAATATTTTTTTGTATAGAAAAATCTACATACAAAAACCTGAAATAAAAGAAGACTACAAGTAAAATATAATCTAATGAGCGAGGTCATTTGTTAAGATTTAAATTTCAATCGACGCTGAACATTTACAATCAAATTTGAAAATTCAAAAAAATAAAACAATTTCATACAATTACTTTTCTAAAACTTGTCTCACATACCCAAGCGATAGATACATATATAAGACAACGACATACTATACTATCAGATATAAGCAACACCGCTCTCGGAAGTCAAAAGATTAAAGTTTGAATATAAATGAGATCAATGCATTATGCACAAACGCACTCGTATCCTGGCTGCCGATACGCGGACACCCGGACACTGCCGCTACATCAATAGCGTAGCCACGCGGCGGGCTATAGGAGCCGCCGGCGCAACGAATATAAATTATACGAAATTATAGCATACCTACTTGTACTAGCTGCTTGCGGTTAGGCGTTGCATTTTGATTATGTCTATTATGTATTCAGATACTATTTTGTTTTCTATCTCTTTGTGAACGTAACAATACAGTACAATAATGAGATCCATTTGTTTGATGTGTTGGAAATATCTTGCTGGCTGTTCACTTCCTCAATGGTCCTTATATAGTGTCGTCTTTTAGGTAAGTTAAACCATGAGCGTTAAGCCAGGTGGGCCGTGCCCACTCCAGAGAAATTAACAACAAAGAAAAAAAAACATTATTTACACGAACATATCTGTTCGAAGCTAAAGTCCAGGCCTGCCCAGAAAATATCTCTAGATATGCTAATGAGTTAAACAATAATAAAAAAACACATTAAAGTCAAAAAACATAAAAACCGCTAAAAAAATATAACTAAGTCACCAAAAAAAAAACAATTTGACAGTTCACCACAGATAACGAAAATTCAGTACAACGTCGCCATTTTGAGATACGCGGGGGGTACGGTGCGGCGACCCCGTGACCGTGCGCACATATTAATGATGACCGCCCACGGCCACGTATAACCCGACCGACTTTATTTACATCGCAATCATATAAATGTATAGCGTAATAAAAACACTTTTGAACGCGGCCGCGTAATACACAGCCAGACTCTCTCGACAGACGCGTTTATTGTTTTCCATTTCCACGTTTTTTTTTTCGTGTTTACGATCGATACGAGGTCGTGTGGCATCCGTTTTAAATAACTATTGTGGATATGGCGGAACGAAATGATGAAAAGTGGAACGCTCCTGGTGTGATACTTCGGTTTAGGTTTGTGTGGGTTCAATTCGAGATGGTAGAAAACAAGGTTTTGTATGAAGCTTCAATTTAGTTTGTAAGAAGACTGGTTGACTCGGTGACGATTTGTGGACTAGTTGGTCTTGGTAGGAATATTAGACATTTTCTGAGCGTTTGTATACTGCTTGAATGCGTTATAATAATGAGATAATGACAGTTGCAGCAGTAATTTGCTCTACCAACAAATTGAATTTGTAATTACTTAAGAAAAATCTGTAACAACTGCTAAAATATATTTATTTTAAAAAAATAGTCTTAAATCAGACTTCACCACAGCCAAAAAGTAAAAAAAAATAATAAATAAATTTAGCAACAAGTACATAATTTCTCTTTTTCTACGAACACATTTGGCCATTGTCACCAATAGCACGTTTACTTCACGCCAAAATTACAAAGAAATAAATAGAGAATAGTCACTAAATAAGATTCAAAACCAACAGTTCGTTGAAATCAGTTAATTAATCAGGTTCTAAGGCGACAGAAGGATATCATAATTTATTAGTGTCGATCTATTAATAGGACATTGAGAATCGCACCAAGACGTCGCGTCGTGTAATTGAGTTAATTTAGAAGTATAAATAAACATTGTGTGTCATGATGCTTCCTATTTTAATGATAATTGGTTTTATTTTGCTAGTGACTCAGAACGAGATCTCTTTATTCTCCATTTTATTTAATTTTATTGTTTCATTTCCGCAGCGTTAAGTTCCGCCACTCAACAAGTAATGTCTCGCAATTGGAAGATCAGTGCGAAATTAAGGCTCTTTAAAATTGTGAAACTGATTGTATCTTTACGTCCTGTCTTTATAACAAAAATTATCTCATATAATACAAGGAAATGCTTCTTTCTTCTATCATTGTTATAAATTAAACCACAACACTTCTCATGACTGATTCTGGTCCGTGGTTTACATCGAAACGATCAAAGTAATATTATATAGCCTTCCTCGATAAATGGACTATTATATACCAAAAAGAAATTTTCAATTCATGCCAGTAGTTCGTCAGATTAGAGCGCTCAACCGAACAAACTCTTCAGCTTTATAATATAAGTCTAATCTAGATGTATCTGGAAAATATGATATTTATATATTCAAACAAAGAATACGTAAGTGAGGATCGGAAACGGCACTCCGTTGGGAACCTAAGAACTTAGTGTTAATACACTTATTAACACTAAGTTCTTAGGTTCCCTCTGCCTACCTAGCGTGAAGCTATTATAAAACTGAAAGAAATAGTGTGTTAATATATCTAGATATGCCTTGTTACAATAACATACAGCATATCTCGTTTACTTCGCATTTCTCATAATGGATTCGTGTTTAGCAGCCATTTTCTTGTTCTTTGTATAATCTATCAAGTCCACTGTAATATGGCGTGGAACTTTTGATAGCGGTTTTATAGCTTTGTTTTTACTGACTCCTAATTCGAAAATACTAAATTAGATATTACGAAAAGTGGATAGGAAGTCATTTATTTTCTCGAATTTGACAAGTGAGAAGAGATTAATTAATATTTTTATTTCATTTTTCGATTTATTTGTGAAAAATTACATTGTCAGAAAGTTTGCTTAATGCTATATTTGTATGTATAAAGAATATTTAGTAATAAAATTGGCAATATAATTTACACTCTTGGCGAAGCTATTATTTTTAATTTATTGTAAGTTTATTGCATACATAATAAAAAAAAATCATCATAAAATGAAAAAAATAGTGTTATTTTCATAATACATAGTATAGTATGTAATTTTAACGACAGGATAAAGTCTAAAATAAACATAAAATTATCATTAGAGTGCGTATGTAAAGAAAAACTAAAAACTAATAAAAATAAATTGACCGTATATAATGTTTGTTTATTTAAATAAATGTCAAATTAATATTTTTTTTTATTTGACTCTAAGGCCATAAAAATATAAACCGACTTGTTTTTCTAATAAACACATATAATAATTTTTATATATTTTTAGAGGGATGTTGTAATTTAAAATTATCTTTTCAAAATTGCTTACGTATCACTCAGAGATACACCAATGCAGATTCGAACTGCAAACTCCCAACCTAGAGATGACCAGACCAACTAACATTATACTATAAAGAAGAAGCAAGTCTAACGACCGAATAGAGCGTGCAAGGTCGTATTTACAACTGACCGCCATTGATTTCTCCATGACGCAACTACCGACATAACTTCTATAGCCAGCCATGCTCTGATAGCCACATCCTTAACTTACATCGCTTATTTGAATTAAACTTATTGTTTGTGGCTTTTATTGTATTTTTTGTAAAAAAAATAAATATATTTCAAATAATAAATGGAAGATACCATAGATACGTCACTCTGAAAATCATCTAAAATTGTGGAGCAGCTTTTTTTATTTTAATTTGTCTATTGTGCAATAGACTTTTAAGTGTGAGAAAAAAAAAATGGATTTTTGTAGTTTTGATTGATTATTTTCATGATTTACTTCTAAAGCGCTAGTTACAGCTAGTTCCTTTAATTTTTAAAGATAATTTTTCTTTATATTTATTTTATACTACGAATAACCACCAGCAGTGCGCCAAAGTTATAAAATATGAAAATTACAAAAATGTTTGTACAAGTAACAGAATTTTAACATAAAAATTAACAGTTTACATTTATGTAATTAATATATTGCGTATAAAATACTGCATAAAGTAACGCAGCGTAACGTTTTCATTTACTTTTTATATCTTTTATTCTTGTAATATGTTTGTATCATGTAAGCGCAGTTGAGGCACATTAGGAAAGTGTTTATACACGATAGTTTTTTTTATAGCTTCACGCTCTTTCCCGCACTTATCTGGGTAGGTGTAGTGTTAGGACACTCCACCATTTTTAGCGTTCAGCGCTTTTCTTTGTAATGTTAATAATTAATCGAAACAGTTAACTTGTAATATTAATAATTAATTTACTATAATAGTAGTATTTATATCATTTTTTTATTATCATATTATATTTTTGGAATACTTTTGCCTGCACTGGACACAACGTGAGGAATATGTGATGGTAAAAAAATATAAGCACTCTTAATTTGCTAGCTTTTCGCCTTCTTACATTTGATCATTAACATTTTCATTCTAACACCCCTTTTGAATTTATGAGGGGTTGAATTTGTGATAGCCCAAGGGTATAATTAACACAAATATTTTCAAAGCATTGCGTGTTGAGTGGCAAAACTCGACGTTTCCTGTAACAAGATATTGTTACTAGAGCCGAGGAATTGAAAATAATCCATTCCAACGAGCAGGAATCAAACCTACAACCCGCCGGTTTTACAATCAACGCTTTCTCACATTCAATTTTTTTCAGCTTTACACTGTATCCCGCATGTAGCAAGGTAGGCAGAGGGAGCTTAGTGTTAAAAAACTCCTCTCTCCACTTTAAACTGAATTCTGGAAGCATTGCGTATTGAGTGGCGGAACTCAATTCCGCACTTTGCCTTAACACCAGAGCGGAGAAATGAAAATATTAAACATTTCATTTCCTCGAGGAGTCATCAAACCTACAATCTGTCGCGTTCACACTGGTCTCTCATATATGTATTACACGATTTATATAATAATAACTGCTATATATCTATATATTTTAGTAAATCTTAGACATTTCTAAAGCAATACAACACTATCGTATATATTGTTAAACCTATACCTGCATTGAACTTTACAGCACTATAAACATGAAATAGACACTGACGGCTCAGCTCACGTGTCATGGACCATGGTGCTTCTATGCACTTGTGACCGCACCGGTGCTCCGCGTAGGTGTGGATTCTTAATATAGTGTAAATATCACTAAGCAAATATATATGGATATAATTATTAGAAGCCAGTCGTGTGACTGTAGACGCGAGTGGTTGTAGATTCGATCCCTAGTCGAGGAAATTAAACATTTATTTAAATTTATATTTTCGTTTCTCCGCTCTAATATCGCCGCAAAGAGTGGCGTTGAGTTTCGCCACTTAACATGCCTTTGCATTGCATGTATTGCCTCGATTTGGCGAAAAGTGGGGAACGCAGTTTCTTAACACTAGGTTCCCTCTGCCTACCCTGCTGTGAGCGAGATACACCGTGAAGCTGATTTATTTAGCGATTAATCAAATTCAATTTTACAATATTAGCAATTTATTATTATTTTAGTTGTAGATTTTCCCATTTTCTGCTCTACTATTTTAGAGTCCACAAATATATAAAAATTGTTTTATACGTACAACCATATTTTTCTAAGATAAAATAAAAAAAACAACAAGAAATAGACAAAAACTGGTGGTTAGATTTTAAAATCACGTATGCAGACCGATTCAGACAAGTCCAAAGGAGTTTTGACTTAATTATATAATTAAAAAATATCATCATAATATAATTTATGCTGTACATTTTCGATTCAGCAACACGTTATATCAAAGAATTTATATTTAATTGAATCTAAAACATCTTTTCTAGCAGAAAATTAAGTTTTCTGGTCAGTGGAGTGACTAATTTAGCGGCAGTAGGTCGTAAAATTTTTATTAGCCTCAGAATTACTCTTAGAGCTGGCAAGATCTTAGTTATGTGAATTA
>HE671325.1:41425-64178 GCA_000313835.2 Heliconius melpomene melpomene | reverse complement strand
ATGCTGTACATTTTCGATTCAGCAACACGTTATATCAAAGAATTTATATTTAATTGAATCTAAAACATCTTTTCTAGCAGAAAATTAAGTTTTCTGGTCAGTGGAGTGACTAATTTAGCGGCAGTAGGTCGTAAAATTTTTATTAGCCTCAGAATTACTCTTAGAGCTGGCAAGATCTTAGTTATGTGAAATTTATTTAAATTTCTATAACATTACTTTATTTTATTAATGTTATTTCAAGCGTTTAAAAATTATTATACCTACTTAAGTCTCCTATATACCTACTTAAAGCAAATCTACGTCTAGACTTTTCTATTATTAATATTGTCCATAAATTATTAATAAATAGACAAAATTAATAGATTATTAACAATTATTATAATAGGATTTAAAATTTTAAATATCGAGACAAGTCTACTTTATTTAACTTTTAATACGAAACATAAAAACAAGAGGTTATCGAACTTACGTATAAGAAGTTAAAAATGATGCACAAGGTTTACCTGCAAAAAAACGATAGTCAATTAAAGAATCGTTAAATTTTGCATACGAAGAAATACAAAAAATACATAATTGCACACATAAAATTTTATAATTTTCATAATTTAAGCAGAAAAGAATTGGAAGCCATTAGTTGCGTGGAAGTTTAGTTAATTACAAAATCAATTAATATAGAGAATAGTGTAGATTCGTATTCGACAGAAGTTACAGTAATGCAATTTGTTAATATGTATATTGAATTCTGTATTCAAGCAAGGGGTTTATTGTAAAAACATGTCATGAGATTATTATTATACTAAAATAAATAATATTGCCTATTTTAAGATTAAATGATAATACTCCAATTGTTCAGGTAGAACACGCACGTTCTATCTGAATAATGCGAACAGCGTTAAGTTCCGCCACTCAACATACGCTTATTCGGGCGGAAAGTTGAAGACGTAGTGTCTTGACACTAGAGTGGTAAGTGATAAGTGATAAGCGGCAAACTTATACTTTAAATTGCACTTTATATTTTGTTCTCTACAATTGGAAATACTCAAGCAAATATATGGATACAAAAAAATCAAATTAAAAATATATATATATATAAAATTAAATTCCAACCATTTCGTCAACTAATTTGTAAACAAGAAAAGTATGAAAAAGAAAAAAAATGGCGCTGCCAAAGCCGCACGGTCCAGATATGTCAAACGGGACTTGGAAATAATGGCGGTTTATTTTTGGTGGAGCGCAAATATCACTGGCTCGCGTTATGAAGAAATATCGCCGCGGAATTATCGTTTGCGTCTGTTCACAATCAACAAATATAAGATTTATTGGTCCAGGTTTCATATTCATTTATTAGAAGGATGGTGGTAACCTTCCATGTTCTGAGATTTTACTTTCCGACAGACACTCCGTTCCTATTAAGACTTTACTGTTCCCATTTTTCGCAGTATTCTGACGCCGCGCTTTGCCTCGTTACCAGAGCGAGAAAAGGAAAATATAAGAAAAAAAATATTTCATCGAGTGGGACTTGAATCCATAACCTGTCGCATTTATAGTCGCTAGTAATTTTAGCACGCCATTAAAGTAATAATGCTCATTTATTTCACATTTATATATTGAAATTCTATTGTTTCAAAATTAGATATTTGATTTATATATAAAAAAATAGTTTATTTAAACATTGCCCTGAAGGAGAGAATTAAACTCTACTCACATCTATCGTAACATAGTGAACATAAAAAATCCCCTAAATATATTATAAACCTGCATTCCACATATTCAATAGATAAAACAATATATCTACACAACCAGGACGGCGTCCATATTGAAGTAATCAAACAACATCACTTTTGTGCTAACGTTACTTTGTACTGTCAACAAAACACTACAGTATAGACCAGGTATACATAGTTACACCATTTAGCTCGAAAGCGTTTGAGAACGGATTTTTCACTATAAAACTTAGCTTTTATATAGCTACCCCTTTGGAAGGGGGTAAAAGTAAAGTATGTACTATTCCAGAGTGCTTCAAACTCCAACCCCTGTGCGTTTTATGAGTTAGGCTACATTCAAACGGATATACATATGCTGCTATTATCTTATGGGGCAATTCTGTGCACCCACACATACGTATATGTGGAAATACTTGTAAAGTTTCAGCAAAGTAGAATTCACATTGCATTTACATTTACATATATATATATATATATATATATACTTTATTGCACTTAAAAAATTACATATAAGTAAAACAAAATTGAAAAATTTATGCACTGAGGCAATTCGAGGAGTAGGGGAAGCATGCGTCTGTAAATGCGACAGGTTGTGGGTTTGATTCTCACTAGAGATTTATTATTTCAATTTTCTCGTTCTAGTAACGAGGCTAAGTGCAGCGTAGAGCTCGGCGGAAAGTCGGGAACGTAACTGCCTTAACACTAGGTTACCAAGTATTCCTGTGTCTACTATGTTATGTGGAATATACAGTATGATGCTGAAAAAAATAAAAAAATAAATATATAGATTTATACAATCGATGTTAAAACGAACGAGTGTTGTAATATTTGTTGCAAGCGCGTGGGTGTAATTAAATCGAATAATCGATTGAATGTGATTGTGCCAAAAGAGGGTGTGTCATACTCATTTTTAGACCACGAGAAAACATTTTAGTAAACAATAGAGTTGTTTTATTACATTCACATTATTCTTTAATACACAGTATCTAGTGTTAAGACACTCAGTTTTTCATAATAATAATATACAAAATACTTTATAATATACAAAAAGCAACAATCGATTAAATACTCGAAAGACGTTGTAGTGTGATTGCACCTTTAGAAGGGTGCAATTAACGTTGATAGTGGAAAGTACTCATCGGAGGGTGGTTAAGATCGCACTTAAAAATAATGAGGCTCGGGTTCAAAGCCAGCACCGTGCCTTCTTCTTAGCAGATTATAAATTTCCTTTTATATTATTCAAGACTGTGGACATCATAAATTTCTTGAAAATCATTTAAATTCACATTAAGTCGTTTTTAGGAAACGAAAGAAATATAGAATTGAATTGTTGACGTATGTTTATTATTAGTGGAATAGAATGAATCTCCGTCTCTCATGTCTTTTTTTGTACATTTACATAATACATATAAGCAAAAGTTTGCCCCAAAATGTACGGTATTTTATATTCCGTCAAATCATAATGTTTCATACATGTTTTTAAAACTTCTCCATTAATTTTTTTGAGCTCCACGTTCTATCACGCACATAGCAGGGTAGGCAGAGGACACCTGGAACCTAATGTTCAGACACACTCCGCCGTTCCCCATTTTCCAACGAAGCCTGGAGGCAAAGCGCGGCGTTGAGGGGCAGAACGCTTTGCCTCGTCATCAGAGCGAGGAAATGAAAGAATCGAAGTCACAACCTGTCGCGTTTCCGTGGCCTCAACTCCACTAATCATCATCTCTTTTATAAATATGTATGTTGATACTTTGTGAAACTGAAAACTTCTTCATAAACAATATTCAATACAAATACATGACACAATATAAAAATCTTTTGAAGCAATAATACTGACGTGTAACCTATAGTTACGGGTGGGTGTACCCTTGAGTTGTGGTCTCTGGAGGTCGAATGACGATCATTTAAAAACTGGTACTGTGCCAGTACAATAGATGAATGAAAGACGCCTTTAACATAATGACAGTATGATATTAATATTAAATTGAAAAACGAAACCTTACTAGGGACATTCCGTAAGTTAAATACACTTGTTATTAGTAATATTAATTTAATGTCACATTGCTTAATTTTTCACTTAAAGTGTGTTAAGTTATTGTAATTTATTAAAGGTTCAAATCTATGTCTGATTATAAAAATCAAAATAAGGTAAGATGTACAAATATATTTTTTTTTACAAAAATAAAAAAAGAAATAAGTAGGTAACCATTATTTTAAAATAAAAAAATTGTCAAACAACCACAAAAATATAACCACCCAAAACCCAACACGTGTATAACAAGCCAAAACCACAAACAATTTATACAAAGGCGTGCGAAGGTCGTCTTCGGGACTAATTCATTTGTCCGGTGTTCATGCAACTCTGCATGGAGCAGTGACCTTAGCTTTATTAGCCAAGTGTATTGTCCGGATGTTTCCTTTCCTCCCATTGTGGTGTTGCAAAAAGTTTAATGTTACTTCATTCATCACCAGCTCCTGTTCAGTTTTTTGGGGGATGAGATAAATATGAGGTTTTGAGAGCGAAGATATCAATTAGCGTGATTTAGGAATTAGGATGCCATATTATACCTCTGTAAGCCAAACGTGACGCAATGGCACAAATTATGATAAGGGCGCTCTGTGTTGAGGCACAGCACGGCTTCGAGTTCTACCACTCAACACGCAATGCTCCTAGAATTCGGAAAAAAAAATAACATCATCCTGCAACAAAACCAAAGTTTGATAACAAAATTAATATTAAAATACATTTTCAAGTTACGGACGACCAGAGGACGATAAAAAAACCACAAATCTGAGAAGTCCTTCAACCAAGACATTTTCCCAACTTATTTAAGCAAGGTCCAAAATTGTTTGACATTCAGAAAACAGGAGCTATTCAGAACTCCCGCTTTCATTATTTAATACCGGAAATATTCAGGTGTAGGGAGTATTTGGACCGCATTTGAATGTCATCCACAGTCACGCCGAAGCAAGTTCAACCGGAACGAACAATACCTCACTGTTTAAACCGGTTCGCTTGGAGCGTACTTGCACGGGGTGATCTGTGAATTCTACGAGTATGGACGGATATAAACAAGAGGTATTTTTGCTGGTTTAAAGCTTAATATAATAATATCTCAATTTTAATGACTTCCCTGTGCAGAGATGTACCTATACAGTTATAAGATGCTGTACGATTGAATGTTTTTTTGTTTACCAATTTATATGAATATCTTAAAATTCAGGTTAAGTTTTAAGTGTTATATAACTTTAACTTTAAAAAATATAAAATAAATACTGTACTTAACTCCATTACTATAAGTCATTTCTAAAATGAACGAAAAGCCTTATAAAAGTCGTACATTACCTAAATAATTCCCCACCATAATAAATACCAGCTAAAATGGCGCAAACAGTCTAGTTCCGTACAAACGAGAGCAATAAAGATATAGCCGATATACTAACTCGCATTTCCACACACACCTCCCGAGTCCCGAGCAGCTATAACGAAGCCTCGCTCCCGGAGGTTGACGTCCCGTAAACAGCTGACTCCCCCGGCCAATGAACCCATCTTGACTTCTAGTTATCTCACCAACGTTTCACAGAAAATTTATTCCTTAGTTAGTTTTCTGCATTTTACGTGAACATGGCGTTTTTTAGAGAGATCGTCAAGTGTTTTATCACCAGGTATTTTTTTATGAAAAAAAAACAAGCCTTTTTTATTGTTTAGAAAGGCAAATGACAGACGACAATACGACTTCTCTACTTCCATCTTTGAATCTCATACACACCTTATCACAATCAAAAGCAATTTATACCACTCAGCTCCTAAGAGCAACCAACCTAGCAACAACCCAAACTATCTCTACACACAGATACCAAAATAAAAAAGAAATATACAATATTTCTTATAGGTGTGTTGATATAACAATTATCTCGATAGCGTTGCTAGGCGGCCTCAAGGTCGTTACCCCACGGACCCACTCCGTAGGCTCAAAGCCTACAACAAAGACCAGACCAGACCGCATATAACGCCGAAATCAAACATTTAAATAAATAACAAGTAAACTTTTCACGCATAAAAACTTATTTCTACTCGCGTGTTTGATACAAGGTCACTGGTCAACCATTCTCTCAGACGGCGGGGCGGGCGAGGGGCGCGGGGCGGCGGCGCGGGACGGCGGCGCAGACGGCTCGACATGGTGGCATGGCGGCGACGTGACGTCACTACGCGTAAGAAAACTCGATGCACCTACTCGTAGTCTATTCGGACGTTATAATAAATCGATTTTTTTTATTACTATCGTATTTAAATCTGAATCCAGTTATAATATTGTAAGGAATTTTTGTAGAACATATTATTAATGAATGTCGTCAGCTTATTTAAATTCAAATTAGTAATATTTAAAATGTAAATTGGTAATATCTATTGTGTGCGAGTGTGTGGCCGCGTGGCTCCGCGGAAACATGGCGCAAGGACGTTTTTATTGCACAAGTTTAAAAATAAACTAAATAGTTTAATAACAGTTACTGTTTATATGTCGGGGTTTTGACTTCGTAAGTCTTGTGGTGTAAGACTTTACAAAATGAAAAATAAAACTTAGAAGAGAGTAAGAGATGGATAAATGTTACTGATTATATACTTTTTATTTTTGACATGTCTTACTATTTAATATTTATGTTAAAATTTACAACTTTGCCTTTATAAGAAACAAGAATTGTGTAATATATTAAAAAGAATAAAAATATGTACTAAATTTCAATACTTTTTTCTATTCTATTCTATTGTAAAATGTTGTATATTTAATATTTCCGTGAAGCAAAGGTAGAGAACTATGTATTTATAGATAGAGATGACGAAATATTATATTCTCTTTTATAATTTTACATCCCAAACTCTTATATAATCAATTTTATTTAAAAAAACAGCTGGATTAACCAGCTGCTTTACCTTATATACCATACCTATAATTTACATACATTTAATAAATCAAATTGCAATATATGAGTATAGGTTATTTAGATTTCGAATGATAACTATAATGATATTCAAGGCCAGCATGGCGCATGGGCATAAGCGTCAGACATACGAGAGTAAATGCGACAGGTGATGGGTTCTATTTCTACTCGAGGAAATGAAATATTTAATATTTTCATTTCTCTGCTCTGGTTTCCAAGCAAAGCGTAGCGTTAAATTCCACCACTCAACACGCAATGCCTCTAAAATCCGACGTAAAAAAAGTGGGAGGATAGTGTCCTAACACTAGGTTCTCACTGCTATACTGAAACCTTCACATGCACAGCACAAACAACAATCGTCCCAAATGGGTGACTTGCCTAATTGAGCGCACTCGCAACATATTAGCGATGTAAAAACAAAATAATAATTAATCTATTGATTACAACTATGTACAACGGCCCCAGACTAGCGCGGGGGCAGTTGTCCCAGCGCCAACATTTCATTTAAAATTAGCGTTATTCTCGTTCTCCTCTAACAAATACTTTAAAATATTGCGTAATGTATTTTAAAACTAAATTTATTATCAGTTTTTTTTTCAATTAATTTTCTAATATATTGTTGATATGATTTCAGGAAATTCCTCGGTAATGATGTGCCGAAAAAGGTTCCCGAGTTAAAAAAGGTTCCTGGTTCCGAAACCATTTTAAACTGCTATTTATTCAAAACTTAATCTTAAATATAAATTCAGTATATATGTATATAATAATGTTGATAAACAATCGAAGTTATATAATTGCATAGTATTTATTAAAGGAAATATATGCAAGTAAAAACAACGTTCTCTATGGTCATTAGTAGGTAAACACTTACTGTCTTTATCAGTTGTGAATAGAGTTCAGAGTTGACAGCGAGCAATATGCACATACGTCTTGTGTTCTTCATATGTTTATATTCATAATTGTACTAAATTCATACATAAATCGGGAACGGAGTGTCTTGGCACTACCGTCTGCCTATCCTATTATTTTTGGGGGTATATGAAAGAATAACTCTCTAAATTTTGTGTAATACTAATGTAGTTAAATAAAATATAACTGTTATTTACACGTAATAGTATATCTTAATATATTCAGAAATTGTAGATTTTGTATAAATATCCAATGCTTAATTAGAAAACGAGAAATACTCTCAGTATCTAATGATAACTAATATATAAACCTTAAAATTTGTATGTTAAATAGCTCTCACTGGAAAATTCTTCTAATTAAAATTACTAAAAATGCTGATCGCGTGCGTTTATATTTAATTTATAATTAAGAATAATATATTATACAATTTATATCACATATATTTGAATTAAATGTATGTTTCATGGCTTAAGAACTCTGCCTACATTAGTCGTATCTCATGTATGTTTCTATGAAACATTAACCATCTATCTAAATAGAGAAATTTGCATGTAAATTTACTACAGCCCGCTTCAAAATGTCATGTTAAGATTAAGAAAAGCGTATATCTTAAATAATAAAGATTAGAAAAAATTCTAAAGTGCCATTACGAAATGTCCTCGACCAAATTAATTCACGCGACGTCACGTCATATAGCATTAATAAATTATTTTGAGTGGCAAAAACCGACTTGGGTGACCTAAATAGTGTTTTGTTCAGTTACATTCACTTTAAAATTAAATCAGCTTCACGCTGTATCCCGCACACAGCAGTAGGTTGAGGGAACCTAGTGTTAAGACACTCCGTTCCCCACTTTCTGCCGAATTCTGGAAGCATTGCGTGTTGAGGGCCACAACTCAACACCGCACTTAGCCTCGACACCAAAGCAAATAAATGGAAATATACACGTAAATAAATATTTCATATCCTCGAGTGGGGATCGAACCCACAATCGTCGCGTTACAGTCACACCCTTGTGCCGCTGCGCCACGATGATATCTACGTTCACTTTAATTTAGAATGAGATCGCTTTGACACCAGGAAAATGGACATCTAGTGTCATTAATAATCTAGTTTAGTTTGAAACATAGTGTCATGTTAAACAAATTACTTTCAACCACATTACAAAACTTTATATAAGAAAATTTGTATTTTACACACGTTTATTATAATAGGTCGACTTGAAGTATATAACGAATTTGACCCACTTGTAACAATTGAATCATCATAAAGCTTAGCAGTTATATGGGCTTAGGTGGTATATTGAACTTGTCTGATGATGGATCCAGGATATGAATAGTGGATCTCTTCAAAGGTTACTTGAATCACTCGAGTTTAGATTTCTTATTTTTATTACATCGCCCAAATCCCAAGAATAGATTTGAACCCACACTACCTTTACTTGGCAGTTATATGGGCTTAGGTGGTATATTGAACTTGTCTGATGATGGATCCAGGATATGAATAGTGGAACTCTTCAAAGGTTACTTGAATCACTCGAGTTTAGGTTTTTTATTTTTATTACATCGCCCACATCCCAAGAATAGATTTGAACCCACACCTTTACTGACTTCCCAACTACACCAAAGCGGCTTAACATACAAAACAACATGTATATATTAATATAGTTGTATACAGCTACCCTTTCAAAGGGTGAGCCGGTGTGAGGTCGTCCGGGCAGTAATTAGCGCGGTGGGGTGGAAATGAAAAATGTCATAAGCTTCAGCGAACAACGTTTACACCCGAGGGAATGCTAGATCCAAAATGAGATATTTTTATAGTGATCTTATCTATGTCCGCGCCGGCGGTCGCGTGTTCGAATCCAGTTTGATGCTAAACGCTTGTGTTACAATGAAACACGTGCACGGACTTGAATTACTAAGGCTACTTACAATATCTAAGTATAAATAATGTTATTATTTTAAGCAGTCTTGATGCGTTTAGAAATCTATAATGTAATAAAAGGGGGTTCGATTTCCCACGGTTTTTTATTTTGTATATACTGCAAATATTTATTATATTCATGATATTTATTTATTAATGCGTGGGGGAATCCATCATCCAACACTGGGTCTCGTAAATGATAACTATAATGCTTTAAAATCATAGAAATTAACTTATAAAATTGAAGATAAATATTGATGTATTATTGTATACCTTACTACCTACCTTACTAATATAAATGTAATATATATTTGATAATAAATAAAAAAACCTACTGGGGTTTCACTTCATGTTATATTACAACCAAAAGTTATTAAGATTAATTTTGCTATAAAGCAATAAAGGTGGGTTTTACATTTCTATAAAAAAAGACAAGCTGTCGTCAGAAATTAACATAGAATGAAGAATATTTAAATTTTATTTTCATAGATTATGAATTTATAATATATTTTTTAAATATTTCTAACAAATCTCAAAATATATCGAGTATAGAATGCATGCCAAATTTCTGTGTTTAAAGTCTAATAGTTTCCCTTATGCGTGGTCGGCCAGGCACTTAGCAATGGAAGAGTCTTATCTATCTATATATATAAAATCGAAAGGTCACTCACTCATCATGAAATCTCAGAAACTACATGTGCTAGGAATCTCAAATTTTGTATAGGAGTTATTTATAGGACGTAGGTGCTCGCTAAGACGGGAATTTGTAATATTCGACTTCTAAGGGGTTGTTTTTGGGGTCGAAAGATTGTATGAAACTTCGTTACTACAAATGCTAGGAGTCTCAAATTTTGCATAGACGTCACTAGGACGTAGTCATGGAGACAGAAATTAATAATAACATAGTTCACGCGGTTGCAACCGCGAGCGGGCCGCTAGTATAGGTATAAAGATATGATAATCCACTAATTAATTAACACACATTTTCTCCAAAATTCGTCGGAATTTAAGGGACAAAAATTTCTTAATGGAGACGGAGTGTCTTAACACTAAGTTCCCAGATTCCTCTGCTATGTGCGGGATACAACGTAAAGCTAAAAACAAAAAAATATATAAGTTAATCATGCTATTTTCTTCTAAAATAGTAAATTATGTAATGTTAATTAAGGTTCCCTTTACCCCACTCGCAAGGTCACCAAAACAAACTTTAACATTATTATGTCAACATCAAAATAATCCATTAAAATAAGTGGAATTACAATAAAAAATAGCAATTTATCGTTTTTACAAATAAATAGTATACTTAGAATATAATCATATAGTCAAATTTATGAGTACATTTTAAGCTTTTATGTTCATGACTTTATTGGCGTCGTAAACAGAAACTTGTTTTATTACTTGTCTCATGGCTAAAATATGTAAAAATCCTGTTTATCATGTTGTGATTTGAGATGCATCATAGTTAATTATTAGAGCTATACTTATAAGTTTTATGGTGGTTGTGGATGCCATTTCCACTCGGGGAAAGCTTTTTGCTCTGGTGACAAGGCAAAGCGCGGCGTTAAGTTCTGCCACTCAACGTGGGAAGCCCTCCAGAATGTGGAAAAAATTGTGGAACGTGTCTTAATGGAGTGCCTTAACACTAGACCGTAACTCTGCCCTCCCTCCATCTATCTCTCATCCAAATATATATATATATATATATATATATATATGCCTGCTATGCATAATATAAGTTTTGCAAACACAAGGACTTATATAAGATCACTTTTATTATATAGGTGTTCATCCATTATCTTTAGCTTCATGCGTATCCCGCATAAAGCAATGAAGGCAGAAATAACCTAGTGACAAAACACTTCATTTTCACTTTCCTTACTTATTCCAAGTATTACGAATTTTTATACCAAAAGAAACTGTCTAATGTACCACGTAATATAAACTTAAATAAATAAAATATTCATCCAAAATTGATTTAAGGCATCTAAGCCTATTATAAGGCTAAGCTCAGATCAACGAACTTGGGGCACGTGTCGCTTATGGCTTCTCGTTCTCACATTGTTGCAGAATACAGATAGATATTACTTTACATATTACATTGTTTATGTTTGTGGTGGGTGTCCGTATCTTCTATTAAATTGATTATTACTTATACTACTATAGATTATCTATACTAATATAATAAAGCGGAAGAGTTTGTTTGTTTGTTTGTTTGTTTGTTTGTTTGAACGCTAAGATCTCTGGATTTACTGGTCCGATTTACATTGTTTTTGTTTTGTATGAAAGCTGCATTCTTCAGAAGTGCTATAGGCTATATAACATTACATTATACATATAAACTAATATATTTTAAAGTACTTTCTAATTTGACATGCAATTTATTCTGCCATGTTAATAACAACCGTCGCGTCGCTACGCAACCGTTACCGCGACATTTTGATATTGATCCTTATGAAAATAAATATAATAGTCACTTTTGGCATTTTATCTAGATTGAAATTATAGTTTACTGTATAAAATTCTAATAAATAGTTGAGGAGATGTCACTGATTCCAAATGACCTAGCCACCTAGCGGGCGGCATAGTATGACCGACGCGAACGGGCAGATGACGTTGACGGTTTTATAAATTTTCATACATTTTCGGACTTTATTTGTTGTTTATAATTAATTTAAAATACACTTTGATTCTCTTCTTATTTTATTTGATATAGCCCGCTAAAATTATCCTACTTAATAGAGAGAAATGTTTAGTTATTTCGTAGAGTCGATATCTATGTACGCACGCACGGAATACTTTAGGTACTTTTCCTAATATTAAGAAATACCTATCCTTTAGTTACTTTTAATCCTTTTGTTGGTTCATTTCAATAACTCAGATAATTTTTTCTAATAATATGTATCTACTTATTATTCTTTTTAATTATTTAGGCGTATATTTCCTTACTTAATTCTAATGAAAATTGAAAATAATTTCATGAATATATTTAATAAATATTCTTATAGTTGAAGCAGGCGTAGCCGCGTCCGGGTCCACTAGTTGAGTTATAATAGTAGAAGTACAATGAAGTTTAAAAAAAATATCTATTCCCATTTTTACAAATATGCAACAAATACAAAATGTTTAACGTTATTTTTACAAACATGTATCTACCCAGGCCAGTCGTGTCGTAGTGTACAAGAGTGTGACTAAGCACAACTGGGTGTGGATTCGATCTCACTCGAGGAAATTAAATATTTATTTTGTTTATATTGAGTTTATATTTCCATCTTCTCACTCTGGACGAGTACGAGGCAAAACTTCGAGTTCCGCTACTCAACATGCTATGCCATCGGAATACATCGAAAAGTGGGGAACAGGAGTGCCTTGATGGAAACTATCTTAGCACTACGTTTCCAGGTTCCCTCTGACTACCCAGCTAAGTGCAGTTCACACGTCAAGTAAAAAAAAACTATATTTAAGCATTAACCACATTTACCTAAAAGTATTATTAGTGAACGAAGCAACTTACATCATAATTATTGAAAACAATGTTAATTGATGCAAATTTCATGTAACAAATTACTATCAGGCCATTACAGACGAGTTTTATGGTAAGTTTTTAATATAAAAAAACCACTTGTATTTCAAACGAGTGTCATAGTTGCTAACTTATTAACTACGAGTAGGCTTTTACGATCGCCGTAAAACTATTGTCCGTGAATAAGATATATTTTAAAGTATAAATTCTATGTAATTATTAATTTTAAAATGTTTTTATCTTCGAGTTAGTTTAAATACAATTAGTTTGTTAAATTAGACGAAAGTTACATTTGTTATTTTAATGGAATATAAAATGAATTTATAATTTTAGTGTTCTTTAATTAGAGAGGAAAAGTATTTTTGGTATATGCTACGTAAATCTGTGTTACAATTTAATTAAAACCTACATGATTGTTGATAATCTTTTTTATTTTGCATAAAGCGATAAATAAAAAAGTTCCTTAGAATAAATCAGACACCTTATCATATTAATCTTTAAATTGCATTTCTATAGTCCAGATTTCATATAAAAAATATCCTAAATAATTAATTATATCCATATAAAATATAAAGAATAGCCTAAATGACTAATTGAAAAATTAAATCAGCTTCACGCTGTTTCCCGCACATAGCAGGGTACGAGGAGGGAAACTAGTGTTAAGACATTGCGTTCTCCACTTTGCGCCGAATTTCTCTTTTTGGGTATTGAGTGAATCTACGCCACGGCGCACCGGTCTAACAATAATAATATTGTTAGAAACTATTGAAAATATTAAATAAAGTGGGAAAGGTAATGAATTAAAACAAGGCTTCAAATAATTATTAAACAACCAAAGGGAATTATCTAGCAGTCTAATAACAATATCTGGTTCTAAAGAATCCATCGGGCTGAGTGACGTTAGCGATCCTTTTCTTTCGGTCGTCGTTGACAGCCCATAAAAGTGCCAGCCAGTAATTAGAGTCGTTCTTATATAACCTCTATGGTAATTATTTGATTATTTCTAACAATATATATAGTGTAATTTAATTACAATATAAATCAGATTTGTAGAAAAAAATCACTACATCGCTCTAAATGTTTGACTTTGCCCGACCCGCCCTTGGCTACGTCCTGTCACACTAGGTCACTAGTATTTAGTATTCATTTTTAAACTCACTATTATATATGAGCTTACAATATTGTACGCCCAGGTTATGGGTGCGAATACCACAGGAATGTTTTTTTCAGGTTCACGCTATATCAAATTAGTGAGAAAATACTCCGTTTCCGGAAAAATTCTGATTATTTTATTGAAATGAAGATAGATCTCAGCGCCACACTTATCCTTTTAATGCGAAATGAAAAGTTCATTCACCCTTATCTAACTTGGTAGGTACCCAAGATTGGACAAAATACTACTAATATCTAAGGCAGAGGAATCCTCTGCCAGGTTAGATTCCGCTGTCACGCCAAATTTTTAAAAGGCCGAAATGCAGAACCCAATGATTTATCACAAGATTATCTCTACATACTTTGTATTAGTATCACATATGCATAAAATGTATATTATTTCATTTTTAACTTTACGCTGTATCCTGCACAGGCTAGGCAGAGGGAACCTGGGAACCTAGTCTTACTTAAGACGCCCCACACTCATAAGCACTTTTGCTTTCCCCAATTTTCACCGAATAAAGATTATATTTCATATCTACAAAATTAAACAAAGACTCGCAAACAGGTAAAATTAATTAAAATACGATACAAATCACTTGTTCTTTTTAATGATAGAGTATCGAGCTTAATATAACCAGTTTGACGGGTATTTCTATGTATTTATTATTATAGAAAGCGTGTTGTTCGTAGTGCAAAATATATTTGGATATATTTTAAATATTCTAATTAAAAAAATCTGTTTTACAAAAATTAAATAAATGTAGTGAAATAACATTTAGCTCTATATTATTAAACTGAAAGAGAAATTTTATATTATTATTAGCTTCACGCTGTATTCCGCTCACTGCAGGGTAGGCACAGGGAACCCAGTGTTAAGACACTCTGTTCCCTACTTTCTGCCAAATCCTGGAGGCATTGCGTGTTGAGTGGCAGTGCTCAACGCCGCGCTTTTGCCTCGACACTAAAGCGAAGAAATGGAAATATAAACGTAAATAAATATTTCACTTCCTCGAGTGGGGATCGAACACACAACCGTCGTTACAGTCACAGCCTTGTGCCGCTGCGCCACGACAGCCTCTATCTTTTTATAATCTATTATATTTTGTAAATTATTTATTGTAGATCTGGTACATTTTCCATTTTGTTATTATTAAATATCCGCGGTAGGCACGATGTGAAATCTAATAAGTAACTTAGAAAAAGTCAATATAAAAATATTATTAATTACTTTTTCTAAGTTACGTAAGATAAAATAAAAGGAATATCCTTTTATAGTACCTGCATATAATATTACTATCTATATATTTTCACATACAAACATTAGTATAAACGTTTAGTACTAAAATTAAAAGCGCCCTGGGCAGCGTGTCGCCCTCGCGTCTATAAACAACTGTACCCACCGCTGCACGTATTAAATATCAGGCCATTCTCACATTTATAGCTAGACCATAAAGCCTATAATGCCATAAAACCTACACTTAAGTGTTCCAGCGAATCGCTGTTACCAAGCGAATGTAACCCGGCCAAGTGAAAAATGTACGGCACCTAGCACTCTATTTGCACATAGAGCACTCCCACACCCGGTAGAGTAATAAGTGCAAAAACTAACCGGCAAAATTGAATACACCGTTAATCTGAACAATTGCCAATCACGAAATGTAAATTTTAAACGGCCGGCTGATGCAATTCAAATGGTGGCGTATGTATTTCGCATACAATTTGCATCCACGAGGCCATTGTCAGCATACTAAATAGAGACTATTTATAAAATTAGCTTTATTTTTCTCGTTGGGAATTGTTCCGTTGACCTCAGAACGCATCTACACAAATGCAGTGGAATATAAAACTTTAATTTATGTGTATATTTTTATTACGATCTTTGTACATGGCAACATTTACATAATTTATTAAAATATAAAATAATTTAATTGACCATGTAGGTTTACATGTAGGTAATGTTTTTTACAAATCATTTAAGTATATTATCTGTATTGAATTACAAATACAAGAATCGATTTATCTGCTTATTCGTCCGAACTAATTTTAATCGAATAAACTACTTTGTAACAGGTCAAAGCGCTGCGTTAGTTTCCGCTTTCCAACACGCGAAGTCTCTAGCGGGTGAAAAATGACAAAAAGGAGTAAGATATACTTATAGATTATAATATTATATAAAGTCGTTAGTAATATAATGTATGTCATTATATTAATTTTATAAGCGAAACTTTACAATAGATTAGTAAATAAAGATTTTTGAGTTATTTAATAAAAAAAAATATCTTCGGCTTACAGTGTGAACCTGCTAATAGCCTCTTAAGAAAATTTTCAGGAGACTAATGATATTTAAAAAATATATATATACATACATACATATGTTATCCGATAGATAATACAATTTTATAGATCTAGTTAAAATGCTTCATTCCCTATTTTCTGCAAAATTTTAGAGGCATTATATTAGCTCAACTGCGAGCTTTTGCCTTGGTGCTAGAGCGAAGAAAATAAATAATAATTCATTTCCTCGAGTTAGGATCGAACCCACAAACGTCGCGTTACAGTCACTTTGAGCCCCTACGCCACTACGATCTCTATATATATATAATATAGAAAGAAAAATATATTTGAATTATTTAATAACATAACTTCTAGTTTTACGATGCAAACTTAAATACGATATTCTGTTTGTTAATTCCGATCGGGAATAAGATAACCATATTATTATAGAGAACATAATTTTAAATGTTAATGGCGTTGTACGAGTATGTACGACTCGTATCTGATTTTAGTATTAAAGGTACCTACTGATAGAATGGATATTTAAATTTTCTTTCAAATGACAAGAGAAATATATTTATTTAAATAAAGTATTTTTAATATGAACATATTAAAAATTTATTTGATGTTTTTTTGAGGAAAACAATGTGAACTATTTGTAATTTTAATACGAATATCTAAATTAACATTATTTTTATTTTATTACGTGACAATTGTTTACATATTTAACCGACTTTTGGAAAAGTGATATTATTGTTTTTTTTTTTAATTCTATATGTACGAGTAACTTAACGTAAGTCTCGTAGCGCAATGGAGGAGTGTCTGTTTGCATACATTGAACGATTTTGAATTCGATTTCGTAATACCAAAACCTAAATAACACCACATAAGATAAGTTACGTGAAAACAAGGAAACTAAATATGTTCCCTATTTAATATCTTACGTACCAACTTACACAGTTCGATCCTGATAATACTTAAAAAAGTTACTATCATTATGTCATTTTAGACTAATAAATCGAAATTTCGGAATCGTACGACAAAACTATATTCTTAGAAGTTAATGTTTATTATGCAGGAGAGTTATTGAAACATTCCGTACGCCCTGGGATATGCAATCGCATTATTATAATTGCATATTAATGTGCCGGCATGGTGGGCTATAACTCCATTTTGTCCTTCAATTTAGGACTCTATCCCTTGAAAATAGAGTATATATTAGTTGATGTCGTATAACAGAAGTGCAGAGCGGGTTTATTGTATGGTTCTTATTGTTCTCGAGGTACGAGCGGCGTATGTTTGTATCTGCTATACTCGTATGGTAAGAGTTGGTATAGACGTTTCTGTCTATTCCATTGTTTTTGCGTAATTAAAGTAGCTAATGGACATGTATTATGATGAATGTAATG
This sequence comes from Heliconius melpomene melpomene, assembly GCA_000313835.2. Lineage (NCBI taxonomy): Eukaryota > Metazoa > Arthropoda > Insecta > Lepidoptera > Nymphalidae > Heliconius > Heliconius melpomene. Next base: position 46,326 of record HE671325.1, on the reverse strand, counting down.
TTGTTTATAACTATTTCGAATGCAGAAGAGAGATGATAATATATTCACAGTATTTATGGTTTATGCTGTATCCCGCATTTAGCAGGGTAACAAGAACAGGGTACGTACAGGGATACGAGCGTGCGAGTGTAAGTGGGACGGTTATGGGATCGATTTCCATTCAAGAAAATGAAATATTCAATATTTTCATTCGTTTTCTCTGGTAACGAAGCAAAGCGCGGTGTTGATAGACCGCCAATCAATAGGCAATACCTCGAGAATTCGGGAAATAAAGAAAGGAAGAAAAGTTGGCAACAGAAGTGTCTTAATGGAAAACGGAATGTTTTAACACTAAATTTTGTTCAGATACAGTTTCTCCATCAAAACCTTAGAACGTAAAGGTCATTAGCCCTATTTTGATATGTTCTAATATTAGCTCAGGTACAGTCTAGATAACTATGACAGAAGTAGAAACCAGTTCAGCGGCGACATTACTTTGAAAATAACAAAGTTTCAAACATTCCTCATTAAACGCCTTTATTTAACTTCACTTGTTAGTTTTGTTTAGCCATTTTCTTCTGCTTCTTGAGTTTTATTCTTTTTTCAAGGTACAAAATCATTATTAAATAAATATCTGACACATATAGAACATATACCTATGTATGTGCATTTTATTTAATGATTCACTTCGCTTTTCTATGACATTCATTAATTTCCCGCCATAACTATAAAGAGAAGATATGGCAGCTAATTTTATTCATTAAACATAAATTGCTTTTGCCTACATAAAAAATATACTCACAATGTACGCAAATAAGAAAAGTTCTTGAAGTTAATAAGTTATTTTACGACGTCATATCGACATACATGTTTATTTAATATATTTGAATACTAAAATAGTTGCCAAAATATATAAAGCCTTGACCACTCGCGATGGTAATACATTGTTTATTCAAATGTACAAATATTACAACTACAAGAAGTTAATATCTTGTGATAAGCAAAACGCGAACGGCTTGGTTAGTGTATGAGATATAGGAAGATTCTATGAGAGCTCCTAAATAAATCTATAAATCCCGCTATTATATTAAACGACGTATATAACGTTGTATTTGTATAAATATATAACGAATTTCACTTTCGTTCCACTTAAAATTGTATGACTACATGATGGCTGTAAGAAGTTATGTAAAGAAAAATATTTGCGTTTATAGAAAAGGTTATTTATTCTCTGTTTAAATAAAAGGCGGCTTCGATATGTCTGAAAATGTGAAAAAACGTAATGCAGAATTAATTATTATCTACACTGTCTATACTAATCATACTCTATACTAACAAATATTAAAGCTGAAAAGTTTGTTTTGGACCTGCTAATCTCGGAAATTTCAGGAAAAATCAATCATTTTCTTGAGAATATTTTCTATAGGGGTATATTACATTGCATTAATTATGCCGTTGTTTCGGACATAGAGTCACGTGCCATGTCACAGGTAAAAGCTAGTCATTAAGCAGGCGCTTAGTTCATTTCCCAAGCAGGCAAAAGGCATATTTCAGACACTTTTTCATCGCTTAACTTCTAAAACATTGATTACAATCATTTTAAGTTTATCCATAGACAAAATAAAAAAAAAGACTTTAAATTCTACCATCAATTCTGTCACTGTCATAAATTATACAACCTAATCTTATATGTATCTCACTTTTGTTTTATTTTTTATGTAAATAAGTATATTAACGAACATTACAATCACTTAGCATCGATTAATTTAAAAATTTAAATAACGTTCAATTTATGTAACAAGAATGTACACGTGTATCGGCCGTTTTACAATTCTTGATTTTTTAATTTATCGGTTAAATCAACCGTCGTAGTTAAGTAGACACTCCTCGGAAAGAAAATTGAATGTCAAATGAACTGTATATATTAAAACAATGTAACTAAAAACGCCGCTCAAAAAATAAATCAAACAACCTAACTGCGTTCGTGTTCATATAAAAATATCAATTTAAATACTGCAGAGTTTGTGCAGTTATAAATGTAACAATAAAATAATAAATAAAACGAAATGGCGTTATTGGGATATATCTGATAACTGATTGCACCCAATAGTAGCAATGCAATAAAAAAACCTTTAATATTTACGATTGCAGACTATAAAAGTATTAACAAAACTGTTTTAAGCATTTTTTTTTAAATTATCATTCAATTCATTCATTCAAACACTACAGATAACACAAAACATAACATATGAACATTAAAAAAAAAAGAAACAATCGTTCAACGCGAGCACAGTCACGGGTGAAGCCAAGTTCTAACACGACATCCGTGTTCCGTACCGTTCCGTTCCGTATCGCATATCGTGCAGCAGATAGGTACTCGTAAGTAGACGTAGGCTCAGACCGTCAGACGTACAATTACGCAGATCGATAGACGCCCACGTGCAACGGCCGCTGCGTGCGCCGCGCCGGTCTGTGCGTGCATGTTCTTATCAACTACATATTTGATAGAGTTATGGACACGCTTGGTTTAATTGAGATATTAGTATTTTTTGTAATGCATTTGGGATTTATTATACAGTGCCTTAAGCATGTTCAAATAAGATTTTTTCGGTCTCGCGCTCTTTACCCATTAAAGGGAGGAAAAGATATCAGAGAATCAAGTGTCAAGACGTTACGGTTTCTGCAGTTTACGTATTTCTGTAGAACGTCGTTACGTACAAGTGTTTTTTGTTTTTCATCATCATTTTTCTTATTTTAATATTATACCGTCCATTATAAGATCACTAAATAATATGAAAATATTAAATAAATTATTTATTTTAAAATCACGAATTCTTCATAATAAAGTAAAATAAAATAATCTTGCCAACATAATTAACGTGAATTTTCAACTTCAAAAGATTTCTTTGATAAAACATGTTTTATTGGATGAAGATTGTAAAGTACGAGTAAATCATTACAGAACCCGTCGGGTGTGAATTATATTGAATCAAATAAGAAATTAATTAAGTATATTGCATCAATTTCTTTCTCCCATTAAAAGAAACTGACGATGGTATCTTCACTCTAGGCGAGATTTCCGACGCTATCTTGATACAGCGAACCAGAACAACCACATAAAAAGTATAAAAAGATTTCCTTAAAAAATCTTCGACTGTGGTTAACATGGAATTTACAGAAATAGATAATTATAATTATATTTTTGTATATAAACATTTGTTATGTTTAAGAGATTATATTGCAATGTGCTCTAATAAGGATCTTAATATTTTTTTTTATTATTATTATTATTTTTTTTATTTTAATTTTATTTTAGTTTATATAAGCTGTATTTATTGAACACGTCTAAATTGTTCTACAATAGAGCTAAACTAAAATTACTATTTTAGTTTTTAGTTTTTCTTATAAAACTTTAAGCTACACTTTTAACTACACATTAGTTGTTAGTAGTATGTCATATAAAATATTTATAAATACTCAATTCAGTTATTTTTTATACATTATTTAAATAACAACAATTGGGAAAAAAAGGTGTAAGAATTTTCTTTATCCAATAGGACCTTTTGTTTACATGTTGGATAATTTTTTTTCAATCCACACTGCCCGAATTCGCGAAAAGTAGCGGAACTTAACACCGCGCTCAGTAAGTTAATAAACGTTTTATGTATAGATTTTCATAACATAGATTTTTTTAAAGCGTACCCGTTGAAGTAAGCGTTATAATAACAGATGTCACTCAAATCATACAAGGATTAAGAAAGTAGAAACCATTATATTACATAGTTGGGTCCAATTGGAATGCAGTAAGAGTTTGTTATAGAAATCGTACATCAAATGCACAGCGGATATCAGTGACTCTGGTGACTTAACCTGAACCTAGTGTGTTCATTTATAGCCTATAAACCTTCTATAAACTAGTAAATTCATGTTTTAAGACCTCAGTTCATCTTCAGCCAAAAGTCTGATAAGCATTCATTTTATAGCGCATCTTACTCTTTAGATTACTTACAAATACATGTTTTAAGTAATGTAGAGTTTTATTTTTCAATGAAAATTGACAAACCGCAAATGTTACATAGTATTGTTTATTCCGTAATAGTTTAGTGAACGCTGTCACGCAATAAGTTATTATAGGTCTAGTTAAACAGCGGTAACTAAAGGTCACTTTAAAGGTTAGTACCTACTTAGTACGTTGTACCAAAACAAAACACTTGTCTGTACAATTACGAAAATATATGTTTTATGTTGTCTTGATTTCGGCGGAATATTAGAATTGGTAATAATAGGAGGAATTAAGGTACAATGCACTGAACCTACCTGTTTTCTCTTGAGCGGCGCGTGGTGCTTGGCGAGCGGGGCGGGTGCTGCAGGCGCGGCCGGTGCGGCCAGCTCATCCAGCAGCGCGGCGCACTTGTCGCGGTCGCGCTCATCGTCAGCCACGAGCAGGAAGCGCCGCCAGCGCGCCGAGTCGAAGCCCCAGTGACACGTGCGGTGCTCCGTGCCGTGCGAGTGGCTCACGAAGCGGCGTGGCGCGAAGACGGCGCGGCACTCCGCGCACTGCACCAGCGCCAGCTCGGGCGCGCACACGCCGCGCGCGCCCCCGAAGCACTCGTGGTACACGCGGAACCCGCCCACGGCCCGTCGCGAGCCTGTGCCCGCGCCCGCGTGCAGCAGCGCCGCGCAAAGGCGCTCTGCGTCCGTCTGTGTGATGAGCCCGCACGAGGGCGCCGAGCGCGGCAGCACGCCCGTAGCCTTCAGCTCGTGCAGCTGCTCGGGCGTGCAGCGCGAGCAGTAGATCTGGAGTTCGTCGCACACGCGGTTGATCTGCTCAAGGCTGAAGTCCGTCAGCACCGAGGTGAGGATCTGCGGCAGGCACAGGCGCCGCTCGCCGCCCACGCTGAAGCACGAGATGCGCTCGCCCT
>HE671325.1:11254-41325 GCA_000313835.2 Heliconius melpomene melpomene | reverse complement strand
GGAGTCTAGCCGGCGCCGCGCCCGCCGCCCCGCGCGCCTCTCGCCGCCCCGCCCGCGCTCCGCGCCCGAACCCCGCGCGTCACGTGACCGACCTTCCCGTCAAAATATCCAGAATGGCGGCGCTCCGCCTCGGCCAAAGATGAAATGCGCGAAACTCATATATGAATATTATTATTTTTCTAATAAGATATTTTATGCAGTAAGATTTTTTCATATAAGTAATGCCGATCTATTAAGAATATACTATACCGATAACTAATTCATTTTCAACCAAAGAACAAACAATAAATTATTTTTGTACAAAAACACTACTTTTATTTAATAGCCGACGATGCTAAATTGGGATTTACTCGAGCGTCATACGTCAACGTAAAAGGCAAATTACACCGTGTAAAATATGTATTGTAAGAAATCGGAAGCGGTTAACGATTAAAAAAAACACGATAAAAACACATATTGTGTATATGTTTCTACCGTATTCGGAAAGAGATTCCACGTAATTACACTACTACACCCGAGCCTCCCTCCGATAAGGGCCGTTGCCTACAGGCAACTGCCCGCGTTTGACACAGTTCCACTGCTATTATGGATTTTTTCATCTACATCTACCCACTTTTACATGAGTACGCTAACAGTATATTATTAGGCAATAGAAAAAAATAAGAATACCCTTTGCACATTACTTCTATTTATTAATTTACATAAAAATACATTCATTACACATTTCTTTAAAATCTGCCAAAAACCAAACCTTCTGAGACAAATGTAACGTGGCATTACAGTAAACATCAACATTGTACATCTGTCCGACCGATCTATGAGAGCGCGACAGGCGCGGGGGGCTCGCGAGGCGGGGGCGGGTGTTAGCGCGGTGGGGCGGCGGCGGCGGCGGCGGCGGGAGGGGGCGGCTGCGTCTAGTGCGATCGCTCGCGGCTCTCCGTGAAAACTGTTTTTATCACTTGCAAACATACATAGAGAACGCAACTCTATAGCAATGGCGTTAGATAAAAATATTACCTCAGAAGTCAGACGCGGCCGCGAGGGAACTAGATTATCGTATAAAAAACTCACTAGAACTGCGTTAAGGTCTGTTTTGAAACGCCGTGGGTGATAAAGTATTTTATAATCGTACCGCTCAGATTGCCTGTGCTTTACGTGGTGTTTTGCTAAAAACAAATATGAATTACGATGTGATGAGATTTTCTTAAATAATAATTTTATTTCTCATTAAGAAAGGTAAATAAAACAATTGAATCGTACATCAGAAGCTTCATAAAACTTTTGTGTCATTCAAATTGAGTTTAATCACCGCGTATCGCTGAATTTTAGTGAAGTACGTACTCGCAGAAAGGAGGTTAATGATCTTCGATATGGATGTTTTCAGCTAGGATTGCGCATCAACGTACTCTACCAGAGCAGAATTTGGGATTTTACGAACAATAAAGTAATAATACTGAATTTGTATAAAATAAGTTATACAATAAAATTATAAACGATATAGTAAAATAAATGTAAATATATAATGTCATGCCAGTCGTAGCTCAGAAACACAAGCATCGGACTATAAACGCGACAGGTTGTGGGTTCGATTCCCACTCGACGATATGAACACAATGCCATCGGTATCGGTGGAATTAGGAACGGTAGAGCTTTAATGGGAATGAAGTGACTTACAACTAGGTTTCTAGGTTCCATCTGCCTGGTGAAGCAAAGAAAGTAAAAATATATAAATAAACATAAATCTATAAATAGTTGTAACTTATTTGTTATACTTACTATTTCAATGGTTTTGTATGTAAGGAATACTAGAAAGACTTTAAAAAAATATTATCTACACATCTATCGTATGTATTATTTATACTTTATTTTATAATAATCTTTTGTTCCAGAATAAATATTTTTCTAGAAAGTTATTTCATTCCATAAATAATCGAGGTCGGGATTTAATAAAGATTTTTTTGTACATTACATTACTTATAAAGGTAAATTGTCCTATTTTATTAATTACTATTAAATTATTAATGGTAACAAAAATAGTCGTTGAAAAAAATTAAAGAATTTTATTAAGAGACACGATCGGCCTAAGCGCTCGGCTAGTGACGCATCTATCCATTCATTGTTACTTGTAATTAAATACCAAATTGTTACTTGCAATTAATGTGCATAATTTAAGTAAAAAAATATTTGAGTTAACGAATGCAAATAAATGTTAATTTATCGAAAACACTGTAATTTTCAATTAAATGCTTCAGAATATTTGTATTATACAAAATAATGTTATTTCAGTGGTAAAAAACCTATTCATAAGAGTAAGTATTCAATTTTCCATCAATATCTCTTACGAGGTTATCACGTAAAATTACCGTCCGTAAACAGAATTTACAGACAAGTAGTTTTTTATTACTCTATGCCACACTTATCTTACTTAATATATCTTTCTATTTTGTAACATTAAATCCATGAATGATATCTATTTAGGAACAGGAAGTGTGAAATCAAGAATATATCTTTGAGAATGAAATGTCAAGTGTCTGTAAATACATTATCTTTTAAAGATTTAGATTCTTTTAGATTGTAATGAGTGATAATAAAATGTACAAGTAATAAGACTTATTGGTTTTTTATCTTTTGTAACTTTTGAGTATCGCATATTTAAAATATTAAAAATAATATTTATAGAATCTTTGGGATAACAATTTAAGGACACCTATTCACGCCACGAAATTGTCGATTTTACGACAAAATCATTATCACTATAATAAAACACGTGCTTAACACAGTATCATAATAAATTAATTCTTACATTATAGCTAAAATATTAATACAATAAAAATAAAATAAAATAAATGTTTTTCCGTTCATAGCAGCCGCAGTGGCAATAAAAATACACACACCTCGCTTACTTTATTGTAGCATTGTAGATAATAGAAAATATAAAACCATTTAAGTATTTATACAGTGATCCGATTTGTGGTCAAACCCTAAACCACCTTATTTGCAGTCAGAAACTGTCTCACTACACCACAATGATTTAATCAGGTTAAATAATCTTAAGAAAATGCTTAAAAACGCCAAAATACTAAAATATTATTATTTTCTTAACGAATAATTTTAAATTAATTATTTTCCATTTTTAGACATTGCTGTGATATTATCTTTTCATAATAATTTATATCGTGAATAGATGTATTTAATAAGAATGCATAGACAACAGCCAAAGGAACAGATAAAGAAAATATTAACTTTTTTGGTTGTCAATTCATATTTGTCTATTTATCGTCTAATGTCGATATTATTTCTAATTCCCTTCACCTATTAAAATTAATATCATTTGGCTTTTAGCCTTCAAGTAAGTGCAGAAACAATTACTTTTTTATTTATAAAACAATCTGGACGACCTTGAAATACATTGTCATTAGATTCAGGCTAATGATATTGGAGTATATTTATACATACAAATAAGTTTTGAATATTTAAAGTAAGTCTCTTTTTTATTCTTAATCATAATATAGCATTTTCTTCAGATTTTGATGGATCCTTGGGGCAACGAAAGTAAAAGTTCACCTGTTACGAGTGAATTTGAAGATAATTTCAAACCTGAGAAAGACGACAAATTAGCCGACTCCGCTGAATATATCGCTGCTCTAGGTAATAATATTATAAAAATATAATTATGAAACAAAATATAACTATCGTGTAGGTATCAGGTTATCTGAGGTCATATTTCACAACTAATCATTTTATGTGGTGAAGTGCCAGTTAGCTGTTACCGATCGAAGGTGTCAGTTCAATAAAATGCCTTTGCTAAATTTAATTAACTTATTGTGAGTTATTACATTAAAATTTCTATTTTCAGAAAGAAAATTACGGACACTGCGAAATAAGAATAAAGTTGTTGATAACTTAGCAGCATATAGAGCTGACTGCATAGATCGATTATTGAGAGAAGGCTGCGACTTAGATCCTGTTATTGGAGATACTGAATCGGAAAAGCTACTCCAGGACTAGCTTGGTTCCCTGTAAGTAACAAAGATCCCTAAATCATGGCGTCATCATCATCTAGCATAGATTTGTCCGGACCATCATTCTGTGTGGTAAGCGGTGCATCTCAAGGTATTGGTAGATCCATAGCTGTAGAAGTATCCCAACACCTAGGCCCCAAGTCTGTCATGCTTTTGTTGGCTCGCAATAAGTCCGAACTGGCCATCACTGCTAGTCTTTGCAAAGCAGATGATGTTCAATATGTTTCTATTGATCTGTCGACTGCATCAGAAAAGGAGATGCATGATGTTGTTTTTAATGCTTTGAAAGGAAGACAAGTGCAAGATTTCTCTAAATGTATAATATTCCATAATGTTGGATCACTGGGTAACTTGTCGATTGAGACACACCGCATGGAAAATATACAAGAGCTCAGAGATTATTATGATCTGAATGTTTTTAAAGTGATTTCCTTGAACACTCAGTTCTTGAAAATATTTGAGGAGATTGAAAACAGAATTATTATTGTGAATATAACATCTCTGTGTGCTATTAAGCCGATGAGTGGCATGGCCTACTACTGCAGTGGCAAGGCTGCAAGAGAAATGTACTTTAAAGTTTTAGCTGAAGAAAAAAAGGATATTAAAGTCTTGAATTATTCCCCGGGCCCAGTCGAGACAGCCATGATTGACTATGTATTAGAAGAAGCAGTTAATGAAAACTTGAGAAACGTTTTTACATCTTTTCGTGAACAAGGAGCTCTATTAAAGTCAGAAGTGACAGCAAAGAAATGCATGAACATTCTGCTTTCCGGAAAGTTCTCTTCTGGAGACCATGTGGATTTCTTTGATGAATAATTATTAAATTTATCAATTAATGTAGTGGCTCTATAGGTGTTGTGCTTTTCGAATAGATTTAGTATGGTTGATATGTTGTGGCCTTTTTGAAGTGAGGTTTTGTGAATTTTGCTAAAATATTTTGCTCAAATATTGTACTAAAGAAGTATATAATCTAAAGTAAGAAAAAATCCTAAAATCAAATCTATAGCTAACTTCAGGATGGCCACAACTTGTCAAGAATACTCTATATGATCTGATATATTTAAATACTCCTTGTAATCTTAGCTTTTTATGGCTAGTAGATGTGTTGTTATAAAATTTAACATTCCATTTTGTGTATCTCAACCATTTATGAATGCAATTCATAATAAAATATATATGTTGAACCTAATTTGTCTTTTAGTTAACCCTTCATTGTTATGAGTTACATTCATAAGTCTTTTAAAATATTTCAGTTTCTAGTTTATTTTGAGGCTGTATGGCAAAGTGGTTGTGGGTTGGTGGAATTATTATATTTTAATTATTTTTATTTTACTTGCTCTGATAGACAAAGTGCAGAATTGCATTATATCTTTTATTCTTTTTTTTGCAACAAAAAGTTTAATTAAATCATATATTTAAAATGAAAAATTGGTTCATGAATTTAAAACGTTACAAAATTTTAACATTATATTTTTCTTTTCTAATCTGTCTAATTTTTTTTCTACAAGATACAAAGATGATAAAATGTTTATTATTACAGTGAAGCTATTCACATAAACATATTCTTTTATCTCTAAACTGTTATATAAATACTGAAAATATCTAAATATACATATATATTTTTTACATTTCAATATATAAAAATATTTATCATTTAATGATAAAATTAGTGCAATGAAATAAAAAAAAAATAATCTTAAACTTTCATTGATGAATGATTTTCATTATAAACTAAGAAAAGTATTTTCCAGTTTATCTGTTTTTTTTACAAAGAAAGTTGAATAAGTGAGGCCAGTGATGGCGGAAGGTAAAAAGCGAGCGGCTGTAAACGCGACGGGCTATGGGTTCAACTCCCACTCGAGCAAATCATTCTTTTCGTTCCGTCACTCAACACGCAATGTCTACAAAATTCGGTGGAAGGTGTGGAACTGAAGTATCTTAATGAGAATGTCTGTCTTAACACTAGGTTCGCTCTCTTAGCGATAAGGCCGCCAATTGTACTGTTCTATGTATTAAATACATGTATATGTGTCTTTTCTATGGTACAATAAAGAGTATGTTATATATTGTTTTGTTTTGTTAGGTTCCTAAGTTTCTTCTGCCTATCCGGCCATGTCCTTCCAAAAAAGGAAATCTTTATAAGAAAATTAATATAGTAGGTACTTTACACATATCACAATAACCTGATATTATTCATAGTGCCAAGGGCAGTTAGTTCAAATCCATTTTAACAAATTGTATGAGTGATTATATATAGATTTATCAATATAAAATGAAAATCTAATAGTCTGATAAAGTCTTTTAGTGTAATCCAAGCTAGTAAATTATATAAAAGTATTGCTCTAAATTATCTATATATTGTTGTATAATAATTGCAATATACAATGAAAGCAGAGTGGAGTTAAAATTAAAAGATACTACCATTTATTGTTTCATGTGTTTAACGAAATTAGAAAATCGTATAACTTGGAATGGAGATATCAATCATAAATACTTCTATATAAAATCATTTTACATATTAATTAAATGATCTTGAATGGTTAGAACCATTCACACACTTTTACTACTTTTTTTTTCTTAGCTTCACATTATAAACAGCAGGGTGGGTAGATGTTAAGACACTTCGTTATTAATTTTTCGCCGAGTTGGGGAGCTCAACAGGGTGAAGAAATGAAAATATTAAATATTTTATTTCCTTGAGTGAGAATCGAACCCACAACCTGTAGGGTACATCCTGTCGCCCTCCACTATTTACCTTTTGAAGTTTCAAAGTAATTGAAATTATTTCCATTTGCACTTAATTATTTTTTAGCCTAAATAAGAAATATATTTTAAGAATAATTAAACAATTTCAGGTTAACAATGACAGGACGTAAAAGCCTGTTCCTCTTTCTAATGAACCTCGCGTGGCGATGTCGATACAGTATGCCCTTATTACTCAGTGGCACAGTGGCGCTGGTCGGACGAGCGTGGATGTTTCAGATACGAGTCCATACTGTGCACAGGTTGAGGGAAAGCGAGGTAAGATTATAGGCCTTTTTAGCTTCAGGCTTGTCCTTTATATATAGAAAGAAAATCGTGTTAAGAGTTAAGACATTTTGTTCTTTTTTTGGAAAAACTTCAATAGAAATATTTTAAAAGTAATAAGTGTGATTTGTAATGCTTATTATGTCGTAGAATAATTCACAAAGACATATCTGATCTCAAACTTGTAAAGTTTTTATGATTACTACGGAGATCTGAAAACAATATAAACAATGTAACTATCACATCAAATACTTATATCACATTAAATCCTATATTCCAATATCCCATAAAACAGATATTTGCTTTTATTTTTTCTTCTCTAGTTTATAAGAAAAACAATTGATTGATTTCTCGACATATGGCGTTTCGAGCGTGCCAGTTAGAAAAACAATATAAGATAAATTTCTGCATTAAAAGAAAATGAGACGAGACTGACAGATGAGAATATACATAAAGTTAGAATAAACGTTAACGTTTAACGTTTTTAAAATAAACGCAATAAAAACACATACCGTCTATATGTTTCCAACGTACTCGCATAGAGGTTACAAACGTAATTACAATGAGTGACATGTATCACTCAATAACAACACTACACTCTAGATACCTTCCAATCAGGGCTTCCGCCTTCAAGCAAGCTTTTTTTCTTTTTCACCTAAATCTACCCACATTTACACTTGTACGCTAGTAATATTGTATATGGTTTCTTTGCAAAAAATAACTCAAATATATATTTACGTATTTCAGTTGGCCCTGATGCACGAACAGCAATTCATCGATGAAGAATATGAAAACGATGATGACGACATCGACATATCAACATCAGATGATGAAGTCGACGATGATGATGATGAGACTTGGGAGACAGAATCCTCAGGGTCCTGGGAGAGTGTCGAGGAGGAGAACAATAGATGACAAATACACACGTTTGATATACTATTTGTAAGGAACATGTGACATTTTGAGTGAATTTACTCATACATTGAATAAAGTTGTATGTGATTTTTGTTTATCCTTTTAAGATATATTTTTTATGTTTTATTGATTTTTTTTTAAATTAAATCACAGCATAATATGGTATTTAATATTTTTTATTTTATTATTTTATTATGTTAACAACTGATGTTTTTTCGGTATTGTGTTTTTATGTCTTAACTTGTATATTCACATACAACTGTATTCAGTGAAGAGCTATATAAGGGCTGTGCCTCTAGGTCATTCTAAAAATGTGTCCATAATTTTAATATTTTGTTTTTTGATAATTCAATTTGTCTATTTTACGTTTATGGGTTTTTTAAAATACTTCTTATTTGTTATGAATGCTATATTTTTCGTTTCTGCAAACCATTGCAACAAAGTGAAGTATTACTATTTTATTTTGATGAAAATGATATTGTTAATGATAATGATGAACTTATCAAACATAAAAAAATCTAGTGTATTAAATAAATTAAGTGATAGATACCTTCTATCATATAGAGTGAAATGCTTAGAATTTTTTTCTTCTTATAATTATAAATACGATAAAGACAAGGTCATTTTTAGTGTATTGTAAATATTATACATTTAGTTTTTTATTTTTCATCAAAAAATATGACCGCTAATTTAGCTTAAAGCTATTTAAACGCTGCATAACACCACTGGTAACAAACTTACTTAGAATATTTAGCAATATTTCTGTGAAAATTATAAGTTTATTTAACAATAAATAAAACAGAATTTTACTTTATGGCCTTTTATGGCTTTATGGCCGTTAGTTTAGAGTTTTACTTTGGGATTCCAAATGTTTGAAATATATTAGATACTTACTTATGGGTAGACAATGTGCTAAGTTAGATAACTGACTGACGTCGTGTGTATAAGTTTGGTAAAAAATAGAAAATGGAGAACATAAGTTTCCTTATTACATTTTTTTGTCATGGGAATATTTGTAAATTTGTAATTATAAAAACTTACGGGTTCCATTCCCACTTGGAGAATAAATTAATTTCAATGCTCTTGTATATGACGCGGTGAGTTCCGCTACTCAATGCGCAATATCTCGAAAATTGGGAGGAAAGTGGAATTAAAAAATATATATATTTTGCTTGAACAATGCGACAAATTAATATCTTTTATTAACGTAATTGTAGAATAATTAATTTAGAATTATATTATTACAATATTTTACTAGAGAAAATTCAATATTAATAGTAAATAGCTTTCATTATTGTGAATATGATAAAAACTTACTTAAACTTATAATTAATATTTTCTATTTAGAAAAATAAATTGTTTAATTTTATATTTTGTTTATTGTTACAAAAACACACACATAATTATTTGATTTTTAGTTTAAAGGTATTATTGATTTCTCCTTTTCAGTTTCTCAAAGAAATAACCTTAAAGTATTTTAAATTCATTTTTTGTATTATCTTTTATTTTTTTTTCTGCTATAGGTATGTTGTAACTCATTAAGCATGTAAAATAGAGGGAGACTAGTGTTAAGACACTCCGCTCCCCATTTACGATCTATTTTTGGAGGCATTGCGTGATATACTTCATTTCCTCGAGTGGAAATCGAACCCACAACCCGTCGCGTTTAAAGTCACACTTTTGTGCCCTTGCTCTACATTTAGCCTCATTCAGTGAAATGTAATGTTTTAAATTATATTTTTGCATTATATGGTGTAACAAAAACTTATACAATAAATAATTTTATAAATGTTAAATACATATATTTAGTTTTCTGTTTGCATAATAATTAATATTATGTTTAAATTACAAAATAGACGTTGGCTGTATTATCTTCTCATTTTTTTGGTTAGTTATTGTATTTCTCTTTTTAATATTTCTAGCATGTATGTACATATAGTATTTGATAACTGCACTTAATATATTTTTAGTTATTTGTGATATTAAATATAATATCAACCTTCTTGGTCTTTTATTTTCCTCACATAGAAAGACTTTTCAGAACTATCAAAATTAACCTATAATTCGATATTTATTTAACCGACTTCAAAAAGGAAGAGGCAACGACTTCAAACCAATCAGTAGGTAGCGATTACTAATAATAATAGTATTATATTGAAATATGAAATGTATAGGCAAAGAGGATTGAATCTGAATGTGTAAGTAAAATAACCAAACTGATCTATATATACATATTTATTTCTTTTCATAACGTAATCTTGTACTCTAACTAAGGGCTCATTTACATTGGTCGTTAACCCAGCCGTTAAAAAAGCCTAAAAGCTGTATTTAGGGAGTCCGTATGAGCTATCGACTAATAAAATTAGGCTATCTATATACAGCATGCGGGTATTCCCCGCACGTGGCCTAACAACCAACGAAATCCATCGGTTGGTGCGTGAACGCGAATCTCCTGCACCCTAGATACAGTGCGGTCAAGTCGTGGTCGTCCTGAAGTCAGGTTTTCTGAACTTATGCGCATCGTTCATTTGGGAAAAAAATATTTAAAAGTAAAATATCCTGAAATCAAACCTGCACAGCCATGTACAGCTAGTTTCAGGACAGCCACGACTTGTTGACCGTACTGCAAATGAGCACTAAAATAAAAGTTTGGTTGCTTAAAACAAATAATATATAATATTGCAATTCATAAAAATGCATAATATATTTACATGACGATCACTAACATAATTTAGTTTATTATTATTATATAAATAAAAATAAATTTCAATCTTGCATGTCAGCCCATCTGTAATACATACCGTTGAGTTGTTCTAAGAATATAAACATGAGAACAGTAAGAGGACCTATTTTCGCGTAAGTCGGTATGAAGCCGCTCCACAGTGTGAAGACGCCTTCGTTTTGTATTATATTTTTCAGAACTACAATTTGACTTGTTCCTTTTGCTGAATTTTGTACTCTGAAATTTTTAAACTAATATGAGAATTTATAAAATGTTTCTTATAAAAATTTTGTAAAACAGGAAGCTTGTAAGGAATGCTGGACACCATGACATACAGCTAGGGCGAAGTTTAAAAAATAAAATTACTCTCTTCCATAAGTCACATTTCTGGGGACCAAAGTATTTTGCAAAAACTACTGAATAGATTTTGATGAAATTTAACTGTAACACAGCCTATTTATCATAATAACACATAGGTTACAATTTCTGTAAAAATATTTATCGTTTTATTTTATAATATAAAAACAAGATAAAGCGTGCAAAGCCGCGTTTAGGTCGCTAGTAACTATTATAAATCACTGTAAAATATAAAATAAAAATTAAGCTACTACCGTGTCTTGACGATGTCCACGGGTAGTGAAGCAGCGGTAGTGACAAGTCCCGATATGAACGATGCAGCAAAGTGGAGTACGATACCGTCGCCCAATTGAGGCAACAGCACTTCTCTAGCCTGGGAAGTTGGTTATAAGTAGAAAATAAATAAGGCCAGTTGTAGCACAGGGGCACAAAGTGGGATTGTAAACGTGACTGGT
This sequence comes from Heliconius melpomene melpomene, assembly GCA_000313835.2. Lineage (NCBI taxonomy): Eukaryota > Metazoa > Arthropoda > Insecta > Lepidoptera > Nymphalidae > Heliconius > Heliconius melpomene. Next base: position 29,827 of record HE671325.1, on the reverse strand, counting down.
TGTGGGTTCGATCCTTACTCGAAGAAATTAATAATTTATTCTAATTTATATTTTTATTTCTTAAGTTTCGGCACACAAACCGCAAAGCCGCCAGAATTCGGCGGAAAGTGGGGGACGGAGTGTCTCAACACTTAGGTTCCCTCTGCCTACCCTGCTACCTGCGGGATATAGCTTGAAGCTGAACAACTTTAAGCATATTATATAGGTATATTATGGTACACGCATTCAAAAACTCAACTCTACCTGTGAATAAGTGCCTAGTTGAGCGCCATTCACAACCATCGCCCTCGTGACGGTGGCTGTCGCGCCCCTAAACAACATTAGAGGGCCCCCTTCGAGAGTTATTCTAGAATATTGGATCTATCTGTTTATTATTCATGGTTTCTTACAAAAAACTTTAATTTTAAAATTATAGGTAAGTAAGTATGTAATATTTTAATTTTTCTTTTAATTTTATCAGCTTTAATTGTTTTTTTTTCTTCTTATCGTTCGTCTTTTTCGTAAAACAAGGAAATGAAAATACTATATGAAAATGACAAAACTAACTATATTAGAATATAATAACCTCGAGAGTGCATTAAAGACATTTCTATAATTTCTACGCTGTTTAGGAGGAAGTCTTCCATCAGCTGTCATCCTGATGAGGGCGACTTCCGCGGGGGTCCCGATGTAGGCGCCGATACCCCCAGCGATCATACCTAACACCAGCTTTATAGGGAAGCTGGGTACTCCGTAGACACTTGAAAATTAATTTATATAGATATAATGGCAACATTGTGATTTGCCAATGTCTTTGGAAATTTACCAACTAAGTATTAGATTTTCCAGCTTCACTCCTGCATGTAAGAGGGAAGGCCGAGGAAGTTCCTCATTTTCCACCGACTTCTGGACAGATTGCGTGTTGAGTACTCCTCGACGAACGAACGAACTCTACGACGCGCTTAGCTTCGACACCAGAACGAAGAAATGAAAATATAAATTTAAATAAATAATTCATTTCCTCGAGTGGGGATCGAACCCACAACGATAGGTTGCTCTTGCAGTTACAGTTACAGTTGCACTTTGTACCCTTGCGCTACGACTGGTCTCAATAAAAATATAAAAAATTAAACAAATTCTAACCCTGTATAATAATTGCTCAACCCATTATAACAGCCTAACCGACCGGTGGTGTACGTCGCTTGTCGGAACAGAGCTGCCGATAGGCCTCTGTAGAACCCTGTGATTCCTTCTTTCCTCAGAATATTACCCATGACTCCAAAAAGACTGGTTTTAACACCTGGTCCAGATAGCTGCATCCGTGTCTTGACTAGGTCAGCTGGTTGTACCACACATATACCCATCATGCTAGAGTTACAGTTTTAAATTAGACTGGTTAAATATTAATAGTATATTTTTTAACTCCACACTATATCTCGCTCATAGCAGGGTAGGGAACCTGGGAATCTAGTGTAAGACAATTCCGTTCTCCACTTTCCGCTGATTTTTAAGACATTGCGTTGGGAGTGGCGGAGCTGAACGTCACAAAAAAAAATATAAACATTTTTATTATGTTAGTATTTACTATACATATAGTAAACGGTATGCCGGTGTTTTTCTCACGAATTATTAGGCACATTGTACGTGTTTTCTTAGAACCTATTAAGTATAAAATTGACTTTTTAATAATTGATTTTTCACACAAAATTTATGAGAATTTTTGGAAGTTTTGAAAATTTCTCCTGATTCTTTCCTTCCTGGAAAAATTTAAAAAGAATTTAATTACTATTAAGTACCCGCTCATTCCACCAAACACAAAATTCAGCCATCCAGGCATAGGTTTTCGAACTCTCTGTTCGTTCATATTCGGTGAATGTTTTTATTGTTATTTTTCTCCGACTTCTATGTTATCGTAATAAAACAAACATTTTCATTTTTCATATATGCCAAATTAGCTATGCCATTTCAAAATAAATATTTATCTATGTGGCTGAAATATTTAAACGTCTAAAAGTTAACAATTGTAAATAATAATATTTAATATTCTTAGATTTTTGAGACTACCCAAATGCTTATTGCTAAAAGACTAGTAGTCAAAACGCAAGAAGTAGGTTGAATCGTATAATAAATTTAATTTAACAGGTTTTATTGATAACGTATTTTGACAGATTTTATTTTTTATATAAAAATGTATTTTGTATTTAATTTATACATATCTAATATATAGGGTTTCTTTTATATATATATTTTTTAGCTCAATTTAAACTACGTAGGTTGTGGGTTGTCTGTCAGTCAAATTCTAAATGGTTAACACTTAACAGTAAGTAGAGAGCGTTAAAAAACTAATATTTAATAATAATCTAGTTTATTTTTTTTCTACATCATATTTAGATCAACATATAAAATATTTATTAATTTCTACAAAATTACACTTATATCTAATTTCTTATTGCCATTGCCATTCTTCAGTGTAGTCTTGATCCAGGAGGTATCGCCTGTGAAAGGAACAATTATTATATGTATTTTTTTTAGGTGTACTACGCTGCTGTACTATGCTGTGTTACGCTGTATTCCGCAAAGAGCAAGGTAGACAGAGAAAACCTGGAAACCTAGTGTTAAGACAGTTCTCTTGAGAAAACGAATAATATTGAATTATTAATTATCCTGTGTGAGAATTGAATCCAATACCGTCGCGCTAACAGTCGCACGCTTGTGCCCCTGCACCATGACGGCTTCGAAAAAGAGTGTTTTTTCACATTTTCAACAGTGATCAAAAAAATAAATAAAAGCACCTTCTCTGCGGCGGGGTGGCGGGGTCGCGCGCCGCTCGCGCCACCTCCCCCAACAGCGACAAGCACGAGTGCGACAGGCGTTGGTTGAAGTTCTGAACACATACATAAAAATATATACAGGTGGAAGCGTCTGCGCCACTTTTACAGCAGAAGCATATAGGGAAAAATATAAACACTCTGTATATACCTACTCACAAAACATGGAGACCAGACATGGTTCAGGGGACAAGCGTTTGACTGTAGACGCAATTGTGAGTTCCATTCCCACTCGAAGAAACAAATATCAAATACCTTCATTTCCTGGATCTGGTACAGAGATAAAGGGCGTTGATGTCGTCAGATTTCAACGGAAAATGAGAAATTGTCTGAATAGTAAGGGAGTGTTTTCACCAGGAGTGTGGACACCATGTTCCTGCCTACCCTGGTCCGTGCAGGATATAGCATGAAGCTAAGAAATACTTACCGGTAAACACGAGCCCTTCATCTCCCGTAAATCGATCTTTCTAAACAGTTCACAAAGAACTAATTCGTGCAGACTCGGAGGTCGAGGACCAAAAATGATTTCTATAATTTCTACCACCTGAAAAATGAATATTTTACATACTTCTTTTAAATACAAATAACTTTCCTAAGTGCTTAATAATATTTTTAAAGATATTAAAATAAATATTACACATCGGTCGGTTGGCAACGATAGTAGCTAGCAACGTAGCTCATCTGATGTTGACCGGGGTCGTGGGAGGCAGTGCCCTCTTACCATCTACCTCTAGCATTATCGTATCGCTCGTTTTCCTTATATTTTTCATAAAAACAAAGGAAGCACCTACCTATATCTATACCTCAAGTACAATATAACAACAGGCGGGCCACTTGTATCGCTGGTGAGATACCTTGGACTCTAGCTTTGACCAGATATATTCGTGTAGGTAAATGTTGGCCACTTTTATTGTAAGAAAAATTTTTGAGGTGGACACCAGACTATTCTTGAGTGGGCACGGCCCATCCAGCTCTACCTCTTCCTACCTACGTCCATGGAGATAGCTCTATATTTGTTTATATATGAAGTAGAGTACCTGCGGGCCGTGTGTCGCTAGTGAGGTAGTAGGTAGTACCTGCGTGTAGTCGTGGGGTAGTGCGGGCAGCAGCGTGAGATCGGTGTCAGCGGCGGCGCACATCTCGAACAGCACGTGTCCCAGCGCGAGGGTCTCCGCGCGTGACACCGGGATAGAGCGGTTGGGGGGTTTTGGGAGAGCACCGATTAGAGTGTTCTCCAGACCGCACATTCTGGATATTTCGAAACATTATTTAGCTTTATGTAAACGAATAACGTTTTATAATTATTTTGGGCATAACGGGAATCGAATCGGCATCTATTAAAACAGTCCAAGACGTTACTTAAGTAATTTACGGCCTTAAAAATATCCAAAGAGGCGCGCCCGTGAATTCTACTTGTGCTACAACGTGAAATAACACTTTAAAATTCTAAAAATGATTACGTATCAAAACTCATTTAACAATATAAAATAAAAAAATCAGCTTCACGCTGTATCCCGCACACAACAGGTTAAAACATAGTGTTAAGTCACTCCGTTCCCCACTATCCGCCGAATTCTGGAGTCATTCATGTTAAGGGGGAAACTAAACACCGCTCTTTGCCTTGATACCGGAGCGTAGAAATTTACATTTAAATATCTGTTCGGCCGGCTATGTGGTACATCTGACTGTAAATGTGATGATTATGAGTTTATTTCATGGTCATTTGCCCCAATCTGTTATATATAGGATATAGCGCGGCATTCAACTCCGATACTCAACACATAAAGCCTCAGAAATTAGAAGTGAGTGGGAATAAATAAATATATACCTACCTAGCTACACCATTCTGCACAACAACATTCCCAGTATGCAAATGGCAAAAGGCTGGAAAACCTTTCTCCTTAAGAAAGAGAAGGCCTTCTAGTAGTTGTCTTCCGAATCTGGCTACTTGAGTTGGTGGCAATCCGGTTCCTCGAGAACCATTGTACTTTCGATTGTATTCTTCATTCCAAGTGCTCTGAAAGATTCATATCTTTTATGTCTTAAACATCACTCGCACTATTATAAGAGAGAGCCAGAACATATCTATGTCCTAATGCCACATTTCATTAAAAACATTGATATAAATGAATACTTTAAAAAACTTAAAAGATGCTTCTTCCACAGACCATCTTAACAAGACAAATGTAATGAGTACAAACTCGATATATTATAGTAGGCAATCAGCAAAGTTTCATCAGCTATCTTCCAACTCACACCACACCACAGTTAGTTAGTTACAGCTCGACCTAATAATTATTAACATATCCAAATTATTACATATATTACACTTCTTTAGGTGCTTCGCTAGACGCTATCACTCAACGTCTCCGAAAAGCCCAAAAAAAAAACACTAAATACTGAATCACCGCTTACTATCAAATAAAACAAAAATCACCACCAACCTTATATATCAAATCCTTCAAACTTCCTTGCGAGTTATACGGCAAAACGGCCAAAGCGTGGCCGTTACACAGTTCGATATCTAACACGGGATATATGTAAGGATGATGCAGAGCGCGGAACAGCTCCAAGATGAGGCCGCGGGAACGCTCGTTCGGTTCGATCGGACATTTGCATGAGAGAGGCATCTAAGGGGAAATAATTTGTAATGTTTTTATATAATATAGTGAAATGTGGAGTGTATGAGTTCTGCAGATAGTAGGGAACGGAGTGTCTTAACACTAGGTTCCTTCTGCCTGCTCTGCTGTGTGCGGGATACAGCGTGAAGCTGATAGTGAAATATTGATTTTTGTTGCGTTTCATTTTCGATTTTATATATTTCTTATATTTTTATAAGAAATATATAATGGTTTTTTATACAGTTAGGATATCAGTCTATTTTTACGAAACCTTCCGAGAAATGGATAAATTTGAGTTTTAATTGAATTTCATCATGAATTCCAAGTCATACAAAATTCTAAAATGATTGTACGAAAATTCTCACGATATGCTTAAAATATATTTATTATTGCATAATATATCTAAAATGTAACAAAAATGAAAAACTATTCTAAAGAAACAACTAAGCTGTATCACACCCACGACCCACGCACGTAGGTAGATATAAATATACCTACTTAATAATCTGAACAAATCTCGTTATATAAAAAGACAAGGTAAATAAACTAACGTATAAATGTAAATAAATTACCAGGATTAGTAGGCGGTCTGCTTTAATGGAATTATCATATACGGCGAACCAGTGCTTGCTGGCGCGCGAGCCTATCGCGCCCAGGGCTGATAGCATGTTGTACCTGGAAATTATATCACACTACTTCTAGTGCACTGGGGTAGGGACCTAGGTTAGGGCGTTGCGGTTTACAATTTATACCCTTTAAATTTAGGGTCCTAAATCCCTTTAGCTAGTGCCGTATAGCGTATTTTTAAATGCTTCTATATTTTATACATATACCAATCAAAATAAGAAAAACTTGTAAAGCTATTTGGACCCACTTTGAAAAGTGTTTCTGGTCCGATGTTAATATAATCTGTTCATAGCGTTGCCCTTATATCTTTATGAGAACCGTCGGAATATATCAGTATTATTATGTTTTTTCAATAAAATACATATATTTCATAATCTATATATATTACATTCATTTTTTTTGATTTAAGAAAATTTTGCTGATTCTATAAGAAATAGGGTGAAAGAACGAACCTCGTAGTGCGCGACAGGTATTCATTGCATATTGCCAAAGAGACAGCACTCTCCATTGAACTTTCTGCAAGTCTGCAATATTTTGTATTAAATTAAAGCATTTTTTTAAATATAAATAGGGAATTTAACAGAACATCTAGTATGCGAAATTAAAATATCAACCCAATCACTGAAATCCCACACAGCAGAATAGCGAGTTCCCCACGCATCGCCGAATTCTGGAGGCATTGCAAGAAACTAAAGAATTAATTTAAATAAATATATAATATCCTTCAGTGGGGATCGAACCCACTACCAGTCGCGTTTACACTTTGTGCCGCAGCGCCACGACTTGCCTCAGTACCCCCCCACATTTAATTAAGCAGAGATAAATATGATTGTATTTGTATTGGTACCTTGGAGAGGCAGTAGGTTCTGATGGAGACGATTTGCCAGAGCTAGACCCCATGAAAGACTTGTTGAACAACAACTTTGCTATGGAGTCAATTTTTTGCGCCACGAGTGGAGTCCGCTCGGTACTTTCCTCTAGAATTTTAAGAACAATCACTTTTTTATCAGTTTTTAAACACAATGTTTGTCGATTTATTCAAATTTTGTGTCGTATTGTATTGTATAGGTATATTTAAATTTTGCACGACTGAATTCTTTAAAGGTAAAGTTAGAAATTGATACAGGTGATAGAGCTACTAACAGAAGTATTAAGTATACTTTTTACATATGATCTTTGGTGAGCGACATTTTTCTTTTTTTTAATATGTATAGTAATAAATAGAATGTTATTAATTATATCAATTAGAATAAAATGACAATAAATTATATTTACTTAGAGGGATATAAAATAAATGCTGAATAATTTTAATTAAAAGCCATAATATACGCTACACACTGACTATAAATTTACACTATAAAATTTGGCTCAAATAAATAGAAATTAAACCAAAAGAAAAGACGTCTTCATATAACACAAAATATTCTAAACCTAATAAAACTTCGATATTATTAATATTTAAACTATTCAACGATTAAATAATTATTGTTAGAAAACAATTAAGCAAATACGGTATCATTAAGATAAAAATAAACAACTATAAGCACATACCCTCACTCTCCTCTTTATCAGTGGACACGGATCGCAAACGGAATGCATTTCTCTTATTAGCTGCAGCAACAGACTCGGGGTTCAACTCCGCAGCAGACTGAGCCCTCTTGCAGGAACCGCGACGCTTCTTCTTCCTATAACTGGATCTAGAACGTTCCTGGTAAAACCTGTCGTGGCCAGTAGTAGCAGGTTCTTTTTGCTCTTTGGTATCACCAGATTTCATATGTTGGTACAAATTAAACATTTTCACAGTACTCCTAAGCACGTACGCCCGAAATACAAACAACTCGTCAAGCATTTAGCTACTTCCCATTATCGTCCGTACTCTAACACCCTAATTTCCTTAATTTTTAGCTAATTTAAATAATCGTATTAACTTTTATATGAACAACAGTCGAAATACATATTATATGGGAAGGACGTCGACGTTCTAACGGATCTCCATGTAATTGAAGTCATACTAGTGCTAAGCCGGAGTGCGCGTCGTTTTATACAGCGTGCTCCATTTGAGTTCATTATGTTTCATAGTTTAAGCCGACGATGTGGAGAAATTAATTTTTCATGTCATATTATATGTTATACAAGGTAGCTTATGGTAAAATATAGATTTCTTTTTCTAAATAAATGATTATTTACATTAAATGGCGATAAATATCATGAACAGCTCTGGAATTGATTAATAACATACAAGTAAATTACTGTCATTTTTAAGGCAAATAAATGTATTATTAGTATTTACTCATATATATTCCACCTCCACCTTCACCTTCCGTTTGTGGACCTTACAATTTACTCATTACATTTCACAAACATAGTGACCTATTCCATGTGTACCTATATTTTATTACACATTTTCAAACATTTTTTTATTTCACGCTGTATGCCGCATATAGCGGGGTCGACAGAGGTAACCTAGTGTTAAGTCACTCTGTTCCCCATTTTCTACCGTTGCGCATTGTCTTTTCAAGAGAGCTAAAAACGGAAAATATTAATGAATAATAATTCTCACTCCCTTGAGAACCGAGTGGGAATCGAACCTACCACCGTTGCGTTCACACTCTTTAAAACATGACAATACTATTAAGTTTTAAAGTTCGAAAAATATTCTATTATTTTCTTTACAATAATAACAAAAAGTAAAAAAAATAACCAACACCCAAAAACAACAACAAATGACCATTTTATTACCAAAAAAATACTTAAAATATTTTAAAAAACAATTTAATCATATTTAACTTCACCATTTTCACTGTGCAAGTATAGCAAATAAAGCCGGTCCATCACCACAAGCGATACTACTGTATGTATGGCCATCCTCACATAGTACGGGACGAAACCCTTCCAAAAGTACGAAAAACCCTTACGTTGGAGGATATCTTCGATTATGTCTCTATAACTCACCCCTCTTTCTTTCACTTGGTACCTACAAGATAAAGTCGAGGTTTTATCTAAGACATATGGTAGGTACCTTTTCTTAGAATAGAATATATTCCTTTCCTATTTATATTTCTTTAGACATTACTTAAAACTAGAATAATGTTGCTGTGATGTGAATGTATGGCTTAGTTGGTCGGTTTACCATGAGGCGAAGGTTTAAATCACGTTACGTTCAAATTTTTATACGTATTCTAAATAAGTATTATTTCGATTATATTATATTTTCACTCATGCAAAAAATATATTCCTGTTTACAGAACCCATAGCTCATGGTTGCCTTGTTGATGTAAAATAGATTTGTAGTTTCTTCTCGCATATTGTAAAGTAGGTATTCACAAAATAAATAAATGCACAGCAGACTACGATATAGCAGAATGAGTAAACTTTGGAACCTAGGAACCTATTGTTAAGACAGGGGCAGATTGAGACTGTAAGCGCAACAGGTTGTGAATTCGATTTCCGCTCGTGGAAATGAAATATTTAATATTTTCATTTCGTCGCTCTGGTTACCATGCAACACACGAACAAGCCTAGATGAATATCAACTCAAGACCCAAAACCAAAAATATGTTATTGTACCTTGTTTTCACCAAGTCTATAGGCAAGGAGACAAAGGCCGTAAAGAAGCTGGAAATCAAGGAAGTCGATATATGCAGCGTTAGTCCTTTACCCATGTCTCTCTCGCGAAAGATCTCTCTAACCTGAACGAAAAGTAAATGTTAATCAAATCATCATCAGTCAGAGGCTAGTCGTGGCGCACGTGTGACTATAAACGTGACTGGTTGTGGGTACGATTCCCGCTCTGGTGTCGGGGCATAGCGCGGCGTTGAGTTGCGCCACTCAACTGACAATGCCTTCAGAATTCGGCGGAAAGCGGGAAACGCAGTTATTACTACTAGGGTTCCCTCTGCCTACCCTTCTGTATGCGAGATAGAGCGTGAAGCTGATTTTATTTTATCATCAGTATATATTATTTATTTTCTATTTTTACCATTGTTTCTTACACAATGAATAATTTTGCTTGATAGTTTAATTCACTGAGCATCAGCTACACATTCACCTGCGAATAACTCTGTATTTGACCAATGCTGATCAACACCGACCGTCCTACGGTTAACGTGCCGCCGCGCCAGAGAGCTTTCACACCTTCCTCTTGACAAATCCTAATGATAGTGATAATTCACATACAATGATAGTGATATCATTCATGTGAAAATAATCATATATAAGTAATTATCAATTGTCTGTTAGAAGAAGCCTAAATTAAAATACGAAAGTGGTGCCAGTAGATGTTTCCAGCAATTAAAGATTCTATAACCAATTCTCTTATAATTATTAATTAACAAATGTTTCTAGGTCCAAATTGCATCCATCTTGAGGGTGAGGTTTCATCTCCCAGCATCACAACCGATTTTTTTTTCAATAGAAATATTAAAATAAAAATTTAATTAAGGGGCTGCTGTAAGCTTCGAATACTAGGAATATTCGGCTTTCGGTAACGAGGCATAGCGCGGCTTTGAGCACCGCCATTTAACACGAAATCGTTCTAAAATTCGGCGGTTAGTGGGAACGTAATACTAGGCTAACTCTGTCTATCCTGCTATATGCGGTATACAGCGTGAAAGTAAAAAATAATAATGTGCACTAAGCATTATTCTCTTTCTTTCTCTTTAAGTAATAATATGTAACAAAAAAATCACTTTGTAATCGCATGAACGGTCCCCCTATATTTTTGGTCGCAGCTGCAAGTAATACACGGTTCCAGGGGCCCGTCGGCCATCAGTCTAACCAGCAGGACATCCGAGGGAGTCCCCGCTAGGGCTCCAGCTATACCAGCTGTTACACCGAAGACCAGTTTCTCTATTAGGATTGGACGTCTCTCCACTTTACTGTAAGGTTTTATTTAATTTTTAGTTTCGCTAGGCAGAGAGAACCTAGTAATTTTAAGAGACTCCGTTTCCCACTGTCCGCCAATTTTCAAAACATTGTGTGTTTGGTGTTGAAATATAACGCCGCGCTTTATCATATCAGGAGAGCGAAGAAATGTAAATAATTCATTGACCCGAATGGGAATCGAACCGCCATTGCGTTCACAGGCAAACACAGTCTTACTGAACGATGACGGTACAATATCACAATATACTAGACAGGCATGTTTAGGTAATTCCCACTTGCCCAAAGCCTAGTTTCGTTTATACTATTCTAGACAACCAATAAATACCTGGTATAACGAAAAACAAGCATACCGTTGATAAATATTATACATGGCGTGATAAGCTCCAACCCTAGCCGTAGTATACGTGGTCTGCCTCATCAATCCCGCAGTCAATCCCGCATATAGAGCCCTGAAGCCTCTACATCGGATTATCTGCTGCGCCATATCACGCGTGGTGCAGTAGCGGGACAACAGTTGTAGACGCACTTTGATTAGGTCTAGCGGGTGCACTATTGTCGTTGCGACCATGCTACAATTTATTTACTTTTATGATTATGTATCTATATATATCTTTTATTTATTTAAACATTATTAATTAAGATACAATATTATTTTGTTTTTAGCTTCACAAATATTATAGGAGAGTAGGTAGAGAGACTTTTCATATTCTACCCAAATTCAAGACACATATGCTCAGTGGCGGTAGGTACCCAACGACGCACTTTGTCTTAACAGATTGGGATAATGGAAATAATTAATTGAGTGGGAATCGAACCTACATCCATCGCGTTGGCATGTTTCACGATTCTTTTTTTTTGGATTTTTTACATGATATGTCATATTATATAATATAGATATTATAGTTGCTTTTCCTATTTAAAAGTATTACATATTTAGTGTTGGTGGTAAAACCTAGCCAATCAATCGTCAATCTTTCTGTAAGCAGACCGGGGAAACCGAAAGTATATTTACACGTTTAGTAATTTTAAATTCTTTTAAAATTATTAAATAGTACTTAAGAATTATTATTGTAAATACACACCCTGAAACTCCTCCTAAGGCCATAGCAACGTACCATGGAGCTTTTTTCTGCAATGCATTTTTATCTTGATTTTGTGACATCGTTTGAACATGATTGAAGTATTTTACTTTGCTTTATTAATAAAATCTGTGTATTTCTTTAAAATATATTTAACTCATAATTTGCGGACATGTTTGTTGTTTTACGTCAAACTGTTGTCAAAATGGACGATGAATTCTTCTTTTTTTTTATGGCATGTCAGAGAAATTGAGCAAATGATTATTATTTTCTATAATTATTTATTTTATTATTTTTTTAACAGTTTTACATTTTATCCCGTTTAATACGGGATAGACAGAGGGAGCCTATTGTTCAGTACTGTTCTTTACTTCCCGCCCGAATTCTACACATTCTTTGTTGTTTTTGCCCATGGTTATTTTAATAGGACATTTTAAATTTATTTTATTTAGATAATGAAAATTATATTGCTTTCGTTAGGTAACTGATATTTCTAAAGAGAAAAAAGTGCAAATAAAACACATTTTTGATAACAAAGTTTAATAGCAACAACAATTTATGTTAGTCACAAAATTGCCTCTAAAAATATATGTGGAATTACATTTGCATAAATTACGCTTCACTTCCAAAAATATATTTACAGTATACAGTTTATTTATTAAACTTCATTTTTAAATTTATAAAATTCTTGGTAAATTATTCACTTTTATAATTATTATCATTTTCAACTTACAATGTATGAATGTGAATGTGATAATGCAATATCGATTTCCAATTTTTTTGATTATTTAATCATGGAGTTAGATTACACAATGATAAAAAATGATCATGTTAATTAAATAATTCAATAAAAAAAGAAATCGATATAGATATATCGATTTTCTGTTCTTTATAATAGCTATCTTATAATCTCAGCACATCATGACAATAAAATAATAGTTTTTTTACAAATTCAATATTATTTAAGAAAACCATACTTTTAAACAATATACTGTAAATACATTTTCACCTATGTCTAGACACATATCTATAAAAATGCATGCTAATGAGATACATGCAGCTACCAGCAAAATCTACAAACTTCCACGATTCCTACGTATAAGTGGACATTTAAAAAATAGGTTTACTGGAAAACAGAAAATACGTTTATCTTGATCTTAACAAAATAAAATATAATTAAAAATATACATATATTATTCATTTATTTTTTAAAGATAAAGTTGAACCTTTATTCCGTTCTCTCTTTTTTATATGTCCATTTAAGCATGGGGACCATAGAATTGTTTATAAATCAAAAAAACATAAACAATCAGAATAAAAATATTTCTAAAAATAAATCTTTGAACACTAAAAGCATTTAACATAATAGCCATACGTCATAAATAGATTCTATTAGTTTGTTTCACATTTTTTTAGTTTCAGGTACCCCGCGTAGTAAGAGGAAACCTATTCACAAGGCGCGTTCTCAACGCACCGACTAATTTCACGTTTTTTACACCTTTTTTGTAAACGGGGAAAACCCCATGACATAACACATTTCATTAAAATGTGGCGTAGCGATTAAAATAATTGAATTTATAAATAGATGTTTTCAAGTAATGAAGTTTGTTTCTTTTATTTCAGCCTCAAGTTTTATTTCGCATATAGCATGTTAGGAATGCGTTCGCCAATTTCCACCAATCTCCTAAATTCGAGTCCTTGCGCATGGAGTGGCGTAACTCAACGCCACCCTTCGTTTTAATAAAGTCGGTAATTATAAATTATATAGATCAATACAGCATACATATTATAATTACATACCAAATACAATAAGAAGACATTACATATATAAATATCTTAAAATAATTTGTACATTATATAAAATTAATAATGCGAGCGGGCGTACATTTGGCACTGACAAAATACTAATATTAATGAAATTATAAATAAATTTGTGCTTTTTATAAAAAAAGTAATAAATAAAACATATAAAAGCATTTTTAAGTTTAACTATAAAATCAAAATTGGCAGTTAAATACACATAAACTAGTATAAAATTATAAACATGGATAACTAATGGTCGTTATATTTAAATAGAGATGTTTATTAATTTTATTGTCATATTTTCATTTTTCATAAGAAAAAAATATAAAAGAATATATTCAAAATGATACGAGAGAGACGATCGTTAATCTCATAGCTTAATATTCTCTAAAACACAAAACAGCATAAAAAACGAAATGGTGACCAAATGTCAACTGTCAAAAAATACAGACAAATAAGAACAGAGTATAAATAAATAGATAATAAATAATAAGAAAAATATAGTCGAGAGCGAAACATTTTCAACAATCCATGTATTATAAGCTCATTGTAATAATCTTTATTCGAATCCTTTTACGTTTCTGTAGTCATCGTACATCTGAAATACAAAAAAGATTTTTATATTGTACATTTATTAAAGACAGATTAAAATGTTACGAGATTCTGGATTTCTGAAGGGGGAAGGCGAAAATAAAAATTATCCCCACTGTACCACTGTTTCCACTTTATATGGGTTTAATTAACATACTCATGCCAAATCTCTTCTAGTACGAATAGTACTAGAAAGAACGGACAGGCCAATGGACATTGGGGAACCTATAATAATTGCTGTTGATTAAGGAACTCTAAAAAAATATAAAATAATAACAATAATAACAAAAAATCTCACCATTTACATATATTTAAAATAAGCAGCATTCATTTGCTCCAAAAATATAAACGTCAACACAGTATGGGGTCCCAATCTCGCATAATATGGTAAGAAACCTTTCCATAGTGAGAAAACACCTTCGTTCTTTATTAAACTTGTTACAACGTTTAGTTGAGATTGGCCTTTCGCTGCGTTTTGGATTCTGAAATAATGTTATTTATTTAGTTTTATATAGTAGGTTTGACGAGTCGTGGCCAAACTGAAATTAAACACTAAGTTCCCTCTGCCTAACCTGCTGTGTGCGGGATACAGCGTGAAGCTGATTTTAATTTTTATAGCTAACATTATACCAGTAGTTATAATATTATAAGAAAAGTAAACAAATAAAGAATTTATAAAGCCAAATAAGTTTATATTATAAATGCAATCCAATTTCCAAACTAAATATGTTTATAACCCAACATCTATATAAAAAATTAAAATCTGGAATCAAACCAACAACCATCACACTCAATAACTAAATCCAAATATCTTCCAAAATCTCCCAAATCTTACCTAGTCTTTATAATGTCAACGGGCATAGAAGCGATGGTAGTAACAAGACCGGAGACCATTGAAGCGCAGAAATGTAGGAAAATACCATCTGGCACGTACGTCTCGAATATTTCTCTAGCCTGTAAAAAATATAAATTAATTAATCTTATAATATGTGTTGTGAGTTCGATTCCCACCAGTGGGAAAGAAATATTTAATATTTTCATATCTTCACTCTTTATTAATCCTAAAATATTTATACTCATTTTAGAACATATAAAAATATAAACAAACACAATATTATCACATAAACATACTTGTGAGTAAGTACTGAGCTGTGCCGCGTTGACGACCATGGCGCGCGCCACAGTGGGCGTGGCCCCGCGCCACAACTTCAATGCACCTTCTTCTCGTACTATCCTAAAAATACAAAAGAAACATTTTTTTTTTATATATTTTCTTCACGCTGTATCCCGCAGAGGGAAAATATATCATTTTATTTTCCCTAAACAAATAGGTATTTCATTTTTCGAGTGGGGATCGAACGCACAACCAGTCGGTTTACAAGAACACTTTGTGCTCCAGCACCACGACTGGCCATATTAAGTTATTAAATGGTAATAAATATATCTTTTTCCAGCATAACATAGGCAAAGAGAACCTGGAGTCCATCCTGAATTCGAGATATTCGTGGCTGAACAAATATGGGGGAAGGAGGATCCGTATGGTCCATGCTAGTGGCCATTGCAGGGAATTGAAAATAATTCAAAATCAGACAAAAATCAGATTAATGATGTAGTACCTACAATATTTATATTCACACCTATAAGCAGAAAGCAAGGGCATTTTCTGGTACATGCCTTCGACCTCAACTCTCATTTCAGAAAATACGGTATGAGCGACTCAATAATATTTTACATATAAATATCTCTTAACTGAAGTTTACAATTATAGCTATCATTTCCTTACATAGTATAAACAAAATTATTTAGTATTATGGCATAATACCTGAGAAGTGCATCTAGAACATTCTTGTAATTTCTTCGTTGTTCCTTTGGTAGTCTCCCATCAGCGGTCATACGGATGAGAGCTACCTAAAAAACACAAAAAATACAAATTAAGATAGATAGATAGATAAATGAAATGCTACTTTTACGGTCGGATCGCTTCAGATCTGATGACAAAAATAATTTCATCATAGCATAAACTTGACAGTCTTGGTGCAGCGGCCCAGTGTTTGCCTGTAAACGTGACGGTTGTGGGTTTGTGGAAGTCGAGCCTTCGGCTCAGTTCTCATTAAGAAACGGAAGTGTCTGAATGAGAACGGAGTGTTTTAATACTAGGTTCTCATGTTCCCATCATCCCAAAAATAAAAAAAATGAAGCTAAAATAAATAAAAGAATGAGGAGCATAATATAAAACAATTTTTAACCAAACAGTGTTTTTCATATAAAACTTATCGCAAAAAGTAATCCAAGTTGTAGCGACAGCCATATAAAATATAGGATAAGAAAATATAGCCATGGAAAAATTGCATTCGTAAATTTTTCACAATTACTTTAATCATAAAGTAAACACGTTTCTAATTTTAACAGAATAAAGTATAATATTGACGTCAGCGATATTAAAACCTGTAATTCATGTTTTTTTATCCAAAGGCAACATATCCAACATAGGATAGACAGATGGAACTTGGTGTTAAAATACTTCTGTTCCCCACTTTCCACTGGATTGCGATCACTGTGTTAACGCGCAGGGCTTAACGCCGCCTTGTTGCCAGAGGGAGAAAGTGAACATATAAAATATTTAATTTTGTCAATATTGGAAAATAACCCACACCTATATATAGGCCGTACTGGACACTGCTATAAACAACATTACCTCAGCTGGAGTGCCAACAAAAGCCCCGATCGACCCCGCAATTATCCCGAGGCACGTCTTCGTGGCGAAACCAGGTGCTGCACCTGCATTACGCCTGAAATAAAACAATTACAAAAAACTGGAGTGGTTCCAACATTTTTGTAAACTATATTTTTGAATAAGAATCTATTTGGTATCTACTAGAGGACAGCCGTGGTGGACAGGGGCGACAGTGAACGCGACAGGTTGTGGGTTCGATTCCCACTCGAAGAAATTAAATATTTAATGTTTTCATTCCACTGTAACGATGAAAGCAGGACCTCACGTTTTACATGTATAGTCAGTTATAATAGTATAGTTTATAAAACAAAAAACACGTTTTTTTTATATTAACAAGACGAACACAAACTCTATATGTTTACTAGAAGGAAATCGAATACTCCAATTCCATCATCAGACCAGCTCGATAGTACCATTATATTGTACTGTCATCTAATCTACATATAATTACCAAGTTTCATGATGATAGTACAACAATTAGAAGTGCGTGTAATTGAAATTCTTAGATTTATTACACAGTTACAGCTCGACCTAATAAATGCTTGTTAATTAAGGTTGATAAAGATCGAGTCGTTGTGTTGAATTTGGCAAGTCTGACTTTCATCGCTGTAATTATAGGTTCGATACCCACTCGGCAAAATGTTAATATCAAAATTATCTATATGATAAAATGAAGAGCGGTATTCGATTCCGCTTTTAAAGTACAATGGCAGACACGAATACCCGTAAAGATCTCTTCGCCTCTAAATGAACCAAATTCCAAATGTTAAGGAAAGTTTGCCAAAATAATATAATGAAAACTGCATTTAAAAAGGTTAAGCCGTGTTCTTGTGACTTCTACTATATTGCTACGTGCCCCTAATGAAAGAATTTCACAAATAAATTTTATGTACTGACAGCGATTAATTATAATTTTATTATATATATAGATAACTATTGCATTTAGATTTCTATTGCCCTTATGTAATCGACAAATATTACTTTTACAGGAAAACAAATATAATTTTAATATAAATAAATGATAATCATCAAAATTCTACACTTTTACAAGTTCACGACCAAATAACCTTGCTTATCCTATATCTTATAAAACAAAGTCGCTTTTCGTGTCTGTCTGAACTTTCTAACTCTTCTTCTTCTAAACTACCCAACGGATTTTTATGCGGTTTTCACCATTAGGTCGAGTATTTTTCAGGGAAGGTTTATATATAGTTTATTATTTGTACATTCTTATGTAAATTAACATAAATACGATAAATGTGTCTAAAGTCCTACCCGTTGAGACACTTTCGCGCATGCGCTGCTTTAATGGTAAGTACTACAGGAAAAAATGTACTGGAGTATTGTTTCTCTTAATAAGATCTACAAAAAAGTACGCGAGAGCATATTTTTATCTTTTAAGGATAACGTGTAGTGATAATATTTCT
>HE671324.1:188276-244143 GCA_000313835.2 Heliconius melpomene melpomene | reverse complement strand
TTTTACTTTAAACATAAGGATGATTTCTTCTGCCCCATGATCTTTTAAATAGTTTTTCTGCGTGTACTTAATATGATTAAAATACATCATTTAACAGGTGAACAATTAGAATAAACATTGATTTTAAGATTGACCTTCTATTATATAATATTTTACTTTAAAACATAAGGCAGACCGCGCATTTCATCGTCTATTCTCATAGTCAAACGGAACCGGAATAAAATATTTCAAACGCTGGCAACCCCTGTTTGCGGCAGGAATTTTCCAGGCAACCCTGTTTTATAGTGTTCAGAAAAAAATAAGCTTTAATTTGATATATAATTCATTAAAAAAACACATGAGTGCAAATTATTAACATTTAGTGACATGTTTAAACCAGGCAACCCTAGACTTGCGGC
Organism: Heliconius melpomene melpomene; assembly: GCA_000313835.2. Classification (NCBI taxonomy): domain Eukaryota; kingdom Metazoa; phylum Arthropoda; class Insecta; order Lepidoptera; family Nymphalidae; genus Heliconius; species Heliconius melpomene. The sequence goes on along the minus strand of HE671324.1, from coordinate 243,745 downwards.
AGACTGAGAGCTGGCAACCCTTAATTTTCCAATTCCTTATGCGATTATCTTTCAAATGATGTGCGATTCATATAAAAAACGTATGGGTGCAATTTTCTCCAAAAACGAGTTACGAAAAAATGTAATTAAAGATGATTGCGGCAGGATTCTTCCAGGCAACCCAGGTGTAATCTGTTCTACTAATCATGTATTATTCATTAATATAGGTTTAATTAAGAAAACTCGTTTATGCAGGATTCAACGGCCGGATCTCAGTGTATAAGGATTTTCCAATTGTTTTACACAGCAAGGATTTTTTAGTAGGTATCGTAATTTTAAATCTGTGCTATTAATCTTTTCAAGTACTTATTAAAATATATTTAAATGACTATTTTTAGATAGTTAAATGACTATTTTTAAAGGGAAGAAATTATAAACAAAAACCTACCTACTAATAACTACTACAAAAAATATGAAACCAAATATATCGCGCTGAAATAATACATTCAACTCCAATTATCCAATACGTGCAAACGCTTCTAAATCTTCGTTGCTATAAAGGCAGGCGGGTTGTTTTTCGAGCTTGTGGTTAATGCTGAAGAGGGTATTCTGTCCTGTAAAAGCAAGCATTACGTGGCTGCCTGTGAGGAAAATTAAATAGAATGCATCGGCCGGGAATATGCGGCGGCGGGCCGGCGAACCCGGGCCGCCCGCGTGGCAGGCGAGCATTCTACCACTGAACCACCGATGCGAGCGCGGCGGTCGCATGGCGAGTGGCGAGCCGTTTCGCAGCAAGGATTTTTTGATATTGTAACAACTTCTAAAGTACTTATTAAAATGAAAAACAGTAAAAGACAGTTTTGATCTATATTAAATGGCCAACGTAACTAATGTACTTATTTATATGCTGAGTAATGCTAGTAAGGGTGGGATATGCAGTGAGATATACTAGTAAGGGATAAGTGAAACTTGAGTAACATACAGCTGATGTGTTAACGGCGGGAAGTGTCAACAATTAAATGCGTTTTTCTGTAAAACTATTCGCAAATTCGAAATATTGTAAAAAGCAAATTTTATCTTCGTTTAACGTAGAAAATTAATAAAGTAAGTAGTAAGTAGAAAATTAATAAGGATTAATACCATTATGGAAAAATATGACTCACAATAAAAAATATATTGAAATTATTATTTTTAGACAGAAAAATGATCACTACACGTTATTCTTAAAAGACACGAATATGCCGTCGCGGACTTTTTTGTACATCTTATTAAGAGGAACAATACTCCAGTACATTTTTTTCATGTAGTACTTACCATTAAAGCAGCGCATGCGCGAAAGTGTCTCAACGGGTAGCACTTTATACATATATATCGTATTTATGTTAATTTACATAAGAATGTACAAATAATAAACTATATATAAACCTTATACGAAAAATACTCGACCTAATGGTGAAAACCGCATCAAAATGTGTTGGGTGGTTTAGGAGAAGAAGAGTTAGAAACAACAGACAGACACGAAAAGCGACTTTGTTTTATAAGATATAGGATACATTGTTTATTGTACGATTTGGCCAATTTAGATAAACTACTTATAATTTCTCATATCATCTCATTAAAAAAATACTTGTTTTCAAGTAACTACGAACCCCTATGGCTCTGGTCTTTGTCTTCAAAGTGCATCGTAGACTTCTGCCATTCATCAACAAGCAATGGCTCGAATTCAGATGGAGTCGGAGAACGAACTGTTTGCGGAATTCAGGGAGAGAAAACACTTTACTCTATATCCCGCAGATACAGAGTAAACATATCTGATCTAGTATTATGACACTTTCCGTGCTGGTCCTCCAGTCAGCTGTCACGGCGCTGGGCCTTGCTTGGGCTAACATGTATTTCACCCAGATAGTAATATGTTAGCGTATACACCACACTACAATAGGTAACCCTGGATACGTGGCACTCCACTACTGTGCGGTTTACACCATCACGATCACCACCGAACTGTGGTCGGTACGATATGGGTACCTTCAAAACACCGTGGAGGGCGGTGATCACCATCAGGTGACCCGAACGCTCGTTTGCCTTGACCTTTTTCCATAAAAAAAATAAATATAATAGGTATATAGTAGGTACATGCAATGTTGATCGATGCTCCCTAGGTATCGTGGTTTAATAGAGCGATAAAAATGGAAGCGTTTTTAAGACTTAATGATGTCTTTCTATTATTATAAGCCTTGTGCCGCTACGCCACGACCGGTGTACATATATATATATATAGCGGACGCGCGCAGCTTCGCTTGCGTATTTAGGGGTGAATTCGAATAAACCACGAAACATGTGTTCAATGAAATATTGTTAAGAGTCTAAATATCAAATTTTATAAAAATCGGTGGCAATTTAAGACTTTTTCCATACAAACTTTCAACCCCTTATTTGCACCCTTAGGGGGAGAATTCTAGAAAACGATGAAACACGTATTCAATTAAATATTTTTAAAAATCTAAATTTCAAATTTTATAAAAATCGGTGCCGATTTAATTTTATTTCCATACAAACTTTCAACCCCTATTTCACCCCTTTAGGGTTAACATTTTTCAAAATCCCTTCTTAGTGGATGTCCAGATTATAAAAGCAAACAAATCTCACATTTCCACGCACAGCGGTTACGGCTGTGCGTGCGTCTTACCTCAGTCAGTGAGGACAAGTCCTTTTATATATGTAGATATATACGTTTGGGGGGACCTGGCTTCCTGGCTTCAAGCAGTTGTACCCAACAAACAAAGCGTCTCGTAACATATGTGACGAGATAGTTGCTTATGTAAATGAATAGCTCACTCATTCACGCAAGTTACTTATATTTTTCAAAAGTAGGCAAAGAGATAGTTTTTTTCCGGAAGATCCTGTAAATTGTGCAGTGCGTGAGGAACCGAATGTCTCAATATTAGGTTCCCTCTGCCTATCTAAAGTTTACAGCATCTAATTAACCAATTTTTTATACCAAAAATTGACGTCGTCATATTTTGTATGTGACTAATCTCTTATATAATAAAACAGTAAAAATATTAGGTCTGTACATTTAGTATTTTTGACTGAAATGGACAGAGGGGCACTTAAAAAATATTTAAAAAAACGTCATCAGAACTGGGGATGAGGAATAGTTCTAATTGAAAATGGGTTTTTATATTGGATCCAGGAACCGATAGGTTTTATGGCGGTAATCGTTTCCTTGTACAGTAACCCAGCTCACGCCTGTACTGCGGTCAGACAGATTGGACACAACTATCTAGATTATAGACATTTGATCGCAGAGGCCAAGCCCGCTATATGCTTTTATATATGGTATTACCTCCACAGTTAATTGCTATAGATATTATCAGTACGTATTGAAATTCTTTACATAATTGTTTTACTAGGCAGTGGAGGGGCACCCTTGACTCCGCGACTGTTCTCCCTGTGTCTCGCGGCCAGTGGCGGTCGATGAGGAGCACAGAGTCCCATATAATCCATACAATATCTCTGCTTTCTTACGACGCGACGTTCGTGCTAAATATGTATCGTATACCGTATCGGCTTATATGTTGCAGGGATATCCCCGTACATTCAAGTTGACGTAGTTCGGTTTTGTTTTTTCATTTTGACAATATGGCGAATGATTTCTTTGCGTCGCGCAGTCAGAAAAGAAAATCTGAAAGCGTTTCATAACTTGCTACAGTACAGTGCTCTCAGCGTATTGCAGCTAATGACCGAAAGTAACCTTCGGGTCCCTGAATAGGCTATAGTATAAAACAGTGTCATAATAAACAAATATGTAACTGCCGACTCTATAAGCAAGGGTTCAATCCTATACAGCGTCCCTTTAACTCGATTGGTATACGTTCAAAAGTGAGAAAACTGTTGCGTCACTATTTATTTATTTATTTAGGCACACCAACAGCATGGGTAGCGTAGTGAGGCATCCATACAACTGTACAATATTCGAATAGGCTATTATATTTATTTATTTTATAAATTTATCCTACAAACTTAAACTTAAATCTAAGCAATTGTGTAGAAAAATTCGGTACAACTAATAATATTTAATATTCCACAGATACCAGCTTCCAGCCGTTCTTCAACTACGTGGACATGCGCGCCCTGCTCGAGAACTTCTGCGTGTACCACGTGAACGCGCCCGGCCAAGAAGAAGGAGCCCCCACCCTCCCCGACGAGTGAGTAGACGAGTAGACTCTCCTTTGTGGTAGGTACTACTTCCTACACCACACGCCGTACCTGCGGTTAGTTGCCTCTCATGCTGTGTCTATTTATGTGCGCCACCATCTGGTTTGAAATCTTACCCCGTCTCTAACTATACATAAACATTATAATATGTATAAAATACACCCTCGTGTCTCATGTCAACATGAACAGACATTCACCGAGCCCTATATAAAATCCCTATTTCCTATATAAAATCGTCACTCACTCATCATGAAATCTGAGAAACTACAAGTGTTAGGAATCAGAAATTTCGCATAGGAGTTACTTACAGGACGTAGGTGCCTGCTAACACTGAAATTTGCAATATTCGACTCATAAGGGGATAAAATAAGGGTTGAAAATTTGTATGGAAAAACTTCTTAAATCGCTACTTTATAAGATTTGAAATTTAGACTCTGAAAAATATTTCATTGAACACGTGTTATATGGCTTATTAGAATTTACCCTCTACACTGACAATATTTTAATAACCATATTTAATAAATCTTCGTATAGTTCAAGCGGGCGAAGCCGCCCAAGTCTTACCAAGAAATGTAACAACACCAACCTAATATTAATAATAATAATATATTCTTTATTGTACACCCAAAAATATAACACAAGAAAAGGAATCAAGATCAGAAAGAAATGTACAAGAGGCGGCCTTATCGCTAAAACAGCGATCTCTTCCAGGCAACCTTAAGGCATAGGACGTAAAGCGTAGCAAAGGGTTGGGGGTGTAAAGTGGGGAATAATAAATTTAATAAAATATATAATAATATTGTGTATAGAAGGGTAGGCAGAGAGAGTCGCGTGCCGCTGACGAGCGTTATAGATCATACAGACAGCCGCGCTGCTGCTACTGAACCCTGTAAACCTGTTTCCAGGATAATTGACCGTTGAAGCTATGCGTGGGAATCGAACCTAAAACAATCGCTTACACTTACTACACACACATGTCACCATTAGTTCCATTAATAATCTATACGTAACACACGTGACACGCGTGACTCACTAAGAGATAAGAGAAAAGATCAATTATTTCCACAAATACGCGGCAGAGCCGACCGCCGATTGCGTTAATACGAGTACACCCACATTCAATGTAAATAAAGTCATAGTTACGACGAGTATATTATTTGCTCGCTCTCGAGATGATCAGTGCTAGGCTGTAGTGACCAAAGTTATTTCAAATTCTACGTATTTACTTATGTGTATGTACATGTCTGTTGACGTTGTTATAGTGAGACGGCACATCATAGAGAAAAACTACAAGGCTTAGGAAAGATAATCTTTATCTATCCATATATACAAAATCTAAAGGTCACTCACTCATCACGAAATCTCAGAAACTACAAGTGCTAGGAATCTCAAATTTTGCATAGGAGTTATTTATAGGACGTAGGTACTCCCTAAGACGGGAATTTGTAATATTCGATTTCTAAGGGGTTGTTTTTGGGGTTGAAAGTTTGTATGAAACTTCGTTACTGCAAATGCTAGGAATCTCAAATTTTGCATGGGCGTCACTTATAGTTCACGCAGGCGAAGCCGCGGGCGGGCGCTAGTTTATAATAAAGTAAACACATGGGAATTTTATTTTTTTAAACATTACTGAGATGTATACTAATCAAACGTACACACTCCTCGAATCTGAACCTCAAATTCGTAAAAACTAGCTGGCACATCGCTCGTGGGATAGCGGACATTTCCTCGCAAATGTTGTTCTTGAGCTAGTCAATTGTCGTCGGTTACCCCCAGAGAAAAAAATCCAGTGGCGTCAGATCTGTCCCCTTGATGCGATATCAGTTTTCCAGTAAACATTTCGTTTACAACCGCTAAGGACTCATTCAATATATGAGATGTCGCGATGTAGGCCTAACTCTGTTGGTGACGTAATCAGGGCCAAACTGCCGAGCCGATTGTGATATAATTTCATATAGAGATAGTTGCTTGTCTTGAGATGAAGCTTTATGATGCATTATGTGCAAACAATGTTCTCCAAAAATATTGTTATATTTTAATATATTAAAATATATCTGGTTATTATTAATATATTTTCCATAATTTTGTATTCATCCTTATCAAAATAAATTTAATAAATACCTTTGGCATTGCGATCTTATTGAAAATAATTTGACAAATATATTGAATTCGTATAGTTAAAGCGGGCGGAGCCGCGTGGATCTTCTAGTTTTAATTAACCGATCAAAAGATCATCATATAATCGGCCTTGTGCCAAATTAAAAAATGACAATGTTCTATTGCTCTTACAATAGATAAAGCTGCAAGAGTGACATCTTTTTATACTTCTAAGCTGTCTAACTTTCATTTTTATGTAAAAGCTTGCTCTTGTTCGTCTTTGAAATCTAAATATAGAAAGTGAATTTCTTCCTACATTTTAATATTTGTACAATTTCTAGCTCTATAGCTTTACACTGACTAATATGTTCAGTAACAATTTCAGGCTTTCAGGCTGGCTTATCTTACGAAGCACAAATGCAACAAATCCTCTTACTGCTCTGGAGATCTGGCTCTGGCTATCCACAGCCAGTGGGTACCTCTAAGTACGAATAATAGAAAAAATCGAGATAAGCTATTGTTATTGCTATTATTTATTTATAATATTTTTTTTATGTAAGTGGGTAAGTCAGGTGTATTTGTTTTTTTTTGTATAAAATAAAACATATAAGCTATATTAATAGGTTTCGTATATTTTTGTTTCTTTCGACCGCATTAAGATGGTGACCGGGCGATCGCGGTTAGTCGACTGAGACGAACTTTGTTTAGGCCACCTTTTCTAGGCTCCTCCCCGGAGTGGGGAAAGCAGTGAAACTTTTGGTCCAAAAGCTGATATGGATACCCCTTTAATTCTTTTTCCAATTTGGTCCAAATATCTTCTGCAACGTCTTCCGCCAATTTGTTTCTTTTTTCATATTTTTTAATCAGTTCACTCGCGTACATTGATGGTATAAACTTGCCATTTTCTGTTTGAATTTTAGGTTCTATAGAAACGGGGGATAATGGTTTATTATTAATTTTCCTTTTGAATTTGATAGGCCCGAAGAAAGCTGCTGGTTTGGGCGACGAACTTTTTGCTATTGTTTCACTTTTCAGTCTTTTTGGGATTGAGTCAATTATCAACTTTTTTTATAGAGTCTTTGATGTCTTTATTCAATGAAATAAATAATAATATATAAATATTTATTCAAATCAACTTAATTTTTACAAATTGCCTCTTAAGTGAAGAGGAGTGCGTTGGTAGCCGTACTAGTATAGACTGTGTCACAGCCACCAGCGTCTTTGCCCCTTTACAATTTTAATAACGACATTCATTTAGACATTTGAATCACTTAATTATCAAAACAAAAAAGAAAAAAGAAACTAGACTTATATAATTATTGATCGATGAAACAAAGTGTAATTATCACGTCAAGTATAACATATTGTGTGTGTGTATGTGTGAGTAGCTGTATGTGCGTATGTGAATGAATCAGCTATTTCCTTCTCTTGATCAGGAGCTTCATTTCGTGGCTTCTTTGACGTTCGGTTGAGTGTGTAATTTTATAAGCATTGCCATAGCTAAATTTCTTTCTTTTTAACTTTGGCAGACGTTGTGTCAGAAGTCTGATGAATTATAGGCTGTTGTTTCTTCATTTTTTATTCATTGCTGTTGTCAACACATCCTGTTGGGTGAAGCTAAACGCTACATTGCTACATTGTGTCTAGTCCGCACGTCTTACCACTTACTCGCGTAGCCGTATATAACAGCTACATTTATGTAGTTTGTATTAATATAATTTATGAGCATAGGTTATATATATATGTATATTTTATATCTTTCATTAAGTTTTGTCTGGCCAATGCCATTTTAGCGTGAGTCCACAATAAAAGCAATGAGCAGTTTCAATCGATGCAAATGAAATGTTGACACGGCGCCGTTGCTAAGTGACAACCCAGAAAGAGTATACATAAAATATGTATATACGTATTATGTACTGGTGGGCTCGTGCCGGGCGGCAGTTCAGTTAGTTCAAGGTTCAATAACCATTGAGGGAAACGTTTAGATTTTATAACACCGCATAGAGAAGAGTAGGCAAAGGGAACCGGGAAGGGTGCCAAGGTCTCAAGGGCATCTATAGTATAACAGTTGTTTCTCCATTTCTGCCTGTGCCTTCTTTGTTAAGGGAGGTGCGTGAGGCTATCGGCCTGAATAAACAATGTCAGTAAGCTATTTACTTACACCGCGACGCAGTTGTCGAAACTTGTCCCATTTTTTTTTAGTTTTCATGGAGTAAGTAAGTTTCTTTCGTGTAAAGTAATTAATTTTGTATAGCGTTCACTTATGTTTTAGTAAAAAAGGCCCGCCTGCGGCTTCGCCCGCGTGATCTACATGATTATTCATTTAATAAACAGAATTGACTGACAGTCAAATGTCAACACATTTGACAGACATCAAAATGTCAATGAATAATTTAATTTGCTCGTTCAGAAACAGCCTAAAATGGTAAATTATTGATTTGGGTAAGGATTTATAATATTGTTTGTAAAATAACTGTAATGATTGCATATTACAAAATATAGCACACACGATTCGAATAATCCAATATTGAAATCCAAAATAATTAATCGAATAAATGAATCGAATATCGAATCGAAAATATTTAATTAAGAACCTTCTCCTTGTTTTGAAAGCCGGTTAAAAATGTGGATTTATCACAAACGTATACAGATTTAAAGATATGGATTGCTATATATTTGCAGGCAAACTCATGCCTTGAGTTCATTCAAATGACTATAACTTTTTTTATAAGCAGATTTTGATGAAACAGACTTTAGATGTTAAGTTGACTTAAAACAAAGCAATTGGTGAAAGTTTTAAGTAAGTCGGAGATAAGCGTGACAGACAACAACCCGCTGTGTTGTAACAACCAGCATCCAGCAACCTGACCTGACTTCTATGCACTAGTACTAACCAGTCTACTAAGACCGAGTTAGGGAGTTCTGTCCAAAATATAAAAAATACTTATTTCAAGAATAATTTATGCTTGGGTTATTTTAAATATTGTTTTCAAGCAAGTAGAAAGGCAAAATATATTGCTTGCGTTTCTACCGCTCCGTCAACAATTTGTTTGTGAGTGAGTTTGATGGTGACGATAGCGTTAATTATTAGATTGCTATCTGAAACTTTATTTGTAGCCGATGAAGTTGGCGCCTAGGGTTGTTAAAATAATTATAACCTAAGGATTGTAACTTCGCAGTCGAGGCGCAGTCTTAATTAACTACGACCTTCGTGGTGTCGAGTACCACCCCCACCACCCCCAACACTCTCTCCGTCTCATAAATCGCGCGGTGTAAGAAGAACTGAGAAGAAAGGAGTGTCTTAACTCTAGTTTACTTTCTTCCGACCCCACTGCAAGCTACAACAAAACAACGATTAACTTTCAAATGCATAGTGCGTATTCAACAAAGCTCTCTATTTTTAGGGTATTTATATATAAATATACATATATATAAATATATAATACAATATACCATTATATACAGGGTGTCCCAGGAGTCAACGATAAAACGAAAACAGGTGATAGACCAAGTCGTGACAGTTATGAGAAAAATATTAAAACATCTGTGACATGTATTTTTCATATTATATTGATTTAAAAAAATATCGGAAAAACCGATACCCTGTGATGATTTTTCAAGTCCTAAGAATACAAATATTACTCTTTTTTCATTTTTTTTCTGTAATGTAATCATGAGTTCATTCTGTGAATTACAGTTTAAGATTGAAACATACCTGCATCGGTGTTCAATAAAATGCCGTGTTTTGCCAAACATTAAATTCAAAATATTTAGTACACCCAACTTTAACCGACTGTACTGTAAAAAAAATGTACTACACTGTTTTTGCAAGTAACTTTAAAAGTTGGCGCATTTAATCTGCATTCCGAAATGGTACGATACTTGCTGGATTACTTCTTTGTTGAAGAGAGAAAAATCGAAATACACGATAATCCGGATGACGTTCAACGTTTTGGTATCTTTTCCGATACATTCTAGCTGCAGCATTAGCATTACATAACTATTCTCCATGAATGAAATGCATATTGGCAATGTGTCAAAGACCGAGTATATGGCCTGCGAGAGCCCGGACTCGAGCACTATACTTATAAGTCCTGGGCCAGCCCCTAAATCGGAAAAGGTTTGGACGGTATCCTGCGATCACAGACCACACCAGTGACCTCCAGCCACTTAGCCCAGGCAACGCTTATCCGACCATGGAGATAATGATCGATGCCTCCAGACTCGTGCATGACGGATCTAAGATACCTGAACTTTTTCTACTTTTAGTCTGTAACAAAACGCCAAAGTTCGGAAAAGGGTCCTTTAGGGTCCTTTATAGTGGCTATGGTCAATTGGTCTCTAGCAGCCTTAATACGACACCTTATATACGACACAAAAAAAAAAACAAAAACACACATATACAGAAAAACAACAGAAAAGTGTGTGTCAAAATATATCTTACCTGTAAGGGATGTTTCCCGGATCTTACATTAGTCAGAAGTGGCCAGTTATTGGTATATTAGTAGTAGTGTATTCAGTGTATCCGTATTTACGGTAACAATACATTTATAATTATCGGTAACACTTGAATGTATCCCGCACACAGCAGGGAACTCAACGCCCCGCTTTGCCTTGACACCAGAGCGAAGAAAAAAATCTTTTTAGTAATAATTGAACTCCAGCCTATTTCAGAGATACCATTGTCCTTCTCAATTCCGAGATATTTTAGTGAAGTTGGTAAATTATTTGAATTTGAACCTACGCTACGGTCTCTCGTCAAGTCAGACGCTAGCTCTCTGAGCCTGGTTTGCTACGAAGTGGCCGCGTCGGTGCCGCAGTGTTACGCAACCGCTCGATAGTGTGCTTCGGGACGGCGCGCCGCGGCGGGAACCCACTACTTGTTTTATATCCTATACCTACCTAATATGTTTATTATTTAATTACTGTTGCTGTTTACATTTTAATATTATTACATTATTTAACACTTTTACCACTTCAGGCAATAAACCAACGTTATATCGGGAGTTGTCGCTTTGAACTGTTAGGTGCATCCACGCTGTATCCCGCAAATAAAGCGGTACGGCGGAATGGCGAGTGGCGCAGTGTTACGCAACTCTAGCTGCTACTACAATGAAGGCCCCGGGCCCCGGGTATCACTTAGATGTATCTTTCTTCGCCCGTAAAAACGTGTGTAAACTTACGTGTTTTTATGTGCGTGACGGTAAATAAATTGAAGAAAATAATTATTTTTAAAAAAAATCTGTGACTTTTTTGTAGGAATGGAAAGATTTTTATTCAATTATTTTTTATAAATACATCGTATTTGAAAGGAAAAATAATTAATGTGACGTTTAAAAAAGTAAATTTGAAACTCAACAAAGATACCATTCCTTTCGAATACTTTACTGCAGTGTACTAGTACCTACATCATTTAATGGAGAATGGAGTGTCGTAACACTTACTTATCTAGCATGTTAACAGTTCAGCTGCCTACCTATCTACTAAAAATGTGATTTTGTTACAGCTATGTTTACCCCAACATGGACGAGTTGGCCAACCAGTTGAACTTCGTGTTGCTACACTTCGGTATCAAGAACTTGATTGGGTTCGGTGTCGGTGTCGGAGCCAACATCCTCGCTAGGTTCGCCCTCAGCAACCCGGAGAAGGTGTGGTAACTGAATGTCTTATTTAGTCTGACTGTGTACACTATAGTTGTAATCGTTACTCCATATCTAGTAGTAATTTATTACATTCACTATTTTCATTTGCGTTAAGTTACGCCACTCAACACATAATGTTTCCCTGCTATACCCTATACATTTGGAATAATTAATACCAATCTGTGAGGTGATGACAGTTATTATATGATCGTATATCGTCATCAATATCGTGATTGCTTGGCGCTCTGCAGTGTGTAGTGTGTGGTAGTAGTAGTAGCTGCTAGCAACGTCTCTTTGCATACAATACAATATAATAGAAAATTAATTATCACATAAAGACCTTTTTATAAAATGTGCTCGTTAACCCGAAGAGGCTTGGCACCGCTTGGCTTGGCTGAAGTAAACTTACAAACTACTGCCAACTAAAATATGCCTGTATTTCCTTTACCACTTAGGTACATCGTCAGAGAATTTCTGTTCTGAATTCTAAAAAATATATCAATCTCATCTATCTATATCTATATATATAAAAGGACTTGTCCTCACTGACTGAGGTAAGACGCATGCACAGCCGTAACTGCTGATGATAGAAACGTGGAATTTGGACCGATGTTTACTTTCGTAATCTGGACATCCACTGAGAAGACCTTTTGAAACATTTTAACCCTAAACGGGTGAAATAGGGGTTAAAAGTTTGTATGGAAAAAAAAAATTTGCACCGATTCTCATAAAATTTGAAATTTAGATTTTTAAAAGTATTTAATTGAATATGTGTTTCATCGTTTTCTAGAATTCTCCCCCTAAAGGGAAAATAACGGGTTGAAAGTTTGTATGGAAAAATTCTTAAATCACCATCGATTTTTATAAAATTCTAAATTTCAAATTCTCTTAAAAATATTTCATTGAACCCCTAAATAAGCAAGCGAAGCTGCGCGCGTCAGCTAGTATATATATAAAAGGACTTGTCCTCACTGACTGAGGTAAGACGCATTTACAGCCGTAATCTGGACATCTTCTAAGAAAGGATTTTAAAAATTTTCACCCTAAAGGGGTGAAATAGGGGTTGAAAGTTTGTATGGAAAAAAAATTAAAACGGCACCGATTTTTATAAAATTGTAAATTCAGACTCTTAAAAATATTTAATTGAACACGTGTTTCACGGTTTTTTAGAATTTACTCCCTAGGGGTGCAAAGAAGGGGTTGAAAGTTAGTTTGAAAAAATCTTTAAATTGCCACCGATTTTTATAACATTTGAAACTTAGACTCTTAAAAATATTTCATTGAATACATGTTTCGTAGTTAATTTTAATTTATCCCCTTGGAGTGCAAATAAGGGGTTGAAAGTTTGTATCAAAAATTTTAAAATCGCTACTGATTTTTATAAAATTTGAAATTGAGACTCTTAAAAATATTTCATTGAACACGTGTTTCATGGTTTATTAGAATTTACCTCTAAGGGTAATAAGCAGGCGAGGCTAAGCGCGTCTCTAATTTTTAAATTTCTTTTGTTTCTTTCTATATTTCTTTATTGTTTCTTTGTTCGTGACAGGTGGATGCGTTGACCCTGATAAACTGCTCGTCCACCCAGTCTGGATGGTTCGAATGGGCCTCACACAAGATGAGCTCCCGCTCCCTGCGCTCCCGCGGGATGACCCTCACTACAGTTGATTATTTGATGTGGTACCATTTCGGACGAGTAAGTATCTAACACCTGGACTTATAACAATTAGGCTAAAGCGAATTTAACATTTTTAAGTTCTAAGTTGTTTTCTAGATTTTCAAGCTTATTACTAAGGGTAGTAATGGGTAAGTAAGGGAATTATTGATGTTTATTATTGATTCTATTATTTATCAAGTAACAACAACTACTCCATCGACGCTTTATTGGCAACTTTACTTTTTGTTTCTTTTATATCGTGTCTGTCTGTCTGTCGTCATTTGGAATATTATAATATATAATTAATCTTTTCCACTGCACTTATACATATTGTCCTACTTAAAGTAAACAAATATATTCATTAGATGGCATCGCGTTACTACTATTATTACCTGCACTGGTCAACACCAGTCTCAACAGTCTGCACCGCGAATGCAAACCTGATGCAAATTGCTATTTTGGCAGCAGATCTGATTAGAAACTGAAATAGCGCTTCATTGTTAGACACTATTGTATGATATATGATAATATATTATTTGGTACACGAAATAAGATTTTATAAAGGACATAACTTTTATCAAATATCTGGCGAAAGCGAATTGTGAAATGAAACTAATTGGACTTTTAATATGAACTCATTAAAAGGCGTGCGTTGAAGTGAGAAATTGTATTTTTATGATTAATTTTGCATTGACGCACTTGGCTGTCTGCGCACCATTTTGTTGTTTAATCATTTCTGCTTGTCGAACAATTTTACAGTACTAATTGCCAATATGAATGTTGCTAGTCATAGCATAGCTCTATATAGTATAAAAGCAACCAAGGGTGCTTCTTGCGTAGTGCCCGGAGGAGCGCAACCCGGACTTGGCCCAAATGTACCGGACTTACTTCCACCGGCACGTGAATCCTGGGAACTTGGCCATGTTCATCGAGAGCTACGCCCGCCGCAGTGACCTTGGTATCGCGCGGGAGGGCGCCACCATTCGAGCCCCGGTCCTTAACTTGACAGCCGCGTTATCCCCACATGTGGACCAGACTGTGGCCCTCAATGCTCGCCTCTGCCCGTCTAATTCCACTTGGATGAAGGTAGATTGTCAATCTTTTTTTATCGTGGCTCTGGGGGTTTTGCTTCAATTCGCAATCGGAGTAATTGATTATTTTGATTTTCTCTCGCAAAAGTAAGCGCGGAGTTGAATTCATATAGTGTCTCGAATTTGGGCCAAAATGCAGAACGGAGTGTCGGAGTGTCGGACACTAGGTTCTCTCTGCCTATCCTGCGGTATACGGAAATAAGCATGAAGCTGCTAAAAAATCAACTGTAAAATTATCTCTTACTTACTAACAACTAATTTAGTATCTATCTGAGGTTAGGAGTAAAGTATTCAAAATCAAAATATTCTTTACATAATTAGGCAATTTCGAGCACTTTTGAATCGTCGAGTTACATAAAAATCTTAGTTTAATAAATAGCATAAATGTATTTTAATTAAAAAATGTACTTGATTATTCCGTTAACATTGTCAGCGATGTTGGGTAATTAAGTAACAAAGAAAGCATTCATCTAAAACACGTCTAGAACTGTAACAAAATTCTTTGTGTCTACAATGCCACTAAAATTGGGTGGTTACACAAGACTGCTATACGAACTGCTATACTGCTATTAAATCGTTAGCAACTCCTGACATTCTTATGTAACCTCCAACCTCAAAATGTCCAACTTATAATAAATACTTATTACTTTATAAATAAGTAAAAAAAGTCAATTGGTATTTTCCTAAAATGTCTCAGTATAAAGTTCCTTTTGGAGAACATTATACATTCGAGAATAGAAGAGAAAGAGATATGTTGGTAGAGTAGAAGCAGCTATCAGTTCTGTAGGACACGGGTAACGTTCCAAGTGACCTGGTATATCGACTTCTGATGTCGGATCTTACTTACTAATTTATAAATAATATAATAGTAATATAATAACCGACATTGACAAATGCAAAAATTCACCATAGAATTCAAAAACTACTACAATAGGATGTGACTGAAGCGACACAAGTAACTCTCCGCTCAGCTGTTGACCTAATGAATTATTCTAGATCTCCGATGCCGCCATGGTGTTGGAGGAACAGCCTGGCAAAGTGTCCGAGGCATTCCGCCTATTCTTGCAGGGCGAGGGATACGGTAAGTATGGAGACGTTGCATTTGCATTACTTTGAAACTGTTAAACCGGATTAATCGCGACGTTTGCAGTAATCCGTGGTCACCGTGGTCACGGGTAGTCCACGATCCGTAGTGACGCGATTAATCCAGTTAAATAGTTTCATTTAAAAAATTATAAGTTGCTCATTTGTCAGCCGATACTTTCAGCTTAACTTTAATTTAGTTTAAGTATAATTTTTAGTCTATAAATCAGTGTTTTACAAATTAATTGAAAATGAAAAAATATGTTTTATTCTAAAATATAGATTTTCTTTTGGAATATAAAATAAATATTTGTGTGACATTCTAGATTTAGTTTGTATAATTAATGCAATTCTTGATTTTTGCATTCAAGGATCGTACGTAAATGACACACAGTGTGCCATTGTTCAACATCTGTCGTCAATTTAGTGTTTGAGTCTTATTGAAAAAGACGTCATTTTAGTTGTCTGTAAGCTGAGAACGTATGTCAACGTGTCAACGTCTGTAGTGTTAATAGCATGCAAACAAACACACAAAACTCTTATTTTGCCTTCATTTCCATTCGATCTTTGAGTATTTCAGTATTTGCAGCTAGATTTTGCGGAGAAATAATTTCTGTTTTTTATAACACGGTAATTTTACAACATCATTTTTAAATGTCTTTAAACGCAAGGAATTTATAACGCGATTTCAATCTCTGGGCACTCCCGCATACATCGCGGACAGTTGATGATTACTCGGTGTCTCTGGTTGAACAACTCTTGGAATTTAAAAGACATTTAAAAATTATCCCCCATTCATTGCATGCTCATTTATTTTATATTGCATTGGTTATTCATTTTATATTTATTGTATAAATTAAAGTTGTGTGCAAATTAACTCAATATATGCAAAGGTAGAGTAGGTACTCTATTGTTATTAATATGCACGCATCTTCGCTAGAAGTACCGAAGACGGGATATTCAAAAGTTATTATCTATTTAAGCTAAAGTTAATTCAAAAGTACAAAGTCGTATACTTTACTGAAATAATTAGTTGACAAAAACACAGTAGTAATGGTGTGTTTTGAGATGGGTCAAGTCGTCTCAAGACGCCAGTCACGAACAGAATATCCTCGTCAACACCGATCAGTAGCTGAGCATGACGTTGTTTTATTTACTACTGTATAGCTGTGTTGGCTCTGCACAAAATATCGGGCTCGAGCGGTAGTAGGCCCTCCTCGGCTGCCTCGCTCGCCTCGCTCGCCTCGCTCACCTCGTTCACGTCACCCGCTACTCGCTAGACGTGCTCAGTAAGTTATACCTCTACCCTTACGTTTTGCTTTTTTCTTATAAAAATGAACACTTTATTGTTTCACTTTAAAATTAAAAAAAGCTATGGTCCATTCAAGTGATTGATCTATGTACTCGGGCCAGCTTTTTGGATTTACCCAGTTTTGCAATTTCAGTGTGAATGTTATATTTTAATTTTATTTTAATTATAACATTTAAACAAACAGTCAAACATATTTAATTGGTTAACTTTGACCATTTATTGTGGAGATAGTGACGTGTTCATTGGCCTCAAATTGTGCTAAAAGTTTTATTCATATACATGTTTATTTATTAATTTTTCATCATAGCATAAAATGTACAACAAACAAGAATATTAACTATCTACAACATATATAATATACTTGTTGCGTGTGCCACACGCCGTCACTTCATTATGGAAATAGGCATTCTCCGTTGTTAGCAGTCTCCAGTCGGGGGGGTGGGTGCCTGATTTCAAAACAAACATTAATTATTATCGAACCAGATCAGGTCAAGGAAAATCATTTTAAATTTAAATATGTATATATATTGTATATATATTGTATATATTTATATATTTAAATAATTTATTTGCAAAGGTGTATGGAACCACAATTAGATATGTAACATTCAACTTACAAAATTATTTACTGAAGTCAGTCAGATATTTCTAATATTAATTGTGATTCATTAATTGCTACGAATACATAAGTTGTTGCTGCATCAACTATTTCGACTAGATATATGTAAGTACGTGTGCGTAGGTGCGACCTCGCGCGAAGCTCCCACGAGGCGCTAACTGCTAGTGACAGACTCCTATCTGCTAATAAATAGTACGAGATCCCATTCCATAAATCTGCAGGTATCTGTTTTATAATGGAATTTTTTTTTTTATAATGATAGATGATAGTAGAATAGATTACACCTGGGTTGCCTAGAAAAAAATAAATAGATACTTACAACTTAATTGACTTTAACTCTATTTCGTGATATTTTGCTGTAAATATAAGGTAGCCCGCGCATTCCGTAGATACTGCCTTGCACACGCTACAAGCGTGTCCTATGTGGGAACAACCGAGACGACACCTAATTAAGATTGGCGTTGACTTGTCACTATCGGCCGTAGTCAAGGCTATGGTTCAGAATGAACAGGCATGGCATGAGACGGTTGCCTTTTGTGAACACGTTATGTCGCAAAAGGAAGCAGCAGAAAAAATCAGAGAGAGAGAGGCTTTATCTGGTTCTATTCGTTGCAGGAGAGTAGGGCGCAGACGACGCGATAATGCAAATTTGCAGCCCCCTTAGAAGGGATCCATAGACGGCAGATATGGGGAAGCTGTCGTCGCTTAAGTAAATATCCCTGAGAAGAGACGCGTGTTGGTCCTGGCACGTGTTCAATTATTGGAAGCTATAAAAAGAAGGAGTGCTTAGTGAAACAAGCAACTGCTGCGAAGTTACGGTAGAGTATGAAAGTGTACCCGCGGCTTCGAAAAATGCAGAATGATGGACCATCGTGGGGTTTTAGTGAGTAGGATGCAGAAGCATGAGTCTCACATAATCCGCATCGCATTTCACCCGGCATGTGGATACCCGTAAAAGGGTTTCCCCAAGAAAAAAAAAAAAAAAAAAAAAAAGAACCCGCGCATTCCGTCGTCTATTGTCATAGTCAACTGGAATGGGAAAAGTTAATCTGAAAGATGGTAACCGCTGCTGGTAGCAGTTATTTTAGAGGCAACCATGTTTTATAGTGTTGAGAAGAGAATAAGATTTAATTTAATATTTAATTAGTATTATATTAGTATCTTAGATCCGTCATGCACGAGTCTGGAGACATCGATCACGATTTCCATGGTCAGATAAGTGTTGCCTGGGCTAAGTGAGTAAACTCTACCTGAACTTTTCCGACTTAGGGGCTGGTCCAGGACTTATAAGGATAGTGCTCCAGTCTGGGCTCTCGCAGGCCATATACTCTGTCTTTGACACATTGCTAATACGTATTTCATTCATGAAGAATGGTTATGTAACGCTAATACTGCAGCAAGAATGTATCGGAAAAGATACCAAAACGCTGAACGTCATCCCGATTATCGTGTATTTAGATTTTTCTCTCTTCAACAAAGAAGTAATCCAGCAAGTGTCGTACCATTTCGAAATCCAGATTATATGCGCAAATTTTTAAAGATATTTGCAAAAACAGTGTACTAAATTTTTTTTATAGTACAGTCGGTTAAAATTGGGTGTAGTAAATATTTTAAATTTAATGTTTGGCAAAAACACCACATTTTATTGAAAACTGATGCAGGTATGTTTAAATCTTAAACTGTAATTCACAGAAGGGTTATTCATGATTACATTACAGAAAAAAAAATGAAAAAAGAGTAATATTTGTAGTCTTAGGACTTGAAAAATCATCACAGGGTGTCCGTTTTTCCGATATTTTTTTAAATCAATATAATATGAAAAATGCATGACCAAGATTTTTTTTTATATTTTTCTCATAGCTGTCACGACTTGGTCTATCACCTATTTTCGTCTTATCGTTGACTCCTGGGATACTATACTACTATATTATTATATACGAGACATATCCATACCTATATTATAAATTCGAAAGTAACTCTGTCTGTTTGTCTGTCTGTCTGTCTGTCTGTCTTTTACGCAATCAGGGCCAAGCCGCTAATTTAATTGTCATAAAATACTCATATAGAGAGAGATACTTGAGGGTCTCGGGATGAACATGGGATACTTTTTTTTTCTCATATTTGTAATATTTTCGATATATATTAAAATAATTAATTTGACATGCAATTTATTCCGCCATGTTAATAACAATCGTCGCTACACGTTGCTAAGCAACGGCTTGCAAAGTTTGTTGTTTTAAGAAAACGTCACCCAAAGTGAGTTTGCTTAATGCATACATGGCGCACGCCGATATAGATTTGTATACATTAACAAAAATTAGATGATTTCTATAATTTGATATGCATCCTTATGAAAATAAATATAATAGTCACTTTTAGCATTTCATGTAGATGGAAATTATAGTTTACTGTATAACATTCTAATAAATAATTAAGATGTCACTGATTCCAAATGACTTAGCCTACGAGTGGTATAGTATGACCGACGCGAACGGGCAGATGTCTTTGATGATTTTGTAAATTTTTATATATTTTCGAATTACTATTATTTTTTATGTAATTATTTGCTGCTTATAATTAGTTTATCTCAGTTCGGTTATCTGTACCGATGTTATACACTTAAAATATCGAAATTTTAATCATTTGGGATTTTATTTAATATTGTTCGCACAAATTAATAATTATTTAATATAGAAAAATGTTTAGTACGCGCGCACGGCGTACTTTTTCTAATATTTATTTTATTTTATTTATTTTTCTAATATTTAGGCGTTTAGGTACTTTTTCTAATATTAAGAATTTCCTTTAGTTACTTTTACTTCTTTTGTTTGTTTATTTCGGTTACTCAGATATTTTTTCTAATAATAAATCTCCACTTATTATTATTTTTTAACTTATTTTAATTATTTACGCTTATATTTTCGCGGGCGTAGCCGCGTCCGGGCCCACTAGTCTATATATATAAAAGGACTTGTCCTCACTGACTGAGGTAAGACGCACGCACAGCGGTAACCGCTGATGATAGAAACATTAACTTTGGACAGATGTTTACTTTTGTAATCTGGACATCCACTAAGAAGGGATTTTGCAAAATTTTAACCCTAAAGGGATGAAAAAGGGGTTGAAAGTTTGTATGGAAAAAAATTTAAATCGACACCGATTTTTATAAAATTTGAAATTCAGACTCTTAAACATATTTAATTGAACACGTGTTTCACGGTTTTTTAGAATTTACCCCCAAAGGGTGCCAATAAGGGGTTGAAAGTTTGCATGGAAAAATCTTTAAATCGCCACCGATTTTTATAAAATTTGAAATTGAGACTCTTAAAAATATTTCAATGAACACGTGTTTCATGGTTTATTAGAATTCACCCCTAAGCAATAAGCAGGCAGAGCTGCGCGCGTCCGCTAGTATACTATAAATTTAATGAAATGTGATTGCGGCACGATTCTTGGCAACGGCAGTCCCGACGTAATCTATCATCATCTACTATCATCTATCATTCGTAAAAATAATTTTCATTAAAAAACATATACCTGCATAAGTTCTCATTATACCTTCAACGTACCTATATTACGCTATACGAATAAACAAATTTCTTAATTACTCAAGTTGTACATGTACACTTCCAAAGTGCTCTTTTGTATTTTAGAACAATGTTTTAATTAATTGAAGTATGAGTACGTATATGTACAAGAAATAAGTTTAAAATGTTATTATAGCTTCACGGTCCTGTCCTTGTTTTAAGCAAACATTTTCGTTATAGTTTAGTTATTGTTACAACATAAGTCGTTTATAAGATTAAAAGGGCATTTTGAGAGATTATTGTCTTTACTGGTCGCTAGAAGCGGCGTTAAAGTATTTGTATGATCGTTGAACGATTGTGTTTAATTTGTGTCGATGTTTAATTCGCAGTGGCGCCACTGTCGCCCACAAAGATAGTGCTGTTCCGTCGGCTGTCGGACGCGCGCCGCCCGTGCCGCCACTCGCCCGTCATCCGCATCACGGAGAATCCTATATCTGAGGCCGTGGTCTGCTGAACCACATACCAGTCTCCTGCTACCCTCGCCGCTTCAGCAACGCTAACTCCACCACACCTGCCACACATCGATGATTCTTTTAAATGTATTAGTTAATAGTGTACGGTAGGGACAACTCCCGCTTTCGACACGCTCGGGAGTCCCACCAACACGGAGTTAGCAAGTATAGATAGAGGACCGGCTCGCGCTCACTTATTATACATTCTATATGCATGGGCGTAGAAAGGGGGGAGCCGGGTGGGCCGTGCCCAACCCAGAATAATCTGGTGCCCACTCCAGCAATTTTACTTACAAAAAAATTGGCCCCGAAAAACAAAAAAACAATATTTACACGAACATATCTATTCAAAGCTAAAGTCCAAAACCACCCCTCCCAGATAATATCTCCAGATACGCTAATGACCATATGTATGCCCTCTCTATACCAAGTTTTCTAAAGTGCATTTATTTTGGAAATGTTTACTTCATATACATACATAAATACATACATACATATATTATATGTATTTTACATGTCACGTGGATATTTCTTTAAACGAGGCTTCTCACGTTTATGAACACCAAATTAATGGTTTTACCACGTGTATTATTTATATATTTTTAATAAACTGAAGTTTTTTTATTTATAATTAAGGTTCCTTTATATGCTAGTAATTTCCTCTTTTATCCATTTAATTATAAAGATATGTTTTATTTAATTATTGTTAAATAACTGTTGTTAAAGACTCGCTTGCGGCGAGTTTGAGTTAGCTGTAAGTAATTATTTAGTGAGACTTATCCAAAGATATAGGATGGTGGGTAAACTCACAGTTAGGTCGTATTGTATGCTAAGGTTTGTAATGACTTGCCCCACCTTGGGAATATTCGGTAATCATTGGTAATAACATTACCAGATATTCCCAAAATGGGAAGAATTGGTAGTAATTGTAAGTGTACATATCTCGCGGGACAACAGCTTAGGTTATGAACAAATGCAGGGATGGAGGACTTTACAAAGCACGCATGGAAAGCCTTTTATAAGTATTATATCCACGATTTAGTGACGTTCCAGGATATTCCTCAAATAGAGGCACGTGGGGGCGAGCCAGCTGGCACCTTATATCACTATGATATTAAGGCTTTTTAGAAGCCACTTATTAACATTATTAGCATTTATCAAATATTCAAATAGACACCTAACTTATAACACTTAGCTCTCCGCGTCACTCGGTTCGGAGCGCGGTTTAGGCATTAGCAACGTTACGACATAGTTATAAGAGGGGCTGCGAGATCACGTCGCTGGGTGCTATGTTACGACCAACTTACATTCTTTTTTGACCTTTTATTCAATACACCGACTTCTGGACTGTTCTGTTCTGTTATCCCCGAAGTCCGGAGAAGTCCCTATTGGTTGTCCATATTGGTTTCCGGTTCCCGATATCCGGTTGTCACTTGCTTGCGTAGAAGAGTGGAGATCCGTCATAGTCGGAACGAATTGGATTCTATACTCTGTAGGTGTTCCGTAGCTCTGCGTAGTCGTCTACGGCGTGGAGGCTTGCCTGTGTGTCTGTCTGTCTGTCTGTCCGTCTGCCACACATACAACCTTCAAGCCCACATTAACGCTTGTAGAAGTACAATTGTA
This sequence comes from Heliconius melpomene melpomene, assembly GCA_000313835.2. Taxonomy (NCBI): domain Eukaryota; kingdom Metazoa; phylum Arthropoda; class Insecta; order Lepidoptera; family Nymphalidae; genus Heliconius; species Heliconius melpomene. Next base: position 220,385 of record HE671324.1, on the reverse strand, counting down.
TGAATATATCATTGATTTGTAGAATCACAATTTCTTACGTTTTGTTTTCATATTTTATGTTACTTTGTGTGACTTTATTATATATATTAAACTGTGATTTTATAATAATTGGAGTTTAGTTTTGCCCCTTCCCCTTCCTTGTCCTCCCATTGACTTGACCCACGAGCATGCTTCCGTAAAATTAAGTTGTACCAACTTAACTATTGGAAAGTGACTGTCTGTTTGTCTTTTACGCAATCGGGACGAACATCGTTGTCGTATCGTCGATATATACCAATATATTAAAATATTTATTAATTTGATATGCAATTTATCCCGCCATGTTAATAACACTTCCCACTCGGGGAAATTAATTACAATATATATATACAGGGTGTCCCAGGAGTCAACAATAAAACGAAAACAGGTGATAGACCAAGTCGTGACAGTTATGAGAAAAATATAAAAAAAAATCTGTGTCATGTATTTTTCATATTATATTGATTTAAAAAAATATCGGAAAAACCGACGCCCTGTGATGGTTTTTCAAGTCCTAAGATTACAAATATTACTCTTTTTTCATTTTTTTTTCTGTAATGTAATCATGAGTAACCCTTCTGTGAATTACAATTTAAGACTGAAACATACCTGCATCGGTTTTCAATAAAATGCCGTGTTTTTGCCAAACATTAAATTCAAAATATTTAGTACACCCAACTTTAACCGACTGTACTATAAAAAAAATGTACTACACTGTTTTTGCAAGTAACTTTAAAAGTTGGCGCATTTAATCTGGATTCCGAAATGGTACAGTACTTGTTGGATTACTTCTTTGTTGAAGAGAGAAAAATCGAAATACACGGTAATCGGGATGACGTTCAACGTTTTAGTATCTTTTCCGATACATTCTAGCTGCAGCATTAGCATTACATAACCATTCTCCATTAATGAAATGCATATTGGCAATGTGTCAAAGATCGAGTATATATCCTGCGAGAGCCCGGACTCGAGCACTATCCTTAAAAGTCCTAGGCCAGCCCCTAAATCGGAAAAGGTTTGGACGGTATCCTGCGATCACAGACTACACCAGTGACCTCCTGCCACTTAGCCCAGGCAACGCTTATCCGACCATGGAGATCGTGATCGATGCCTCCAGACTCGTGCATGGCGGATCTAAGATATCTGAACTTTTTCGACTTAGGAGCTGACCCAAGACCTATAAGGATAGTGCTAGAGTCTGCGATCTCGCAGGCCATATACTCCGTCTTTGATACATTGCCAATATGCATTTCATTCATGGAGAGTGGTTATGTAATGTATCGGAAAAGATACCAAGACGTTGAACGTCTTCCCGATTATCGTGTATTTAGATTTTTCTCTCTTCAACAAAGAAGTAATCCAACAAGTACTGTACCATTTCGGAATCCAGATTAAATGCGCCAACTTTTAAAGTTACTTGCAAAAACAGTGTAGTACATTTTTTTTACAGTACAGTCGGTTAAAGTTGGGTGTACTAAATATTATGAATTTAATGTTTGGCAAAAACACGGCATTTTATTGAAAACCGATGCAGGTATGTTTCAATCTTAAACTGTAATTCACAGGAGGGTTACTCATGATTACATTACAGAAAAAAAAATGAAAAAAGAGTAATATTTGTAGTCTTAGGACTTGAAAAATCATCACAGGGTGTCCGTTTTTCCGATATTTTTTTAAATCAATATAATATGAAAAATGCATGACACAGATTTTTTTTATATTTTTCTCATAACTGTCACGACTTGGTCTATCACCTGTTTTCGTTTTATCGTTGACTCCTGGGACAACCTGTATATTTTATTGTAGATAGGCAAACAAGCATTTGTCCGCTATCTCACCTGGTGGTAAGTGAGGATGCACTTACGATGGTGGAGCAGGCTTACCAGTCGTGGCGAAGGAACACGCGAGTGGTGGTGTGTTCGATCCCCACTCGACAAAATTATATATCCATACCTACATATATTATAAATTCGAAAGTAACTCTGTCTGTCTGTCTGTCTGTCTTTTACGCAATCAGGGCCAAACCGCCAATTTAATTGTGATAAAATACTCGTATAGAGATACTTGAGGGTCCCGGGATGAACATAGGATACTTTTTTTTTCTCATATTTGTAATATTTTCGATATATACCAATATATTAAAATAATTAATTTGACATGCAATTTATTCCGCCATGTTAATAACAATGGTCGCTACGCGTTGCCAAGCAACGATTTGCAAAGTTTGTTGTTTTAAGAAAACGTCACCCAAAATGAGTTTGCTTAATGCATACATGGCGCGCGCCGATATAGATTTGTATACATTAACAAAAATTTGATGATTTCTATAATTTGATATTCATCCTTATGAAAATAAATATAATAGTCACTTTTAGCATTTCATCTAGATGGAAATTATAGTTTACTGTATAACATTCTAATAAATAATTAAGATGTTACTGATTCCAAATGAGCTAGCCTACGAGTGGTATAGTATGACCGACGCGAACGGGCAATTGTCTTTGATGATTTTGTAAATTTTTATATATTTTCGAATTACTGTTAATTTTTATGTAATTATTTGCTGCTTATAATTAATTTATCTCAGTTCGGTTATCTATACCTATGTTATACACTTAAAATATCGTAATTTTAATCATTTGGGATTTTATTTAATATTGTTCACCAAAAATAATAATTATTTAATATAGAAAAATGTTTAGTACGCGCGCACGGCAAACTTAGGTACTTTTTCTAATATTAAGAATTTCCTTTAGTTACTTTTACTTCTATATATTTTTTCTAATAATAAATCTCCACTTACATTATTTTTAACTTATTTTAATTATTTAGGCTTATATTTTCGCGGGCGTAGCCGCGTCCGGGCCCACTAGTTTATTTATATTTCCATTTTCTTTGGTCTGGTGTTGCGGCATGCCGTGGCGTTGAGTATCGCAACTCAACACGCAATGCTTCCAGTATTCGGCGGAAAAGGGGGAAAAGAGTGTCTTAACAATAGGTTCCCTCTGCGAAAGCGCTGTAGAGCTGATGCTGTTAATTAATTTGTTTTGTAACAAGGCAATGCGTGGCTTTGAGTTTATTTATTTATTTGGTTTGCTAGTGGCTATTACACTTTGTATATCGTGTCCGGCTTTACTTACAACTATTTGAATTTATACACTAATTATAAAAGACACAATATATAATTATAATAACACTAGCGGACGCGCGCAGCTTCGCTTGCTTATTTATTGCAAATGGGGTGAATTCTAATAAACCAGAAAACATGTATTCAATGAAATATTTTTAAGAGTCTAAATTTCAAATTTTATAAAAATCGGTGGTGATTTAAAGATTTTTCCATACAAACTTTCAACCCCTTATTTGCACCCTTAGGGGGTGAATTCTAGAAAACCATAAATCACATGTAAATTAAATATTTTTAAGAGTCTGAATTTCAAATATTATAAAAATTGGTGCCGATTTAAAAAATCTATACAAACTTTCAACTCCTTACTTGCACCTTTAGTGGGAGAATTCTAGAAAATGATGAAACAAGTGTTCAATTAAATACCTTTAAAAATCTAAATTTCAAATTTATAAAAATCGGTGACAATTAATTTTTTTTTCCATACAAACTTTCAACCCCTATTTCACCCCTTTAGGGTTAAAATTTTTCAAAATCCCTTCTTAGTAGATGTCCAGATTACGAAAGTAAACATCGGTCCAAATTCCAGGTTTCTATGCACAGCGGTTACGGGTGTGCGTGCGTCTTACCTCAGTCGGTGAGGATAAGTCCTTTTATTTTATATATCCTTCCTTTCTCCTGGCATTAATCCCGGCTATTGCCAGGGTCTGCCCTCCTACTCAACCTACTCCCTACCTTGGGCGTCCAGGAGGTCTCACTCCAGGAACTGATATAGCAAGGCACTTGCATCCGACATAGTTCTTAGGCCGGCGCGTAACGTGACCAAACCATCTCAGACGGCGCTCTTGGAGCTTATCCGCTACGTCACGGACCCCAAGACTACCTCGAATGAATGTGTTGCGTATGCGGTCAGACCGCGTTACGCCGCACATCCACCTCAGCATCTTCATTTCCGTGACGTGAAGCTCCTGAGTGTGCCGAGATAATGCCGGCCAACATTCGCTGCCGTATAAAAGAACCGGTCGGATGATGCTCTTGTATATCAGCCCCTTGAGCTTGGGCGGTATTCTGCGGTCGCAGACCACACCAGTGCCCTCTGCCATTTGGCCCAGGCAGCGCTTATCCGCCCTTGGACATCGTGATCGATGCCTCCAGACTCGTGCATAACGGATCCAAGGTACCTGAACTTCTCCGACTTAACGGCTGGCTCAGGACCTATAAGGATGGTGCTCGAGTCCCGGCTCCCGCAGGCCATGTACTCTGTCTTCGACACATTTAGTTTAAGACCGCCGTTCTCAAGCGTACCCTTCCAGAGGTTCACTTAACGCTCCAGCGTCAGTCGGTTCTCGGCAATGAGTGCTATGTCGTCGGCATACATCATCAGCCATGGAGGCTGGTCCTGGATGTGAGCCGAGACAGTATCGAGCACTACATTGAATAAGAACGGACTAAAAGCCGAGCCCTGGTGAACCCCTACTGTAATCGGGAAGGGTCTAGTGTCGCCAACAGCAGTCCTAACCATAGAAGCGGAATCGTGGTACATGTCTCTGATAATCTCAATATAGGCCTCAGGGATCCCTTTGGATCGCAATGCCCACCAGATACACTGACGAGGCACACAGTCAAAGGCCTTCTGCAGATCTAAAACATGCCACATGCGGAGCTCTCCTTTTTTCCCTGTATGCCTCCATCAAAGTTCTGAGGGCGAAAATGGCGTCCATGGTGCCCGATCCTGGCTGAAATCCATATTGAGACTCAGAGATAGTAGCACTCTCGGCGGAGCCTGAGGTCGATCATGCGCTCGAAGAGCTTCATGGTATGACTCATAAGCTTAATGCCCCTATAACTACCACAATCTTGAACACTGCCCCTTCCTTTGTAAATAGGGGTAATGAAGCTAAGCCGCCACTGATGCGGCATCTTACCAGTGTTCAAGATATGGTTAAAAAGGTCAGTAAGCATGAGCACACCAAGAGAGCCCAACGATTTCCACGCTTCGATCGGAATGTCGTCAGGTCCCACCGCTTTTCCGTTCTTCTTGCGTCGAAGGCAATTACGTGTTTCGTCAAGGGTTATTGAGGCAATAAGTCCGAGGTTAGGCGGTGGGTCGTGATGAAGACTGCATGGGTGCTGAGTATTCAGCAACTCCTGGAAGTAGCTTCTCCACCTCTCCTTCACAGAGGCATGACTACAGAGCAGCGTGCCCTGGGAATCTTTGACGCAAAGACATTTTGCGATATCTTGCGTCATTTTATCCCGGGAACGTGCCAGTTTGTAAATGAGCTTCTACTTCAATGGTGACAAACTTTCACTGCGGGCTCTGGCTACAGCTCTTTTACAGGCACGTTTAGCTACTGTGTACTACAGTCTGTTTTCAGGAGAGTTGGATTCCTGCCACTTCTTAAAGGCAGCCTTCTTTTCACGAGTCACCTCCTGCACCTCGTCATTCCACCACCATGTCTCCTTGTCGATGACACGTCCTCCCCTAGAAAGGCCAAGAACTCGCCTGCCCGCCGCAATGATTGCCGACTGAGCCCGATCCCAAGCATCCTGAGCAGTCTCGGTGTTAGTCGAAATATAGTGACTTTTCACCTCTGCCAGGAAGTCGGTCTGCATCGGTCCATTCAGCAACCACCACTTGATCTGAGGTCTACGTTTCTCGGCTACTTTCTTCTTCGGAGTGACGTTAAAGTCCATGACAAGAAGACAATGTTGGGCCGTTAGGCTTTCGCCTGGAATGACCTTACAGTTAGTTACCCTGCCCATATGACACCGTCTGGTCAATAAGTAGTCTATTTGAGTTGAGTGGGACCCGCTCTTATACGTGATAAGGTGCTGAGAATTCTTTTGGAAGAACGTATTCACGACGGCCAGATCAGACGCAATACAGGTTCTCAGAATGTTTTCTCCCTTTGCATTGCGAAGACCGTGCCCAAAACCCCCGTGAACACGTTCATACGGCTCAGCAGCCTTACCGACGTGCCCGTTCAAATCCCCCCCAACTAAGACCACTTCAGTACAGGGCACAGCAAGTAGCCCCCCTTCATACTGCTCCCAGAATGTCTCCTTTTCGGCCGCGCTACATCCCGCCTGGGGAGCACAGGCACTGATTAAGTTTGTGATAACGCCCTCAATCAGTACCCTCACTCGCATCAAGCGGTCGGAGCGACGGTCAACTTCAAGGAGCCCATTCTGAAGCTCTTCAGAAAGCACTACCGCTACACCGTTTCTACCCGAAGGTGACCCAGTGTATATAAGCCGGTAACCCTGTCCGATGTTACGGGACTTGTTGCCCTTCCAGCGAGTTTCCTGGAGGAAAGCACACTGGACCCGACGTCTCATGAGTACATCTGCGAGTTCCCTGCATCGTCCGGTTAGAGAGCCAATATTCCACGTTGCAAAGCGGAGTTTAGTTTTTTTTTTTCCTTTTATTATATATATATATATATAATTGCTGGAGAAGGTTGTTAGCCGAAGAATCACCAAATATATCGAAGATAATAATTTAATTTCCCCGAATCAATACGGCTTTAGAAGAGGTCAATCAACGGAAGATGCTGTATCTCATCTAACGTCTAAAATAGCCGCCTCTTTGGATTGTCAAAAGCCCAATATTTCTATATTCCTGGATCTCTCTAAAGCTTTTGATACCGTCTCAATTCCAATACTCCTGGAAAAACTTGATACCCAATTTGGGATTCGAGGAGAGGCCCTTGAATGGCTCCGGAGCTATTTGACTAATAGAATGCACTGTACAAAAGTTAGCACATATAAAAGTGATATGGAAAAAGTCAGGTTCGGTGTGCCACAAGGAAGCATTCAGGACCCACATTATTTATAATGTACGTAAATGATATTCATGATAATGTTGACGGTAATATAGTCTGTTATGCAGATGATACCGCAATTATGTATGAAGGTTCTACATGGCTTGATGTATTTGAAAAAGCTGAAACAGGAATGCGAAAAATATCCACATGGCTATCCTATAATCTCCTCACATTAAACATTAATAAGACAAACTACATCTGCTTTCATAGAACGGCTAGTTCCGCCCCCAAACCAACCTTACAACTTCAACTTCATACATGTCTCCAAAAAAGTAAATGTAACTGTTCAGCCCTTACAAAAACAGATAAAGTTAAATATTTAGGAATTCTTTTGGATCAAAATTTAAATTTCAAAGCTCATATAAAATCAGTCTCAAGCCGAGTGCGCAAAATTATCAGTATAATGAAGCTACTAAAACAATCAGCATCTCTTAAGACTTTATATAGTGTATATTATGCTATTTGTCAGTCTATAATTGTCTACTGCATAAGCTCCTGGGGTAGTGCTTTAAAATCTCATTTGATTCAACTCGAAAGAGCTCAAAGATCGGTACTCAAGGTGATGCTTAATAAACCTTTCATTTACCCAACCGTTATGCTCTATCAGGAAAGTAACGTCCTTACCGTACGTCAACTATTTTACTTAAAAATGGCACTGAAAGCACATCGAAGAATAGCGTCCTCAGAAGAGTATAATGATCTGATTAATCGTAGAAACTTTAATGTTCCACTGCCTAGAATAAGGTCTTGTTTTGCTAGGCGTTTCAGTCCTTACGTTGAATTATTTATTTATAATAAAATTGCTAGTGCTTGTGATATTAAGCTTTGCTCGTTAAAAAAAGCTAGAACTAAAATTTCGTCATGGCTCGCTACCTTAGACTATAAAACCACTGAAAATATTTTATCACATATACAATAGTACCTATCATTATTCATTTTATTAATACTAACTGTAATTACAATATAAAAAAAAAAAAAAAATAACAAAATTTAAACTGTTTTAAAATTTAAATTTATTTTTGTTATGATTATTTACCTCTTTACTGTTTTCTTGTTAAACGAGTGTCAACATTAGTCGTAAATTGTTAAGTCATATATTGGAACCCACGATACAGGAATACCTAGTGTGGGTACCACCAGAAGTAACAAAAATTGTGTATGTTATTTGTTAATAAATATCTTTTATTTATTTATTTTTTTTATATAGATACAAAAAGAAAACGGAGAACAGAAAACATTTTAGACAATAATGATAATAAGCAAAAACTATTTCTTACATGATGACAGGAGACACTAGACACAGCTGGTAATTAACGACAGAAAACCTTTACACTCAGCAACAAATTATTGCTGATTGATTATATGATTAATCACTGAGGTCCTAAAGGAAGAACCTAAGCGTGTCCGTACTAATATCCATAGAGTCGCAATTTTTATTATACAAATTACATAGACGGGGAATAACTGTGTTAGCTCCAAAAACAGATTTTTTAATTGGTACTAATAGATAGGTATCCTAAAATGTATTTTAGCTAATAGATTTGGGCAATCTATTTTATTTCGTAGCAGTTTATAAAGAAACATAATATCCAGTAAGTCTCTTCTTTGCTTCTTCAAGGAGATCATACCTGTCTTTGTAGGACAGCAGATTTAATGTTAGCTTGTGTGAAAGATAACCGATGCCATAAAAACCTTTTTACTACTCTCATTCCTTAAGGCTCGAGCGTGTACGCTCGAGCCTTAAGGAATGAGTAGCAAAGGGCATAGTGAGTTGAGAGAATTAAATATGAAAAACAAATCAATTTCCAAAACACTTAAATTATGATTTCTTTAATGCGTTATGCAAACTAAGATAATTAATCCATTTTAGGGTTTTATACCTCAGAAGGAAAAAAGCGGAACCCCTATAGGGTCACTTTTTTGTCCGCCTGTGAAGAACATTATACTTGTGATATCCGATATTCAGGATTACAGGTTTTTGCAGCACAGAAATTAAGCTTCTAATACAACGCTATCAAACGATATGAGCATTTATACATATTTTTTGCTTCATTTTGTATGAAATTTACCGCTTACAATAGTACTTCCCGTAGACTTAAGTTAATTTTATTTCCCAATCACAAACCAAAAGTTCAGGTTTGGACGGTATCATGCGATTACAGACCACACCAGTGACCTCCTGCCACTTAGCCCAGGCAACACTTATCTGACCATGGAGATCGTGATGGATGCCTCCAGACTCGTGCATGACGGATCTAGGATACCTGAACTTTTCCGATTTAGGGGCTGGCCCAGGACTTATAAGTATAGTGCTCAAGTCGGGGCTCTCGCAGGCCATATATTCGGTCTTTGACACATTGCCAATATGCATTTCATACATGGAGAATAGTTATGTAACGCTAATGCTGCAGCTAGAATGTATCGGAAAAGATACCAAAACGCTGAACGTCATCCCGATTATCGTGTATTTCGATTTTTCTCTCTTCAACAAAGAAGTAATCCAGCAAGTATCGTACCATTTCGGAATGCAGATTAAATGCGCCAACTTTTAAAGTTACTTGCAAAAACAGTGTAGTACATTTTTTTTACAGTACAGTCGGTTAAAGTTGGGTGTAGTAAATATTTTGAATTTAATGTTTGGCAAAAACACCACATTTTATAGAAAACTGATGCAGGTATGTTTCAATCTTAAACTGTAATTCACAGAATGAACTCATGATTACATTACAGAAAAAAAATGAAAAAAGAGTAATATTTGTAGTATTAGGACTTGAAAAATCTTCACAGGGTATCGGTTTTTCCGATATTTTTTAAAATCAATATAATATGCAAAATACGTAACAAAGTTTTTTTTATATTTTTCTCATAACTGTCACGACTTGGTCTATCACCTGTTTTCGTTTTATCGTTGACTCCTGGGACATGTATTGTATGACTGTATATTTCGTACAATGATAGTGGATGCCGCTATTGCCGTACTACGAGACCTGTATTACGATAACTTTGTGGTGCACTTAATGTCTTAGAAAATACTTAAATATAACTAATAACACTTAAAAATAACAGGTAACCAAAAAACTAACGGTTCCATACCTACAACGTTACGGAACCGCCCACGCATACCCACACCGGACGTCACTAAAGAGGTTATGGATAGGGAGAATCGCATAGCCATGAGGACCTGGGGACCCCAGGATATGGGTGTGATCATGCACCAGGCCTACCAGAACGAAGTCCGAGGATCGCCTCGGTGCCTTGGCCCTGTCTCCTATCCAGGAGTTGGATAGTGGTTCTGTGAATAATACGTTATACGCCGGGCAGCCGGGTACTACGGCGCTGGCTCAAGCTGTCTTAAGTCCAGGGTTAGGGCTAGGTTGGTAATTTTTGTTTTTTTTTAAGAAAGAGTACTGGAATTGAAAGTTTTATCTCAATTTATTTTTTCTCCTTTGAGCGGGAAGTCAAAATAATTTTATATAAGTATAAACTTCTTGGCGCAGTGGTACCACTGCGTGCGACTGTAAATTCGATGGGTTCGATTCCCACTCGGGGGAGTGAAATATCATTTCCTCGCTCTGGTAACGAGGCACTGTTGATTTCCGCCATTATTGAACACGCGCTTTTAAATACGCACTCAATAATACAGTAAAATGTGGGGAACGGAGCATTTTAACATTTTTTTCCCGGCGGGTACCAGCGTGAAAATAAAAAAACGGATACATGATACATGAGAGAAGTGGGATCGAATCTACCACCATCGCGTTCACAGTCGCACGCTGTGCCGTGCTGTGCTGTGCTTGAATATATTTTTTGTACCTGTTTTTGAGTTTATTGTTTGTTATATATTAATATGTATCATATATTAATTATATACTATGTTTTACTCAAATTGACATCGGCCCTGTGGCGCAACGGATAACGCGTCTGACTACGGATCAGAAGATTCCAGGTTCGAATCGGGTTTGAAAAATATTTTATAAAAACATTAAAGTTATACCACCCTTTTATATTGCCTTATTTTATAAGCATTTAATTGTTTTTAGTTTTTGACTTTTAATAGTTTAGATGTTTTTTCTAAATATTTCACGTAGCGTAGTATCTATGAAAGAGGATATTACACTATTTGAACGATACAATGAAATTATACAGTAAAGTATGTAAGAAAATTGTCTGTTACGACGCTAGACTTACTCTACTAGCAATTGCACTCAGAGAGACCCATTATTATTTTACTAACATTAAATTAATACAAATTACACAGAAGCAGTTTGGCGCTTTTTCCCGCAAAGACAGGTGGATAGGTGGAAAATAGGTAGCGCTTTAAGGAAGAATGTAAAACTGCAAAAAAATATGTCAATTTTCTTTTTCTACAGCTTTGAGTTAGCAGATTTGAGTTCGTGCTGGGCACATCTGGTATGTGGCAATACATTTTTACGAGCAATATTTAATGGGCAAGTCAATGACAGCTAGTTGCGACTTTTGCATTTCTAATTCAGTTGATGATGTCCACCACATCACACCACATATTGATGGATTGTATGCAGAATGAAGCGCTTAGGACAAAAATAAGCTGCAGATTTCAAGAAATAGGTTTTTGTAAGGCTGTTTTGGCTCCACCTCTTTCAGATGAAGCCAATATACTTTATGAGTTAGCAATAAGCCTCTTAACCTAACCACATTATATTAAAAAAAACTATATTATATTAAAATCATATTTTATTTAAGTTCAACTTACCAGGGCGACATATTCGCATAAGCGACAAAGCCCTTAAATTTGATTTAAAAAAAAAAGAAAATGCCTATTGCTGCCGGTTAACGGACGGACAGGGTTAACGGACCCTTAGCTGCATTAATGAGACGGCGAAACGTCAGCATAGCTGCGCGTTTGACCGTACACAATGCAGTGTTGGTACCGACGTTGTTATGTGGCAGCGAAACGTGGATATGCGGAGTCAGCTTAGCTGATCGAATCCGCAATGAAGAGATACACAGAATGGCAGGTACTAGCGAGGACGTCACGGTGAGAATTAAGAAGAACGTGCTCAGATGGTTTGAGCACGTCGAACGAATGAGTGAAGAAAGAATGGCAAAAAAGATCTATGATGGAAAAGTGAGCGGTAAGTGGAGAGGTAGGGGGAGACCTCAGTTGACCTTCGAAAACATAGTATCAGAGATACTGGAGGAAGGTTACGTAAAAAGCATGAGGATCTCCCGGAGGGCATGTATGAAGAGGTTGATGACAGTGGACGAGGTGAAAGAGGTATGCAGAGACCGCAGCGTTTGGCGACCGTAGCTCCGTTCTCTCTGACTACCCCGCTAGGGACAAAGCGTGAAGCTATGTATGTATGTATGTATGTAATTAACATTTTTATATAATAAAAAAATTAAAACAATATCTGTTCACTTTTCTAAATAAGTAAATAAGCAATTTTAAGACAAATATTATTTTTAAAACCAAAAATAGGTACCAATTAGGGCGTAGGCTGTTCTTGTATTAAAATATTGAATACCAAATATCACTGTATCTCTTTCCCACTTACCTAACATGATGTGAGAGAAAGAGAAATACAAATTATGTACAGACACTATGAATAGGTATGTTTATCTACCAGGGCAAGTCTCGGAGAAAATGTCCTCTACGACTGTAGTTCTTATAAACAGAATTTTAAGGAATATATTTAATAATAAAGAAAAATTTACATGTCAACTACCATAACTACAATTAAAACTAATCTTGGACGGGTTATAGTTCATTAAAATATATAAACATAGTACTTAAGTAGATCTTATAATATATATTATGTTTGTATTTAATATATACCTAACTATATAGCTTCTAAATGATAAAACACAACGCTAACCATTCCACTCATATTATTGTAATTGTAAAATTATTTCCTCTTTGGTAATAAAACTATATATCAATATGTAAAACCCAGTATGACTAAATCCTATTGTTATAAACCCAAAAATTGTAAAATTACTTTTTTTAGTCAATTTATCTTCATTTATGACATTAAAGCAGCTTCGACACCAGGCTGCATCAGGTATATGGGTAAAAAATAATAAAAAATAAACAAATTCACATCAATGGATATATTTCAATCGGTTAATGACATACACTTATTGGTTACATCCAGTTTGCTTGTTTAAAGTGATCTTTGAAATCAACATATTTAAGTAAAAACGCACTACGCTTCAAAAACAATCAATCAAAACTAATTTTCGTTGACACATTTACGTAAATGTGCAATTTAATATGTCCATTATTTTTACTTTAATTCCATAAAAAGTGCCTTAATTAGTATTTTCTTTAAAATACTGTTCATTTTCTTATAAAACATCCGCATTTTCATATACGAAACCGCGGTTTTTAGGGGTTAATAGCAGTCATTGAATACTAAAGACGGTATGGACTGCAGGTAACAAACAAAATCTAAAGATATAATATCTTGAAATTTTCAAAAAGTTCAAATAATAACTAAAACTAAAAAAAAAACTATTCACTATTCAAAACGAAATCTATTTGTATAGAAAAATAAACTTTAAAATATAATGAAATATGACAAAATAGCACGAGTGATTTAAAAAATATGGATATTTTAATATTTATACATTATTTACATAAAAAATAATTATTTTATCTGAGTAGATGAGCTATAACGAAAACATGAACAAAACAAAGAAAAAAATATCGTAGTGACCAAAAATACTAAAAAAATATTAAATTATTTAAATCACTGACAAAACTTACATTACAAAAGATATAATAGACGCTTATATTAACTAAGATCGAATAACTCGAATCAAATTAAAAGCTTACAAAGTCTATGCAGTACAAAATCTCTATTTCAAAAAAAATATGATTAAACACGTTTTGTAAGGAAGAAAAGCTTTATTATCAGATTTTATTTCATTTAAAGAAATCAGTACAGCAAAAAAAATAATCATTGACGAATTAATAATGGTTATAAACATTATTATTTATTTATTTAATACTTTATTACACCATAAATAACTTAAACACAAAACAAAAAAAGAAACAAAAACAAACAAATGAATTAAAACATAAAACAGATACAATAAAAACAAATGAAAAATGGTGTAAAGGCGGCCTTATCATCCACGGGTGATCTCAACCAGGCAACCCTTACCTTAAAAAAGAACTACTACTACTTACTGGTTACATAAATAGATACATACAAATATTACACATTGTTCGCAGACCCGGCCTATATATTATAAATTTAGAAAAAATATAATGTAAACAAAAAAATTTCTGTGGAAAATCTTTTAAAATTTAAACTAATAGTAGTGTAACACATACAGCGTGTCCTACATTTGGAATATCATTTTATTATTGAATAATTCAAATTTCAATATATGTAAAATATTCTATAGAAGTGATATATATTATTTTATATTATACAATAAACTAAAATTCTTTTTGATTCATGATTTAACCAAACAAGTCCCTATATACGTTAACTTTACAACTATATTTGTTAGTCTACGAAAACCATATTAACTGATATGTCAGTTGGTTTTTAATTTAATTTTTAAGATTATTTGTAAAAAAACGGAATTTATTCTTTTCGAGATTATAAAAAATGCTTTATGAATATTATAATAATTTATAGTTAAAACCCTCAATATATATACTAAGAGCTCTCAAAAGTAAACAAGTAATGTCGGGTTATCGGATACACACATATATATGTCCGGTTGAAGACTGTTGGAACCGTGAGGCGCACCATAGTCATTTGTGGTGTAGAAATATATTAATTTTAGAACATTTTTATATTTTATTAAAATAAATCTGGCTGACACGCTTGGCGCTTGGCGTGACACGGCGTCGCGGGCTTGGAAGGAGCGGGCTGGCTAAAAAGAGAATTGGCAGACCAAAACTAAATGGACAAAAATAAATGGAGAGTTTAAACGTTCGTAAATTAATGGATCAAACCCAGGAAAAATCCTATATTTTAACCCTTATATTTTTTTAAATATTAAGCTTGTTTTTTAAATATACGGTGTTTTATTAAATACCTTATTATTATATCTTGTTTAAACAATTTTGTGAAAAATACTTTAAAAAAACTACTCTCGACAACCAATGAGGGCAAGAAGCTTCTCAAATGTACTGATCATTTAAAATAATCAATTATTTTGAAAATATTGAGTACAATTAATAATTCCCATAAGGAATTAAACAAAAACTCTTTTTTTCTCTGTAACCAAAGTTTATAGACATTATAACAAATTTTCTTTTAATTGTAATAAGTAAAATAATCAAGAACATGCATAAACTATTATACTCTGTCATATAAATATCATACAAAAATAATACAATACTAACACTTGCCAGTTTGGTACAACAACGACGTAATTGCGCATATGTTATTTACAAACTTTGTTTATGTCATAAAGTGCAAATACGTCATTGTTTCACCAAAAGAGTGATATCATTGTTTCAAATTAAAGTTATATCTAAAGTGAATATTTTAATGTTAATATTAGAAAAATATTTAAATTATTAAAAAGAATATATTTAAGTTAGGTTCGAAACCGCAATTTTTTTTGTTTAATTTAAATATTTTTCTAAGTATATTGGATATATAGACATACATTATGAATAAAGATTATAGTGTTCGATTTAATTAAAAGTTAACTACGTGAATGCAAAACTTATATGTTTTATTTACTTTCTGACACCGTTTAAGTCGTACGTCGTACTTAGTCGTACTTTGTATATAAGAGCAAGGAATGTATTTAAAAATTAAATAAAATTCAAACTTATCTGCTAAAAGTGGTAATGAAAAAAGATACAACGTGACAAGATTATTTTTACATCTAAAGTATAAATTTCATATAAAAATTATATGACATTTTGGCTAAATTAGAATTTCAATCGCTTTTAGCATAAAGTGTCGTGTTAAAAAATAAAAAATTGTTAACATATATAAATAAATTAATATAGCTTTAACAATATTACATACAGAAAAGTTAACGTCAGGGCTGCCACGACTTGTGGACAGCTTTATAAGCAGTATTATAAAAATTTTACTAAGGTTGCCACTTTTAAACAGATTACCTGCTAATTTTAGAATATGATATACATGCTTAAAATATCTTGTATGAAAATGCCTAAAATTTTAGTAATAAAATAAAATTCAATTGAACAAAATGAACACAGGCGAGTGACAGTGACCTGCTCCATTTTGAAGTGTTAAAAAGATTTCTAACATCAAATATAATTATGAGCTTATCCAATCCCTGCTTTAAATAGTCTCCAAGCAAATTGTCAAATTCTATGTAATGGAAAGTTCACAGGCAATTAAAAGAAGCAAAAATCACAATTCAAAACTCCAAAAAAGTATTTTTTTTAATAGTAGAGACTAAAAATACACTGACAACCTAATATAGAATTTGACATATTCTTATAAAAAAGCCATAGCATCATGTACTATAAGCCTTCAAAACACTTTTGTTTCAATCATTGTCACTAGCACTACTAAGCACTATCACTTCACTAACTCACTCAATAACATTGAGTCTTTGAAAAGGTGATGAATGAACATATATATATTATAGAAAAGTGCGTATTTGAACGATCTGTCAATTCAGCAATTAAATAATAATACTTAGAATTAAACATTATTCTTTATTTCATACAAAAGTTACATAAGATAAGCTGTTATAAATAATAACATGTCTATATATGATAAAACAGTAAAAATATTTTGTCTGTACATTTAGTATTTTTGACTGAAATGGATAGAGGAGCACTGAATCGATTTACGGAAAATTTCATCAATTTCTTTGTTTTAACCTAGCTTAACATCTAAAGTCTGTTTCATCAAAACTAGTTCATTAAAAAAAGTTATAGTCATTTGAATGAACTAAAGGCATGTTTTTGCCTGTAAATATAAAACAATCCATATCTATACTTATATTTATAATGAATATGTATTTGTTTGTAATAAATTTGTACGTTTAACCGACTTTCAAAACAAGGAGGGGGTTCACAATTAAACATTTTTGATTCAATATTCGTTTCATTTGTTCGATTAATTATTTTGGATTCGATTTCGTTATTGAATTATTCGCTTCCATTTTTGCAATATGCAATCATTACAGTTATTGTACAAAGAATATTATATGTACTTACCCAGATCAATAATTTAACATTTAAGGCTGTTTCTCAACGAATAAATTAAATTATTCATTGACATCAACATATTTGACTATCAATTCTGTTTATTAAACGAATAATCATGTAGTTCAAGCGGGCGAAGCCGCGGGGGGGGCGCTAGTATTACGGTTTCCAGTTTAACAGATAATTACAAATTACAGCTGACATTGACAGATCGACAGATAACAAAACACAGAGCGCATTTACAAAAATCTATACTCCAGATAATAAAAGAAAACCGACAACCAGAACAGATGCATGCCGTATTTGAAGAAGTAATACAGCAGTGTGGTGTTTAATCAGCGATGGAATATAACGATGAGTATGATACAGGCGACGACGATCAGAATGAGAGCCAAATACAGCTTCTTAGTTCGCAGCTTGTTCTGGAATGTTTCAAAGTTTTAATATTAGTTTATGTATTTAAATAAAAAGCCAGACATACTATATGTATGGCAAAATGTTGTTTTATATAAATTATTAGTTCATTTCACACTAAGCTTATTTTCTTATCTTAGCACTCCTGAGGCATGTGACTTAAATTATTATTTTTATGATTGAACATTAATCATCTCTACCACAACTTAGATTCCGTTTAATGTACTTTTTTGCAATAAAATAATTTATATTATATTACTTGTAAATTCTCTAAAGAAAGTGTATTCATGCCTATCTCCTTAAGTTAACAAAGAGAGAGACAATGCATCTGAAAAATAATTGCATTAACTGACAGAACGAAGTAATTCTTTGTTAGTTAGTATATTTCTTGTGTGTATACTATCTCTGAGTCTCAATATGGATTTCAGCCAGGATTGGGCACCCTGGAAGGCACCCCTCGCCCTCAGAAGTATAATGGACGCTTAAACTAAATCTCGAAGACCGAGTACATGGCCTGCGGGAGCCCGGACTCGAACATTATCCGCCGTTAAGTCCGAAAAGTACAGGTATCTTGGATCCGTTATGCACGAGTCTGGAGGCATCGATCACGATGTCCATGGCCGGATAAGCGCAGCCAAGCTGGGCCAAATGGCGGGAGGTCACTAGTGTGGTCTAAGACCGCAGAATACCGCCCAAGCTCAAGGGGTTGATAGTCAAACTACCATCATCGATATAGTTATCAATAATGTCAGTTTTGTCAGCCCTGTCAGTATAAATTAATATGTTTGTATTAATATTATATACCTTATAGGTGGCAGCGCGCGAGAGCTCCTGGACCCCCGCCTCGACGTCGTGGGACGTAGATTCGATGCTCGCCTCAATCGAGTCCACGACGGCACCTTGCTCGTGTATGATGGTGCCGAGCTCTTTGAATATTTGGTTCACATCCATTATGTCGTTCTGGAAGGATTCCGAGCATTTTAAATATACAGCGCAATAAATAAAATTTTATAGATATAATAATATTTCAGTTTGTTTTCCAATTAGCCAAATATATTGAATTATCTTGAAATTTTTTTTTCTTTCATTCCGTGGCCTCCTCGGAGCCCAGATCTCACGCCACCGGATTTTTTTCTCTGGGGTCAAGGTTCAGATTCGAGGAGTGTGTACGTTTAGATGGAACACATCTCAGTGATGTTATTTAAAAAAAAAATCTCATTTGTTTACTTTATTATAAATAAAGATTATCTTTCCTAAGTATTGTAGTTTTTTTCTATGATTTTTTAAAATTCGCATAACTTAATGGCCCACCCTGTACTTCACTGCATTTTTAATTGCACTTGCAACTATGATATAAGTATCATCTCATAGTTCTTATGGGAAATGTATTATTTCCCTCTCCACTTTATTAAATAATCAAGAGCCTGCTCGAACAACCGTTAAAATCTATAATTTTATACCTTTTGCCTAACAAACCTCCGTAAACATATATTCTGAACCATGTTATTTGGTGATATGCACTGCACTCTGCACTCACCTCCAGTTTCTGTATGTCGCGCTCGCGCTCTTCCAGCTGCTGCAAGTCACGTTCGGTCTGAGCATTGATCTGCTCTTGCTGCCTGAGATCGCGGTCAGAGTCCCTGTTGCGGCTGTTAGCTATAAACAAGTAACTGTAGTTAATCTATCTACTAACTGACATAGTGTTCGAACTCAAGCCCGCACCTTACTTTATAAACAAAATTATAAAGCCTCTAAATCGTTTTATCAATTCAAATTATTTTTAGCTAGTGGGATGATAATTAACCCATAAAGGTACTTTACCTTTATTTCAATTATAATGTCTGTGAACTTAGCAAAGCAGTTCTCTTCGCATGCAGCTATGTTCTATAGTTCCTGAAAGTTATTTAGAAACTGATCTGCACACGTAGGGATGAGTAAAATAGTTCTGTTTATTTTACGAAGAAAAAAGAAATTATAACAGAAAAAGTATGTTTATTTTTGTAAATAGTTCGAAAGGTAAAATAATTAAAAAAAAATAAAATCATATTCAGACGAATAATACGCATAGTTGAATGAAATATTGAAAAATGTCTATTTAATTCTTCATATGAAAAAGTATTAGAAAAGAATATGAATACTATTATAGTGTTTAAAACGACATTGACCAGAGTAGAGTCCGCTGAGATACGTTGGGCTGTTGGCCTCATTGTTATATTTTTTTCTGAATATTTAATATCTTTCACGTCACAGTCTAGTCATATACGAGTAATTAGAGAGAATAGTCATTCTAATATCAAAAACGAAACGGTCGTATGTTTTCGGGATGATTTCGAAATATAAATAAAAATATTAAGTATGATTATACTTTCGAGTTCGAGTTACGTTCGAGTCCTTTTGAATCGTAGAATAAACATATGGCTATCACGGGCTCGGAGGGCAGTTCTAAGGAGTGGAATTGGCAAGAAACTCAACAGCTGCCGGCTGTTGATGTCAATATAATGTATACTTCGATAATATATACCTGTCTAGTATCTACTTTTTTATCGTCAATTTGAAAAAAAGCCTTCGAAAATAGGTAAATTTTATGAAAACATTTCATTAAATTTAAAATTTATGACATCTAAAAGCGATTCTAAATTTATAAAATCTAAATTCGATCCGATTCTATTCTCCGAATATTCGTTATTGAGTGCTTAAGCATAAAAACTCATCAGTTCAGTCGGGTTTCTACTGTCATATAATAAACACTTGCATTCTTCATTAATGTCTAGACAAAATTAATATTATACTAAATCTACGGAAAATTATATAATTTATTTATAATTACTATAAAACAATACAGTCGATTGACCTCGCATCTGTTTTTATTTACATTTAAATAATAAATAATAAAAAAAATATAAAAGAATATAGAATAAAAATAAACAACAGGTTAAGGCCAGTGGTGGCGCAGTGGGACAAAGTGTGACAAACTATAAGGACAACTCGTTGTGGATTCGATTCCCACTCAAGGAAATGAAATATTTATTTAAATGTATATATTTTATATGTTCGTTCTGGTGTCGACACAAGGGCAATGCATCCAGACTTCGGCGGAAAGTGGGGAACGGAGTGTATTAACACTAGGTTCCCTCTGCCTACCCTGCCTGCCTCTACAGTGTGCAGGATACATCGTGAAGCTGATTTAATTTATAATTATAATTTAACAGGTAAATAAGAATACGATTGTCCTTTATCGTAAAGGAGGTAACGCTTGACTTGCTCAGATTCAGATTCAGGTTTTATTAACTATTGATGTGTAGGGGTTGGGGTATTGCACTAGTCTTATTATATTCTTTATAAACACGCTAAATCAGCGCCCAATTGTGAAATTATGTTCCACTATTGTTTTGTAGCGTATAAATAACCAAATTAAATATATAATAAAAGAGTTGAATATAAGGTCTCGTCTGAGTAACATCACCACTATACCCGTTGCCCACAGATGAATTACCCTCAAAAAATAATTATATTTTAAGAAATAATATTTATAAAAGAAGTAATAATAATTTATTTATACTTTATCTCCAGCTATGTACCTAATATTTTCAAAGTAATGAAAAGTGGAAGATGTTTATCACCATTCAAGGGCCTACATTCATAAGTGAAGAGTCTATATGGTAAAGAGACAGGTCCAATGGATATGTCTAATGGATGGATCAGATCAATGGATCAGTCAATCATATATTTATATTATATAAGTATTACATACATATATATGTTTATGTATATATATTTCGTCGTATTAGCGTAGAATAATTTAAATCTGCAATAAATTGGATCTAACTTTTATAAGTTTATTGACTGGCATTATCATATTATAAGGCTACAGATTTACTATTTATACAAGATTTCTCTAACAATCTCTGTCGGGTTTAGAAATACCTATTTAAATATGACATGATAAAAAACTGACATTCCCACGTGATTGTTACTGGATAATATATTGAATTAGTTTATGCAGTCGGGTTTTTTGTTTAAGGGATTGGTACTCCCTGGTTGGTACGACGAGCGTCAGGGAGAGGGGAAACATAATTATTGATATATAATTGGTGTGGAAAAGGGAGATCTTCCTTGTATTGACCCCCATATACCTTTATTATTTGTATACTTACAATTTGTATTGATGTACAATGTGTGCAAATTATATGTTGTATTTTCAATCAAATATGGACATATTACTATTTTAAAATCTGATATTTGAAATAATTTTGTTTATATTTACAGATTTTCGTTGCGTTCACACTTAAAATGTAGCTTCGCCGTTTTCCACACACAGGTAGAAGTAATTGTCAAGACTTTCCATTCCCTAACAAGCGAAAACCGAAACATCGTGTTGAATGGCTCAACTCAACGCCGCCTTTTCTCTGCCAGAGTGGGGATCAAACCCACAACCATCCTGTTGACACTCAGACCAAGAGAGATAGAGATAGAGAGAATTAGTACTTACTACCCATCGCAAAGGGATCACCGATGCTAATGTTCTGGGCCTTCACTTTACGCACGTCGTCCTTGGTCTTGTGAGCGGCAGATCGTTGGGTCGCCTGAAAACACATCAAACATTAAATACTCATTTAGATTGTCTGTCTGGTCTGGGAAACATATAGTACAGATTAAATACTATATGTATATATTGCATTAGATCATATTAAAATATTGTTCATGCTAAGGAATTTAAATATATTCTATACAAAATATTTTAATGCACCTGAATTAGAACCTGCACCTTTCGTGAATTCAAAATATAATTCAATATATTAATTTAAATATAAATTTTTAGTATTTATTAACATTTCTTATCAATGGTTATATAATTCTCTGGTGAAAAAGGAACATTATAATTTAAGTGAAAATTGATGTACCAGTTTATAATAATATTTTTGTTCAGCAAAATTGTTATTTGCTTTACTGTTTTGTTTGTTTATAGCTATTTACTCTAAACAGAGATTGTTAGGTGCAATCAAAATACATATATTTATGTTATCTCTTTCATAAAGAAATATTTTCAAATGTAAATGGTCAGCCATTATTTTTATATAAAAATCTTATCTACTACTTACTTTTTGAAATGGTCATTAAGAAAATAAAATTAAAATATACATTATAAGAGTGAAGAAAAACCATAACCAAGTTGATATTGTATGCTTATAATATTAAAAGCATGTTCAGCAGGTGTCAAACGAAAAATTATTACGAGTAGTCAAGAGTGTTCTTTATTTTGTTTGCTGGCTACTGAGATTCAAATTCTTGCAGTACTTGAAAGTAGTGTTAAGATACTCTCTTCTCCACGCACTGCCTAATTTTCCAGACATTATGTGCGGAGTAGTGGAAGCAAAGCTACACTTTGTTTCATTACCAGTGTGAAGAACTGAAAATAATTAATTTCCATGAGTGGGATCAAACCCCTGCACTACATAACCCTCTGAAATTGGCACAAATCAAAAACTTACTTGGAATGCAGTCAAAGTTGCCATGTATTCATCGCTGAGTCTTTCCCGGGTTAAAAGGTTGGCCGGTATGTCAGTTCTCTGCCTCATCAACTCCATTAACAAAGAAGATGTGTCCTTAGCAAGCTTTTTGGTGTAGTTCTGGATTTGACGTCTAGAAAAAAGACGATTAAGCATATTTAAATAAATAAAAATAAGAAAAAATGTATTAATAATGAATAAAATAAGACCAATGTACATACAATTGACTCCTGAGTTCCTGAGAATCTTGAGGAGTTTGGAGTTGGTTGACCATTTTGGACATTGAAGATACTGTAAAATATTTAGCATACTAAATATTATACATTATTTTTAAATATTCAATATTAATATAT
The DNA here is from genome assembly GCA_000313835.2 of Heliconius melpomene melpomene. Lineage (NCBI taxonomy): Eukaryota > Metazoa > Arthropoda > Insecta > Lepidoptera > Nymphalidae > Heliconius > Heliconius melpomene. The sequence goes on along the minus strand of HE671324.1, from coordinate 196,983 downwards.
TAACATGTTTAGGAATAACGATAAAGTAATAATTGAAAAATAATGTAATTATTACAAAGGAAGTGGCGCTCACCATTTTGCGAAATTTTCTTTATATTGCTTGCTATTGTTTGCGAAAGTTTCTGAAATTTGTCATTGTCTTCGAGGGTCACGCCTCCCTGGTAGGACGCCTCCATTGTGAGAAACTATGAGCACAACAAAAAAATTATAACGTTAACACTAAACCATATATTACATTTGCACCATTCTACGCTTCGGCGACACGACGCCTATAAACTATAATCAAATTAAATAAATTTTTCGATAGAACCATTTTATGACGCATAGCGGTGATACTGTGATTATTTTATTAGATAAACTAAATACCTGTTCTACGTTCGTCCCAAACTAGTGTATTTGTAAATTATATAATTAAAAGGTACAATTATAATTCTAAATAATAAAATACTTTCGCAAGGATCGCTCGACGTTTAACTAAAATCTAAATTAAAACATAAATATATGAGTATGACTTTGACAAATAGAAAAGTAATTTACTTTACTTTAACTACTTTAAGTAAAGTGAGTTTGTGAACCATAGACTAAATGCATCAGTGTGTCACTTGGGGTTGTACAGAAGTACAGTTTTAGAATTATTTATATGAAAGTCTTGAATGAAGTTTTATATCACGACATTATAAATATTGAAAAATTTATCTTAATATAGTTAGCTAATTGCTGTCAGTTGATATTATGTTACAATTTTAAAAAGTTATTATCTTAAATATTAACGAAAGATCCATGAAAAATGTTCTAAGCTTCTTAACTGCCGACCCTGTTTCTTACGTAAGCAACAAAAACAAACTTAAAATACCTCGTTTCGACGCTAAAATATTTTAAAACTACAAAATCTAAGTTTTATATGTGATTTAAACGATTTTTTGTGTTATGTCATTTACATAACAGTATTTATTGTACCTAAAAAGCCGAATAATTACTTTAAGAAAATTTCTTTTAATTTATTTTATAAGTAACATTGAATGTATTATTTGAATAATCAACAACTTAGCATGATGTTGTAACTTTATTTCCCTTGCCAATAATATTATATATTATTATTATTATAATATTCTTAAATATTTATTTATTTGTATTATATTTTATGTTTTGTTAATTTGCATAAACTTAATTTTAGATTAAAGTTTACAATAAACTTTGTATGGGACATTGAAATTATTTTATGACTATATTAATAATTATCCAAATTCATTGTAAATAATAACACACATATCGAAAAACGGAATCCTGATGCCCCTGATAACGCATTCGTCCAATCATAAATGACTAAATGAGTCTATGTAGTACGTAACCTACCTAGTTGGTAGTATGTATATACAGGTATATCATACACTGAAATGCATATTCTATAGGCTACGGTTGAAATGCGCAAGTCATCGTTTATTGATGGATCGGTGATCTCGTCCTTTATTAAAAATATTATTTTTATAATATAATAATTATAATTATTTTTAAATGAAAAATAATAATAATTTTCTATAACAAAATTATAACATTACATATTATGAAATATTTCCTTGGTAATTAAAAAATAACCTGATGTCTTTAACGCTGTCAATTTAAATGGGTATTTAGAAAGTCGCTCTATGGCTACCAAAGAAACTACCATGTACCATAATTTGGTCGCATAGCATTTGTCTATGGCGTAGTTGTCCATGTCCACAATCCACAACACGAAACACGTATACATTTACGAATGTGAATGTCCATATACAAAATATATACATTCTACATGTTATATATTATTAATTATTATGGAAACAGATCCCAGACGAGACCAGTAGTTGTACGCACCTTTACAATGCAACTACAACTAGCTACTAGATATCTGCGAATCGTTTAACTTCTGTTAATAGTTTTTGGTAGTCGGCTTTAATTGTTTAAAATTATATTTAAATGTAGTTATGTGGGTTAAACTGTGAGTACGAGCTACTATTAATTGACATAAACATTTAGAAGATGAAACAGTGAATTAAGTCAACAAGTAACAATTTGTTTTTTGTGGATGTTAATTGACCTCTTTGTTTGTGTTATAAATATTCTTTGTTTATGTTGCATCTCTAGTTGGTGATAATATACATATATAAGAAGCCATGGATCCCTCAATGTATCTTCAATACTCTCCGCCCAACGGACCCCCAAACGGGCTGCCCCAGGAGTCGAAGCTGGCCACCTACATGGTAATTTTGTCTCTCATACTGAGCAAATATGAGTTTACTATCTGCTCTGGTAACAAGATAAAGCACGTCATTGATTGATCTGCCATTCAACATGATTTTTTTCTAAAATTAGATGGTGTATAGGGACCTAATTATATTATTACTAGGTTCCATCTGCCTATCTTATTATATGAGGGAAAGTGTGCAGCTGAAATAATAATAATAAATTTATTTTATTTTAGAATCGGTCAGCATCAACACCAAACACATCTTTAGCTCAGAGTATGAGCAAACTCAACATTGACTCGTCTCCAACATCTACTAAAAAGGCAAGTATAGTTTTTATTTGATATGTATTATTGCTTGCTTTTATTTGTTGATTGAATTAATTGTCAAAAATCTGGCAAAAAATTACCTTCTCTATGTGTATAAGTACATACTATTAATGATCCATATATATAAACAGACATCAAAATATAAGGTTTATGTTATTTATTCTGTTTTCCTATAGTTTTTGTCTTTTGACAGGTCCTTTTGTATGCCGTAAGCATGCCTATGTAGGACAATTAATATATTAATGATGACAAATGTTTACATACATTGTGACATTAATGATGACAGTTTTTGCATTGAAAGAGATTTTAATGGAAAGAACATCCATCATCACAAACTACAAACTTATAATATTAGTAGGATAGGATATTTTTTTCAGTATTCTAACTAACAATGGGTCTTTGTTGGCAGACTCTCATCCCTCATCCCCAGCAGCCACCAGTAAGTGTTATCGTACATTTATTTATCCGTTAATTGATCCCTGACATTTTGTATCTGAAATTAGTTATCAAATTTTGATCTACGAAAGAATATCACCACAATTTGTCTTAGTACAGAAAAGAAAAGGTATTTTGTATCATTTATATTTTAAGTGTTGTCTTATATATCTGATAAAAATTGTGGAATATTGTTTAAGTATGTTTGATCATTGTTATTACCAAATTCCATCTTAGTAACTATTTATTTCTTCTTTGTTTTTCTGCTGCCTCAGCATATATACACTCATTTACAACCGCAGGTATGTGTTCATAAGTCTTATGATTTCAATTTAGCTATGAACAAAATAATAGAAACTTTAATAGAGATTATAGATAAGCTATTTAAAAAAATTGTATGCTATTTAAAGAATATAATTTTTTTTATCAGGTCTTAATTAAAAATATATATTGTTTGTTTTTCTGCTGCTACAGCATATGGGCATGCCTCGACCGCAGGTATCATAGCTATCTAAACATTTTTTTGCAAAAGCATAAAATATATAATTTATTGAATCATAATTATTTTACAAAAATAACATATATTTATTTGTTAATTGGTTATCTATTGAAAACCATTTGTTTGCCTTTTCTTTGTGCTGGACATGTAGGGTTACAGTCCTCTACCACCACCGGTATGTATTTACAGCTTATCTATATAAAGTGGCTTATAATTATTTAGGATATAGTTTTTAGCCTATTTTTAAGATTGAATTTACTCCCTCCATGCACACTCAGCCAATTTACAGTCCGGAACAACACCAGGTACGTATTATGCTACAATATAAATATAGGCCATACAGGGTTGGTTCTGGCACACTCTGTGGCACAAATAATATAGGCAGAACATTTGATGGCACATGTTTATCTCTTGACTTGACTTGTATAAAATCTTTTAGGATTATAAATAATATCTTTTATTATATTTCTCTGAAATTAATCCATCTGATAGACATCTATTTTCTGGACATGCAGCCTGTCTTCAGTCCACCGCATCCCCAGGTGCGTATTGTGTGTAGATCTGAAATTATTATATATTACATTATAAATAAATATATTTCTTCTAAAGCTGCAGGACATTTATAACATCGCTCATCGTCAGGTCGGTATCACAATATTATTGACTCTTACATCAAGAGTACATATTGAAATGTACAATAAGTATATAAAAAAATATAATTTATTTTTATACACTACCGACAGCCGGGACCTCACTATCCTATCCGTAGCCCACCTCAGGTAAAAATAGTCTCTTTTTTATATTTCATAAAGAAGCTCACTCAATTATTCATTGTTAATATGTTTCTTTGTTCTATGCTGCCTCCAGCCATTCAGCCCCACTCAGGTATCAAAATTAATAAAATATTGTATTTTTTGTATTGGTTCTGTTTTATTTCAGTAACTATTCCTTTTTCATGCATACACAGAATTTCATTCCGAGGCATCCGGTAATAAACAACTTTTTATATATTAGCCATGTTATTATTTTTGTTTTACAAATACGTTGCTTATTTTATATATTATTACTTTGCTTATATTTAGGTAGGTACTATAGGTAGGTACTACCAGTACTTATCCTTTATCTATTTACAAAACGCATTTTATAACAATATTACGATTCAAACCATGTAATTTGCAAATCATATAATATAATTAATGGACTACAACTAACAGAGGTCGGAGGAGCACAATGTGTGACTACAAAATATTTTCATTTCTTCGCTCTGGTGTCGTGTCGTGGCGGGAGTATTATGTATGTATGTATTATGTCAAAGTCAAGTCAAAGTCAAAGTCAAAATATCTTTATTCCATAAAAATGCTTAACATTTACTTGGACATGTCATAAAATAGAAAAAAAATGCAAATTAAAAATAACCAAAAAAAAATGTGCAATTTTGACTTGAAAAAAGGCGGTTCAAATGGTTGAACTCATGAGAAGATACAGGCAAAGAAACTCATGGCCACTCTTTTTAAATGCCAACATTTGTTACAAATTACAATTTTAACTTAGAAATAGAGCAACTCATTTCCAAACATCTTTATCGCGAACATAATCTTTAACAGAGTAATATGCTTTTTGGCAGAGCCTGTGCTTTACCACTTTTTTAAATTTGTTCAGTGATAAATTAACCACGTCGTTTGGTAGTTTGTTATAGAAGTGTATACTTTGACCTACGAATGAGTGAGATACTTTATGGAGCCTAGAGAAGGGCACAGCAAGCTTATTTTTATTTCTTAAATTATGTTGATGGAGGTCACTGTTTTTATTAAATTTATTAATATTTTTATGCACATATACTAAGTTGTCGTAAATATATTGGGAGTGTAGTGTGAGGATGTTAAAGTCTTTGAATTTATTCCTTAGTGACTCCCGTGGACCCATTTTATAGACTGCTCAGACAGCCCGTTTTTGGAGCACAAAAATGGTATCTATATCAGCGGCATTGCCCCAAAGTAATAGGCCGTAAGACATAATGCTATGAAAATAGCTGAAGTATACTAAACGCGCGGTGTCAACATCGGTCAGTTGACGAATCTTACGGACAGCATACGCTGCCGAACTAAGTCTACCAGATAAAGTTTCTATATGCGGACCCCATTGTAACTTAGCATCTAATGTTATACCTAAGAAAACAGTTTCATTAACTACTTTAAGTTCCTCATTGTTCATCAAAACCCTGGTTTCTGCTTGTTGCACATTCTTAGTAAAGAACCTGATACATTTAGTTTTACTACTATTTAAAAGCAAGTTGTTGGCACTAAACCAGTGTAATATCCTAGAAAGAGCACTGTTTACATCGTCAATTTCCAATTGCCGTCTATTAACCTTAAAAACTAAGGATGTATCATCTGCAAACAACACTATTTCACAGATATCTCTCATAAGGTGAGGTAAGTCATTAATGTACAAAAGGAACAAACACGGACCCAGAATAGAGCCTTGTGGCACCCCCAATGCTACAGGTGACCCGTGTGATAGTTTCCCGTTGACATTTACTTTTTGAATCCTATCACTTAAATAAGAAGTGAGAAGATCCAAAGCAATGCCTCTTATACCATAGTGGTGTAGCTTCCTGATGAGAGTTTTATGCTGCACACAATCAAATGCTTTAGACAAGTCACAAAACACCCCAAAGGCATCACGTGACTCCTCCCAAGCCGCGAATACACTCTCTAATAATTTGACCCCAGCATCAGATGTTGACCTTCCACGAGTGAAACCAAATTGACCTGTGTGCAGTAATTTATTTTTATTAAAATAAGTAAGAAGCTGACTGAGTATCAGCTTTTCAAAAATTTTACTAAACGTAGGTAGTACTGAAATCGGTCTGAAATTTGTAGGGTCTTGCGTACTACCTGATTTAAACAATGGAATTATTTTACTATATTTCATCAAATCAGGAAACACTCCACAATCAATACGTCTATTAAAAATTGTAACTAAATCAGGAATCAAAATATCAATTAAAGAATTTATGATATTAACTGAGACACCCCACAAGTCGGCTGTCTTTTTCATACTAATTGATTTGAAAGCTACACTAATGTCTGAATAATTTACATGACGGAAAACGAAACCATTATAAAATTCGGGAACATTGTCTTTAATTAACGATTCTGCAATAGTGGTAGAAGAACCTAAATCGTTTGTTAGACTGACTGGGAAAGTAGAGAAAAACTTTTCAAATGCAATGGCCACTTCCAAATCGGAATCAACAATGTGACCGTCAATACTAAGTTTAAAATTAGAATCTTTCACCCTAGTTCTCCCAGTCTCGGCATTAACAACCTTCCAAGTGGCTTCAATTTTATTATTACTATTTATGATTTTTGTTTTAATAAATAAAGATTTTGCAATTTTGCATACACTTTTGAAAATTTTAGAGTAAGATTTTAAGTACTCTTTAAACTCTTCACCACTATTAAACTGTTTTTCATAATATAACATATACAGCGTCTCCCTACTCTTATAAATACCTGCTGTGGCCCAGTCTCCAAAGATAGGACTATTGGTAATTGTAATCTCTTTGGGAGTAAATATTGAATGAAATTTATTAATAAAAGAGTAAAAAAAAGAATTGTACAAAGAATTGGGAGGTAAAGTTATATCTAAAACTGGTAAATTAGTTAGTAAACTAACTCTCATACGTTCCAATATTATATGTATGTATGTATGTATATCCTTAGGTTCCATTTACCTAGGGTTAAAAATTTTCTCATAAATTTACATAATAAAGGGACTAACATTCTTCACCATGATATTAAGGTATGGCGGTGAGCTCCGCGACAGACGGCAAACGGAGAACAGAGTTTCGTGACTCCAAGATCTCTCTGGTTACTTTTCTATAAATGCGGCATAAAGAGTGAACTTGGAGAAAAACACTGCTAGGCATAATATTGAAGTTTATTTAGTTTCAATATTTGTATATATTTTTTTGCTTTATTATTTTTGCTTATTTGAATTTTCTATATTGGCTAACACTATATTGATATTTTGTATCCGATAGTAGGTACGTTTGAATATGACAGACAAACAAACTTTTCAACTATATATATATATACATATATATTCGTTTTATCGTTGACTCCTGGGACCTCCTGGGATATATATATATATATATACAGGGTGTATATATATGTATATATACACCCTGTATATATATATATGTCGATTATAATCTCCATAGTCGGATAAGCGTTGCCTGGGCTAAGTGGCGGGAGGTCACTGATGTGGTCTGTGATCGCAGGATACCGTCCAAACCTTTTCCGACTTAGGGGCTGGCCCAGGACTTATAAGGATAGTGCTCGAGTATATATATATATATATAGTTGAAAAGTTTGTTGTAGTCGGATAAGCGTTGCCTGGGCTAAGTGGCGGGAGGTCACTGGTGTGGTCTGTGATCCGTCCGTCCTAACTCTTATCCGGCCAAGGAAATCGTGATCGATGCCTCCAGACTCGTGCATGACGGATCCAAGGTACCTGAACTTTTCCAACTTAGGGGATGGCCCAGGAATTATAAGGATAGTGCTCGAGTCCGGGCTCTCGCAGGCCGTATACTCGGTCTTTGACACATTGCCAATATGCATTTCATTCATGGATAATGGTTATGTAACACTAATGCTGCATCTAGAATGTATCGGAAAAGATACCAAAAAGCTGAACGTCATCCCGATTATCGTGTATTTAGATTTTTCTCTCTTCAACAAAGAAGTAATCCAGCAAGTGTCGTACCATTTCGGAATCCAGATTAAATGCGCCAACTTTTAAAGTTACTTGCAAAAACAGTGTAGTACATTTTTTTTATACTACAGTCGGTTAAAGTTGGGTGTACTAAATATTTTGAATTTAGTGTTTGGCAAAAACACCACATTTTATTGAAAACTGATGCAGGTATGTTTCAATCTTAAACTGTAATTCACAGAACGATTACTCATGATTACATTACAGAAAAAAAAATGAAGAAAGAGTAATATTTGTAGTCCTGGGACTTAAAAAACCATCACAGGGTGTCGGTTTTTCCGATATTTTTAAAATCAATATAATATGAAAAATACATGACAAAGATTTTTTTTTATATTTTTCTTCCATAACTGTCATGACTTGGTCTATCACCTGGTTTCGTTTTATTCGTTGACTCCTGGGACACCCTGTATATATATATATATATTATATTAAAACAG
>HE671324.1:160187-184540 GCA_000313835.2 Heliconius melpomene melpomene | reverse complement strand
ATCTCTATTGGTCATTATTTTAATTCCCTTCTCGTGTCGTTCACCTTCCCCGACGAGTGGAAGGAAGCCATTGTCATAGGTATACCGAAACCTAACAAGCCGCGGAATATGCCCTCTAGCTATAGACCTATCAGCCTTCTCAGCTGCTTAGGAAAAATTTATGAGAGAATCATTCTCATTAGACTCTCCGAGGTGGTAGAGGCCAAATCTCTGCTCATCAAAGAGCAATTCGGTTTCAGAAAGAAACATTCCGCCATCCACCAAGTCCATCGCGTGGTAGAGCACATAGCTCAATATAAAGTAAAAACTTCCTACCGCAGACATACTGCCGCCATTTTTCTCGACGTAGCGAAAGCATTTGACAAGGTCTGGCATAATGGCTTGATTTTCAAGCTGCGGCGCTCTGGCTTGCCAGACTGTCTCGAGCGCATCCTGCAGGATTTTCTGTCAAATAAATACTTCCGCTATAAAGTAGAAGGAACGCTCTCCTCCCCCCGCCTCCTCCGCGCAGGCGTCCCCCAGGGTTCAACCCTCTCCTATGTTATACGCGCTGTACACAAGAGACATACCTCGTACCAGGGATGTACACTTGTCTATGTACGCCGATGATACCGCCCTATACACTTCTTCGCGTAACACACGCATTATAGCCGATCGACTTCACAAAGCGGCCCGCGTACTTAGTGTGTGGTTCCGCCAATGGAGAATCGAGGTAAATCCAGAGAAGAGTAAAACGATACTCTTCCCTCGCGCTCGTTCAGAGCAGATCTCTACCATCTATCTATTAGATAAAGCCATTCCCTGGGAAAAAGAGGTCAAATATCTAGGTGTCACATTAGACTCTAAACTCTCCTTCAAACCCCACGTCACGAAAACTTGCAATAAAGCTAAATTCATTCTTAATAGATTATACTATCTCATAAACAAGCGTAGTAAAATGTCACTTAGAAATAAGCTACGACACTATACAAAACTTGTATAAGACCCGTCCTCTCTTATGCTTGTGTAGCGTTCGCGCACACTAAGCTAGATCCCATGCAAAAGGTACAAAATAAATTCTTACGTATCGCATCAGGTTGTCCCTGGTTCGTGCGTAACGTCGACCTACATAGAGATTTTGGACTGGAATCGATTTACGAGCACTGCAAACGTTTAACGAAGCGCTACATTGAGCGCGCAGGCTCGCACGCGAATCCCCTCATCGTTAATGCGTGAGATTACATGCCTAACGCACTCCCTAGACGTAGACGCCCGCGCAGCGTCCTTTTAGACTCCGATGACGCCATTACTATAGCGAATGCCCCGTAGGTAGGAAGCACACTACTCGCACACGACACAAACACCAAGAAGTCCAGCTTACTCAACGGCTCGGTCGCGTCTCGGCGCGGTCGAGCCCAGCTGTTAGGGACCATTAGCTCCCTTAGAGTAGTCTAATTTGTCCCCAGTCGCGACTTCATGTCGCGGCTGGTTTGCTTAGCATAGGTGAAATCCCAGTCCGCTCGACGGCCGCAAGCCGAGGTTCGAGTCCCGCAGGGGGCGCCCTTACAGTCGTCGACTTCCTCACAGGCAGCCACTTAGTGCTTGCATTTCTTCAGGGACAGAGTACCCTCTTCCCTACCAAATCGCTGTAAAAGCCAATAGGGCTAACAGCATTTTCCACATGTTCGAAAAAAAAAACCGTATCTAGTTGAAAAAAAATGAGATAGTATTGTTTGCTGATAACACTTCTTTGATTTTTAAACTAAAAAGACGACAAATAACATTTAAGACTGTTTCTGAACGAGTAAATTAAATCAGTCATTGACATCAACACATATGACTGTTAGTCAATTCTGTTTATTAAATGTTAATCATGTAGTTCAAGCGGGCGAAGCCGCTGGCAGGTCGCTAGTATTAATATTGCAATAAACAAATCCCAAAAATATAGTGCTTGCAAATAATGAACACAAGTAATTTAATCTTTTTATTTGTAAATATTCTGTAGGTTCTGATCGGAGAGTTCATCCCAGTCAACTACTACGGGCCGCCGCCTACCATCTTGGCCGAGTCGCCTGAGGAGTCACCGCCAGCAAACATCCCTTTACAAGTCAACACTCAGGTGCATCAGGTAATGTAGGAACTCATATAGGATCACTCTGTTATACGTCTGTCCCTGTGTCAAATATTTCCCACTGACCGTAACCGCTGTGCGTAGACAAAGTTGACATTAACAAATATTTGAAGCCCGTTTATTTGTTTATGCTACTTTGATAACTTGTACCGGGAAGGTGCTTATTTGTATAATGTTTATTTTATTTCTTTTATATCATTTTATACTTGTTTAGGAAAACGTTGGGGGAACAACATACTTCTATCCCGCCAACACTGAGGCACTGAACACTTCAGCCAATCTCAACACATCGGCCGCTATGGGTAACGTACTCGTCCATATGTTATGCGAATACAAGAAAATGTATGCTAATAGCATACAATTTGGAAAATTTATATGTTTACTATGTATGTATGAGTGCATTTTTGACATCGCCGTGCTTTGTCCTACTGGAGCAGAGACTACTTTGTCCTCCTCTGATAGGAGATAGAGCGGCGTTGGGTTACGCCACTCAACAAGTGACGCAGAGGCACAGCGTCTGACTGGAAAGCCGACGGTTGTACATTGCATTCTAAATCGTTCGTCGCTAAGAAGACAAAGCGCAAAGAGAGAGAGAGAGAGTGTCTTAGCACTACATGCCAGTGTTCAAATTATAAATAATAAATGGGTTAGATAAAGATATTGAATGTTTACAGGTGCAGAATGTATAAGCGTGTCCGCGTATGGCACTCATATGTACCCGCACGTCCCCGCTACCACCAAAGTGCAGCCGGGTAATTATATATTTAATTATATTTGTGGTAGCAGAGTGTGTTGTTTGCTTTGGTTAACCGTATTATGACATTTTTCACGCTCACTCTTTATTAAAGAGCCAGAATGGAGTATACAGACAGGTAAGGACTGTAACTAAATCACTCTGTACTTCTTTTAATTAATAAACTTAATAATAGATATAGGCAGCCATTTATATTTGACATATGTATGTGGATGTTTTTATTTTAATTCCATTTGCTTGTCATTTATTTATCCAAATAACTCGTAAAGAATACGATACTTGATACAGGTGTAGCTTAGGAAGTAGAATTATTATGACGTCGTAACTGTGAGTGCTCTCTCTGCAACCTTTATGGCCTAAGATGCTGTGCTTAAATCTGCAGGAATCTGTCTTTTTAATGAAACTTATTTTAATGACATTATAATAGATTACACTAGGATTGCCTAGAAGAATCCTGCCGTAATCACGTCATCATGTGTTTTTGGAGAAAATTGCACTCACGTTTTTTATGTTAATTTCACAGCATTGGAAAGAAAATTCCGTAAGGAATTGGAAAAATTATGGTTGCCAGCTCTCAGTCTTCCGCAAACCCAGAGTTGCCTTGTTTTAAACAGGTCACTTAATGTTAATAATTTGCACTCATTTGTTTTTTTTGTTGTGAATTATACAGGGTAAAAGCGTCAGCCTTTTACGGGAACAGCATATAGGGTACAATATTTGCCTGCAGGTTTAAGCACTGGGATCTCTACCTATTGAGGTTATTCAAATTATTATGCCTCCGTATATTGAATAAATAAATCCGGGTTCTCGCAGGCCCTATACTCGGTCTCTGACACATTGCCAATATGCTTTTCATTCATGGAGAATGGTTATGTAACGCAAATGCTGCAGCTAGAATGTATCGGAATAGATACCAAAAAGCTGAACGACATCCCGATTATCGTGTATTTCGATTTGTCTCTCTTCAACAAAGAAGTAATCCAGCAAGTGTCGTACCATTTCGGAATCCAGATTAAATGCGCCAACTTTTAAAGTTACTTGCAAAAACAGTGTAGTACATTTTTTTTATAGTACAGTCGGTTAAAGTTGGGTGTAGTAAATATTTTGAATTTAATGTTTGGCAAAAACACCACGTTTTATTGGAAACTGATGCAGGTATGTTTCAATCTTAAACTGTAATTCACAGAAGGGTTACTCATGATTACATTACAGAAAAAAAATGAAGAAAGAGTAATATTTGTAGTCTTAGGACTTGAAAAATTATCACAGGGTGTCGGTTTTTCCGATATTTTTTAAAATCAATATAATATGAAAAATACATGACAAAGATTTTTTTTTATATTTTTCTCATAACTGCCATGACTTGGTCTATCACCTGGTTTCGTTTTATCGTTGACTCCTGGGACACCCTGTATATACATTAATTCAATAATTTTATCAAACTTGGGAGCGTGGCAAACGGCGATAGGATTTGAAGAGATAAACAACAGGGTCGCATGCCTCCTGCACTTGATTAAGATAGAAGGTCATCACGCTAGCGGCTACTTACAATGCATCGATTGTTGGTATCTCTTTGGGAAGCAGAGGGAACATAGTGTTAAGACACTTCGTTCCTCACTTTCTGCGGAATTCTGGAGGCATTGCGTGTTGAGTAGCAGAACTCAACGTAACGCTTGGCCTCGACACCAGAGCGTAGAAAATCGAAATATAAACGTAAATGGATATTTCCGTTCCTCGAGTGGGGATCGAACCCACAACCGTCGCGTCGCAGTCACACCCTGGTGCCGCCGCGCCACGGCATGTTGGTGTTTTAATATTAATTATAATGCGATGAGAGTAACAAATTACGTCATAAGTTGTAGGTACGTTATAGTACTTTTTGATTTCTCTTATATCTTCTTACTAACAATTATAAATCCCTCATATTTTTATTATTAATAACAATTATTACTAAAATCTGCACCTTTAATTGTAATATTTATATTTAAAAAGATTTTCTCACCAAAACTGCCTTGTTGCCGATGGTAACTCCTGTAGGACTGACGCAACTAATATCTTTATTTAACTCGATTCAAAAGGGCCTGTAATGGCCTAATTGAATATTATTATTTTGATTTCATAAACATTGAACAAATATTTACGTGTCGCCATTTTGTCCGACAAGGTTTGGCGTCGACGTTCTACATGCCGGAAACCATCAGGGAAGAAATTTACAACAAGAACGACGATATTTTTCTGAGGCCCGATATGAAATACTACCAGGGTGAGATAAAGACGCACGCACAGCCGTAACCGCTGTGCGTAGAAATGTCAAATTTGGACAGATGTTTATTTTCGTAATCTGGACATCCACTAAGAAGGGATTTGGGAAAGGGATTGGGAAATTATAACCCTAAAGGGATGAAATAAGGGTTGAAAGTTTGTATGGATTTTTTTTAAATCGGCACCGATTTTGATAAAATTTGAAATTTAGAATCTTACAAATATTTTATTGAACACGTGTTTCATGGTTGATTAGAATTCACCCCTTATGGTCCTAATAAGCAAGCGAAGTTGCGCGCGTTCGCTATTATTTAACATGTTGTTTATATCCCGGTCAGACCTCCCCTCGACCGTGGACATATATGGCGATCTAACGCCTTTGGAGCCGGGCGGGCCGCATCTCCTGGCGAGCTCGTACCGCGTCACGCACCGCACCACGGGCGAGTACTTCGCGATGCGGCGCCTGCACGGCGTCAGTGCGGCCGCCGGCAAGCGCATGGACGTATGGAAGAACCTCGACCATCCGAACATTGTGAGGCTCCACAGAATGTTCACGACCAAGGAGTTTGGGGATCATTGTAAGTTTTTTTTTGCGTTCTTTTGTTTTATCTATCTCTATGATTTTTTTTTGGTTTGTTTATGTCTTGTATTGGGGTTTTAGGTCCATATTTTGTTAAATTCTTTTATTATGTTTTGTTTAAGTTTTCATTGCTTAAAAGTATACTAAAAATCCCATTTTAACAATATTTTAATAGTTTAAAACTCCTTTTAAAATTTTATACAGTTTTCTTGTAATTTTGCGGCATGCCTTACATCCTGTTAATATAAATCATTCGCTAGACGTCTTTGGCGCAAACGTTCATTCATTATCATTCATTATTATTATTATTATTATTTCCTGATCCCAGTAAAACTTGCCACAACTGATTTAGGAGCGATTTTACGAAATTTCAATCAAAAACAGTCCTTTATTTAACAGTTTTGTTACTGCATTTACCAATTTTAGTCCTGTATTTACCTTTTTGATTCTGTATTTACCTGAACAGTCCCATATGTACCTGATTCAAAGAACAGTATAATCGTTGAATGTACCCTTAGCCCTGGTGCTGATATACGACTACCACCCTTCGTCCATTACGGTGATGAGCAAGTACCTATGCGGTGCGCCGCCCGGCAGCGGCCCGGAGGCGAACGGCGCGTTTCACGATCCCTTCTCCTCGGATCCAGACGCGCCGCGGCCCTATACACACACGGTGGGTTCACTGTCGATAAAAAGTCGTGGCTGCGCTGAAGTTAGGCGCAATGTTCGTTCAGGAAGACATAGCTAACTTCAGGGCGGTTACGACGGGTCGACCGTAATGTAAGTAAATGTAACATGTTTATGTAGAAATGTAGGAATAGCTACTTTAAACACAGTCATAGCTCTACACGTAGATGCATTTGAACGCAATATATTGAATATAAAAATCAAAGTAAATATTTAGATATATGTATATGATGCATATGATAATAACAGAAGAACGCAATGTTACGAGCGGTGGCGTGCGGTGCCCTCCTGCCGGAGGCGGTGCTGTGGTCGATGCTCGTGCAGCTGACAGCGGCGCTACGGGCGATACACGCCAGCGGGATGGCCTGCCGGTCAGTACTAACATACATAGATATTACAAATTGTGTGGAAATCGTATTTGTACGGAACATTATTTATATTTTTTTAGTTTGGTTGGATTTGAAAGCTTCATATGCAGCATTTTAAATAAAGCTTTAAAATTTAATATCATAAGATAACGAAGAATTTTTTAAGAATTTCACCACTAAAGTAATATAATATTTAATTTGTTTGTGTGTTGTTAGAACCCTGGAGCCAACTAAAGTGATAATGAACGGCTGCCGCGTCCGCATAGCGTGGTGCGGCATCGGAGACGCCATGAACGGTCACGACGATGTAGCGCGGGTATGTTCATTTACTTTTTACATATACGTTGACAATATCGTTTCAAAAAGTAACGAAAGAACATTTTTATAATCTTACGCTGACATATATATTCCTATAATATACTGCCTCCTATTATATAGGACCTTCTACTATTTCAAAAACATCACCTTTTCAGGCCCAACAAGATGACCTGGCTTCTCTCGGTCGTCTCGCTCTCGCACTCGCCTGCCGCAGCATCCACTGCGACAACCTACCAGCTTGTCTAGATCTCGTCACCAGGACTTATTCCACGGATTTCAAGAATCTTGTGTTGTAAGTATCTAAATAGTTTATTATTCAGCCTCAGGCTGTATCCTGCATTTAGCAGAGGAGGGAAATTAATACACTTCGTTCTCCACGAACCGCTGAAAACTTTGAGCAACTGTTGAGTTTCTTGCCGGCTCATCTCAGCAAAACTACCTTCCGAATCGGTGGTAGCTTTTTGTTCATAGGTTCATTCGAGGATTCAAAAATGCTTATAATAGTCTATTTAATTATACTTATCATAAATTATAATTATAAACTAACTAAGTCATAATCAACATTATAAATAACGTACGTCCGTATAAATAATTTTGATCGACAAGCAGGTATCTTATATCGACGACGAACACGCGTCGCTCCATCAGTGATCTCATGCCGATGATTGGGGCACGTTTCTATACGCAGGTATTTATACACAAATGTATTTAGATGCTATTTCAAATAATATTTATTTGATAATTGGTCATATTTTGTATTTAATTTGATATATGTAATTTTCATTTCTTTCGTAAATTACTATCCTAGTTGGTAAATAGGTTTAAAGTAATTATGAGTAATAAATTACACATGTTATTTTTATATAGTTAAAATACTTCATTTTATAGTAATAATATAAGTATGTTAATAAGTATGTCATAATGAAAGTTCGTTACAGTAAGTTTTTACGTATACAAATACACTAGTTTTTGTTTCATTAAAAACAACCAAGTAGGTAGTTATGATTTTACAGGCATTTCAAGTTTGCAAAAATTTCAAATGCCGCTTACAGTCCAGCGGTCGGCGGTGACGTCACTGGTCTTACAACTCGCTAGTCGCCGGTGACAGTTAGGAGGTCTCGCGCAGTACTTTGTTTGTTTGTTACTTGCCTGTGCTAAAGTGTCAATCTAATTAATTAAAATGGATGAGGGATTCGAAAAAGGGCAATCGGATAACCTACCCGTAATAGATGGATTTATACTTGCCGATTATTTATCGAATAATAGTGATTTCATCGCCGCAGAAATGCAAGGAGTAAAAGTGCGAAGATAAGTTTTGTTGTCTAACTAGTAATATTATGTCAATTTGGGGTATAGATAATAATATCTTATATTATTTTATTTGAAATTATTTATTTAAAACAGTATTACATTACAAACTAGTTTCATATTGTAGGTAACGCTATTTGCGTTAAAAGAAGCAAACCTTTTAATCAAGTTCAAAGTAGTAAGATTGTTTTATAAGTGAATTTAATATAATAATAATATAACTAAATATATGCAGTAAGTTCAGTAGATGTACAATTTTTTTTAATGTAGATTTTTAATATTTTTATATATGTATATCTGAATAATATTTTTATTGTGATTATTGTAGATCGGCAAGAGAGACTTATGGTCATGGTGCTATTGCGTACGTATAAGTTAAAAGAGTAGGTTATGTATGTATTGCCAAATGTAGATTACAGCAGAACACCGCGCAAATATTAAACCATATTATTGCAGTTTAGAATATAATGAAAAGAACGGTTCCTGTATGCCTCCATCAAAGTTCTGAGTAGTCTCTCCATTAAAGTACTGATTAAGTTTGTGGTAACGCCCAAGCCAAACCAAGTGTTGTTGGAAAAAATTCAAGCTTTCTGGTATCGATACTACAATAAAAATAATCAAAGCTAAAGATTTTGGTACAACACGGTTTTGGTTATGAGCGTTTACCACCTGGGCGGTCAGCCCAGCCGGGTGAGACCCTTGGTTGCCCCAAGGGAGGCCCAGCTAGGCGACCAGCGATCGAGGTGGCTGCTCAGGAGTCGGAATCAGAAGGGGAGGGGAGGATGATATCCCTCGGCAGGGGTTTGGTGGCATCCGGCGGTTGAGTGTGGAGCGGAGCGATGCTGCGAAGGTGCAGGCGAAGCATCGGCACGGCGATACGCGTTGCTCGCGAGCCGGCCTGGGTAACGCCCGGAGGGAAGCGTTTTGGACCACCTGCAGGATCTTCCTTTGGGTCTCGCTGGTGAGCGCGTACCACGCCGGGCCAGCAAAACAGGTGTGGCCTGACGTACTCCTTGTACAGCGACAACTTCGTTCTCAGGGGGAGCCTCGATTTGAATAATGGACGCAACAAGGAGAGCGCGATTTTGGCCGCGCTGGCTGCTTTTTTGACTTGCCCTGTCATGTTAAGTCTGCGGTCGATCACCACGCCCAGGTAGGTGGCTCGGCTGCTGCAGGGGACTTGCTGGCCCTGCAGGCTCAGCGGAGGAGGCTGTTTATGGTGGGACCCAAAGCTGATCGCTTGGGTCTTGGCGATGTTGAGTGCGAGCCTCCACTCCGCCAGCCAGTCCGACAGCAGGTCGAGGGCGCGCTGGAGCTTCACGAGTGCGTGCTGGGGGTTGAGCGACTTCGTGTAGAGGGCAATGTCATCGGCGTAGAGCGCCAGAGTTGCGTCTTGATGCGTCGGGATGTCGTCGGTGTACAAGGAGTATAGGGCAGGCGATAATATGCTGCCGATAATATGGGGGACGCCTGCGGCGAAAGGGTGGCTGCACGAGATCTCACTCTCCACCCTTACGTTAAACGTCCTGCCGGTGAGATAGTTCGCCAGGATTACGGCGACGTGATGGGGGATGCCGGCACGTAGCACCTTGTGTAGCAGCCCCGGATGCCACACGCGGTCGAACGCGCGCGACACGTCTAAGAAGGCTGCTGCGGCACTCTCCTTTTTGTTGATTGCCGTGGCCGCGAAGTGCACCACTCTGGCCACCTGCAGCGTGGTAGAGTGGTCGCTGCGGAAACCAAATTGTTCGTTGCGCGGCTGGAAGTGCGCCAGTATGAACGGCAGCAACAGTTTCTCGTAGAACTTTCCAACCGCGCTTAGGAGGGTGATCGGGCGGTAGCTGTCCGGGTCGCGCGGGTTCTTCCTCGCCTTGGGCAGCATAATGACCAGGCCCTTTATCCACGCCTGGCGGAAGTATCCCACGCGTAGACTGGCGTTAAAGAGCCTGGTCAGTGCGGCGACGATCCTAGGAGGGAGATGGCGGAGCGCGCCATTGGTGACGCCGTCCGGTCCGGGCGCCTTCTTCAGCTTCAGTCTCTTAATCGCCTTCGAGACAGTCGTCGGAGTGAAGAAGGGAGGAGGTGGCAGGGGACATTCGGAGGAAGCTATGGCGAGGGCGACGTTGGCCCTCATATGAGCGTGGTGGGCGGGTCGCTCGCTCACGTTGGGCTGGACGTAGAGGCCAGGCCATCCAGGTTAGCCAGGATCTCCTCTCCGCCGCGGGATAGCGAAGAGAGCCATCCGGGTGAGCCAATGGGTGCACTGCTGGCCTCTTTTTCGTGAGCTGGCGGCAAAGGCGATTCAGAGATGGTTGCTCCACGTCCGCCTCCTCTATGCGGCGTTCCCAGGCGTCAGCGCCGGCCTCAACGAGCGCCTCACGGACGCGCTCGATGAGCCGGTTTAGCCGGGTTTTGATGGCGGGGTCCCTGGTCTGTTCCCATTCTTTGCGAACCCGCCTCTTCTTCACAATGAGGGCGCGAACGTGCGCTGGGACAACTAAATTCGTAGTGAAACTACAGCTACAGAAGAGCGCGAACTGCGCGTGAACGAAGACGAACTGAGCGAGCTAGTTCTGTCAGACCAGTGACGTCACGCTTGTCGGTTACGGCCCGACGGAATCTCGCGTCGCGCGCTTACTTTAAAGGACAATATCTCAAAAACTAACAGACGTATCAAAATAATAACGTATTTTTTGTTTTTAAAAGACAATACGATGAGCTAGAATTTAAATTTAGTGATTATTCTCCATTGTAAAGACCTAAAACAGTTGATTTAAGTATTTAAAGCCAATCGCTTGATAAAAACTAATTTTAAGAAATTTATATTTAGTTCAGAAATATCGGTTAATATCGAATTACTAGCACACTTCTAGCAAAGCTCTATAATTAAAAATGTTAAATATTTAATGATAAATAAATATATTCATTTTCAGTACCATTTGCTTTCAGTAAACAAGTAATGTATTAAACATATTTAAAAGACTACACAAATATACGTCTTATACACTTTAAAAGAGGACGGACTGTCTTAACATTTAGTTTTCTGCCCTTTGATGGTCATTGCCATTAGGTTGAAGCTCTTCAACGTCGTGCCGATGCATTTGAGGAACAGTTATCCAGGGAAGTAGATAACGGCCGTCTTCTCCGTATCCTGGTCAAGTTGGGAGTCGTCAATGAACGGCCAGAGTATGTGTTTTTTGTTCGGTAGCATAATAAAAACCGTTAGTTCATAATTTTATTCGTGAAATTATAAAGTATCCGAAAATTTTTAACCGAAAGTGTCAAACGCAACAATTCACAATAGAAAAGAGTAAAATTATAAACTAAAAGTTTTTATAATCTTATGGTGACAAATAATGTACATGTTGGATAGCTTTACCTAATTAATTGGCCGACGTGTTGGCGGGATTTAAAAAGCGTGGGTTCGAATCTTGCTATCTATTAATTTATTATTTTTTTTATATTAGTTATCTATTAGTTAGTTATTAGTATCTTTATTAGTATTTCACTATGGATTCGAATTCGGGAACGTCTGACTTCAACAATCAGAATATTATTTACACATAAAGACAGTATAACAAACAACAACACTTTCAGGATGAACATGGACCCGACGTGGTCCGAGACCGGCGATCGCTATATGCTAAAGCTATTTAGAGATTATATATTCCACTCTGTGACGAGTGACGGCCGACCCTGGATAGACCAGGCGCACGTTACCAATGCACTGAATAACCTGGACGGAGGCTCTCAAACTAAGGTAGGTTGATTCATTTCTATACCCTTTATTAGATATTACTTAAAACTAGACTTATATAGTCATATAGATTTCCTAACTATTCCTCTATATTTATATATCGTTTATTTGGTGCAATTGCAGGAGGCGCAACCAAAGTTTGCAAATAGTCTTTCCGCATATATTGACATACTAGCGACACGCTTGCGGCTCGGCCACTTGCGTTCTTGTTCTAATTTATGTTAGCAGCACCTTTATAATGATTTTTATTGTGAACATTTTGAATATGTAGACTATGTTTGCTCGCAACGCAAATATCTACATATTAAATTTAGATATAATATATTTGTGTGGGATATGACACACAAATAGTCTATCTCCCTGACGGGAAGGGAGACCCTGATGTCTGACGGTTACGAGATTGCTTCTATAGTGGTGCATGCAGACATGCATATCTCGCTGTATATAATCAATAGGCCTTGATGTGAGCAGGTAGAGCTGATGTCGCGCGACGAGCAGAGCGTCCTCGTGGTGTCATACGCTGAGCTCAAGCACTGCCTGGATGCGGCCTTCGAAGAAGTGATGACGGCGGCTGGATCCGACCGTGACGCCATGTCTTTCTCCCCTGCCTAATGGCGCCGGGGCCCATCTCCACTCCACTTCACCGTAGCACTCTGCATTATAGTTCTTAAATATTTATGTGTATTGGTTTATTGATTAGAATTATTATTAGAAGAAGGTGTATGAATCTGATCTTTTCCATCCGCATGATAACGGAAATTTTTTTTGGCTGTTAACCAAAATATTTTCGTAGATTTGGAAAAGGCGATTGACAGCGTTGTAAGAGCGAAATTATGGGAGATACTACCCCGGTACAATGTGAACGGACCCTTGCTGCAGGCTGTAAAGTCTCTTTACATAGACCGCTCAGCGTGCGTGCGAGTGGAAGCTGGCATGTCCCCTTGGTTTGACATCCAATCGTGTGTTAAATAAGGTTGCGCCATGTCAGCTCAATTGTTCAATTTGTATTTGGATAGCTAGCACCAAGGAGTGAAACAAAGTATTATGGGAGTGAAAGTTGGTGACTTGAATGTGAATTGCCTGATGCATGCAGATGATGCAGTGCTCATTGCATCATCAAAATGCGAGTTGCAGGCATTGGTCACCACTCTGAAAGAAGGATGTGAAAATAGTGTATTTGAGAGAAATGAAGAGAGAATGAGGAGATGAATGTGGAAAGGAGTATTGCTGCCGATAACAGGTCAATGGAGTCTTAGCTGCTATTGATGGGAAGGCGAAACGTGAGCACAGTTGCGCGTTTGGCCGTACACAATGCAGTGTTGGTACCGACGTTGTTATACGGCAGCGAAACGGGGGTATTACAGAAGAAGAATGAAAGAAAGATGAACGCCGTGGAGATGCGATCTCTTCGTAGCATTTTGGTCACTTGCGAAAGCGGTCGAAACTAACTTCTGTCGGTCCTCTTTGCCGCCCTTGCAGAGGCCAGATCGGCTCGGATATTCCTCCTTGTCGTACGCAGCGTTTCGCCTCCACTTTCTTAATGCGAACAGCTAAGAAGTGGAACTCCTTGCCTGCTGAACTGTTCTCCGAAAAATACAATTGGCTTTTTTCAAGACAAAGTGAATGGAGGCATTATATAGGTACGCATGCTCCACCATCGTAAGTGCATCGTCACTTACCACCAGGTGAGATAGCGGACAAATGCTTGCTTATCTACAATTAAAAAAGTTGGTAGCGTTTGGCGCTCCGTTCTTTCTGACTACCCCGCTAAGGATAAAGCGTGAAGCTATGTATGTATGTAATTGACAGTAGATGTTGTAAGGCGGCGGGTGAAGCGAGTCACAGGTGTTGCAATAAGAATGTGCAGATAGAAAGGAACTGCTTCATTGTTATGTAGACAGTTTTCTCATAAATTATATTTACAATTATCACAAATATTACATACATTATGTACTAGTTATATAAGCAGACAAAGAGTCGTAAAAAGATCTCATTTTGACGTGAGCTCCTTTTTAAAGCCTCCTCTACGGTTCGGGAGTTACATTCCAAACTAATGCAGACGTGCACACCCCATCCAAAATATTCTGTTGGTAGG
The DNA here is from genome assembly GCA_000313835.2 of Heliconius melpomene melpomene. Taxonomy (NCBI): domain Eukaryota; kingdom Metazoa; phylum Arthropoda; class Insecta; order Lepidoptera; family Nymphalidae; genus Heliconius; species Heliconius melpomene. The sequence continues at coordinate 170,301 of HE671324.1, read as the reverse complement.
AAACCGAGACATTGTGGCGGATTATATCGAATTGTGCAATAGTTCCACAGTAGTCACATGTTCACTTTTAATAGATATCTTGGTAATTTGAGTACATACACACATATGTACATATATGCCACTACCAAGTTTCGAGCTATACGGAAAGTTCAATGGTACTGGAAAATCCAATAATTAGCGTTTACTTTATTAATTTTATTGCAAATGTATATTTTTTAATAAATCAAATATTAAAGTAAATTTCGCTTATTTTATTTGGGTGTATTCTATATAACTTGTTGTGTCTAATTAATTTGTAACTTCTAGGTTGATAAGTGCCCGACTGACGGAATATTGTTTTTAAGTGTTAGCCAGCATGGGTCACTCCGGCACTGAAGTTTACAGTGAGTGAGGCAGAAGTTTTAGAGAATTCTGCTACCTCTGATCAGCCACACTTATAATATCAAATTTTACATTATTTACTCTCTTCCTCCTCAGTCTATTCATTCGTCAGACACAGACACTAAGTCTGGTGAAACGAAATGCTTTTGTCTACTGACTACTGAACCAAGGACCAACAGACTGTTCAAGACAATATTATTTCGCTTTACCTAAACTTGACTTTAAAATTCAAGTCTTGATAAATATTATATTTTACTCAATATAATTATAGAAAAAAAAAATGTTATCTTAACGTATAAGTTTTTGTTATACAATTTTTTTTACACTGTAAACATTATTTTAAAGTGACAAGTGCAATGTCTGTCCGTTCAGTAATTTGATTATTAATTTATTATATTGTGATTGCAATTTGAAAAACAAATATTTTTTTTGCTATTTTATTATAATATCATATTACTTTAATTGATATACTAATTTTATAGATTTTGCAGAACTTTTTGTCTGTCTTTATTCCCTAGAAGTAAAATTAAGAAAGACCTATTATTGTTAATCCACGTCTTGTTAACCCATGATTCTAGTTTTTTTAATCTGCATTTATTATGTATAAATTTTCGATTTCGGCGTTGAGTTCTGCCACTCAACACGCAATGCCTCCAGAATTCGGCAGAAAGTGGGGAACGAAGTGTTCACTAGCACTAGATTCCCTCTGCCTACCCTGCTGTGTGCGGGATACAGCGTGAAGCTGATTTTATTTTTATTATAAATTTTCGATTATTATTACCATAAACAATTACACGGAATTAATGTTATTAGCTATGTAAGAAATAAGTAGGTTGCACAAACTACTGAAAAAGTCTAATTTACATATTTTTTTATTATGATGTTATAGTGATGTAGTTTAAAATGAAGTATCGCAATAATATTTTTTTTGCTTAGATGTTATTATGATGTTATAGAATAATTAAAATGTCAAAGCAGTATTACTCTAAAATTTATGTATTTACTTATATCTTCGTGTATCTATGTGGAAATCATTCTCCATGACTACATTTATACCATAATTTAGAATTTACAATTTTAATGGATATGTTTTATGTAATTCACAAATTTTCTTCATTCTACCTTTTAAATCAATTCTGATAACATTACTTATCTTTACTATTCTCAAAGGGACATAGATACCGTTAGGAAAATTAAAACACAGATTTTTGCTTAGATGTTAGATGTCACACACTAGTTTCGATCTAGTATTTGTTATAAGTACATTTCAATTTAAATAAAATTTGTAAATAAATTATAAATTTTAAAAGAAGTGTTAGTATTGTTATAGTAGCTCAAAAATAGTGTAGTATTAGTAAGTATATAAATATATATATTATTGAAATTAAATATATATAAAGTTTTATTTTATAAAATCTATGTAATGCATGGAGCACAAAGAAACAATTTGAACAATAATTTATTTATTTAAAACAAGTGTTATCTTTGTTTTAAAAATATTTTAATCTTTTATTGCTGTGGTAAAAGTACTTTTTGACTTACTTAGTACCAAATGAATAACTATGTATAAATATGTTTGCATTTTATTTACCACTACACTCAAGTGGAGTGAGAGAGACTTGACTAACTAAATTAATAAAATAAAAGAAAGTTTATTGATCAATAAAATAAATTGTTATATACATAGAAATATAAAAGTATGAAAAGTAAAAAAGAAGAAAAGTATAAAAGTATGAAGTCAGCAGTAATAAACTTGTATACAGTATCTTTCTACTGGATAGTTAATAATTATTTAAAAGAAGAAGAATTGTATCCTTTATAGTTGTACTCAACAAAGCAATTTAAATCGTAATACAGGGTGAGTCATATTGAACTTTCCGATTTCAATAAGGTGTGTATTAAAAACAAAGCGACATGCAGTAAAAATTATTTTATTGTTTGAAAGCACATAACATGCAGTTTTAATTTAGTTGGTTTTAAAAATGATATCCTGTAAATGTCTACCTCCATTGACCACACACTGCTGAAGCCTTTCCCGGAAGTTGTCCATTACTCGTCGAGTCATATTCAGCGGAATAGCATTGATTTCTTCCGTGATTGCAGCCTTCAGTTCATCGATGGTTCGGGGACGATGCGTGTACACCTTTTCCTTCAGGTAACCCCAGAGAAAGAAATCGCAGGGGGTTAAATCAGGTGATCTCGGCGGCCACCCAACGTCACCTCGCAAAGAAATGAGATGACCGGGAAACATTTGTCGCAGGATTTCCATTGAACGCCTGGATGTATGGGCTGTAGCACCATCTTGTTGGAACCAGATGTTATCGTTGTCATGATTCTGCGTTAATTCCTCCAATTTCGGTTTCAGAAAAGTTTCAAGCATGTCGCAATACCGAGCAGAGGTAACTGTGACGACTTGACCATCTTCTTCAAAAAAATAGGGACCCCACACACCAAACTCTGCAATAGCGCACCACACTGTCACTCGAGGGCTGTGAAGTGGTCGTTCGTGTAGGTTTCGTGGGTTATTCTCAGCCCAGTATCGAAAATTCTGTTTGTTGACAGTTCCGGCGAGGTGAAAATGTGCCTCATCACGGAGCCGCCATTTTTAATAAACTCTTCAACTACGAACGCACGATGTTGTTCCGACCAAGCCATTGCTCACACTAAAACTGCATGTCATGGCGCGTCTAATGACACCATCCCCACCCTTCTACTCCTTCCCTTCTTCGTGCAACGTCCTTCCAAAACCGGAAAGTTCAATATGACTCACCCTGTATAATCGTGTAGAATTTTGTCCCATAAAGATTAAATCACTTTGTTTGTTTGTTATTTACACAGTAGCGGCATTGATATTTAATTGATTACGATGTAAATAAATTGCTTCGAAAATTCGATATGTAAACATTTCATCAATGAAATTTTAAAATTTTCAATATACCTAAATATATTCAGTAACTTTATTTGATATTGCTGAATCAAAGGAAGCCCGTACAAGTATGACTACAAAACATTTAAAATTATTTTGCTTAACTTAGGCACATTAAATATATTAGACTGAGATCCGGCCGTTGAATCCTGCATATCTGAGTTTTCTTAATTTAACCTATATTAATGAATAATACATGATTAGTAGAACAGATTACACCTGGATTGCCTGGAAGAATCCTGCCGCAATCACCTTTAATTACATTTTTTCGTAACTCGTTTTTGGAGAAAATTGCACCCATACGTTTTTTATATGAATCGCACGTCATTTGAAAGATAATCGCACAAGGAATTGGAAAATTAAGGGTTGCCAGCTCTCAGTCTGCCGCAAGTCTAGGGTTGCCTGATTTAAAGTTGTCACTAAATGTTAATAATTTGCACTCATGTGTTTTTTTAATGAATTATATATCAAATTAAAGCTTATTTTTTTCTGAACACTATAAAACAGGGTTGCCTGGAAAATTCCTGCCGCAAACAGGGGTTGCCAGCGTTTGAAATATTTTATTCCGGTTCCGTTTGACTATGAGAATAGACGATGAAATGCGCGGTCTGCCTTATGTTTTAAAGTAAAATATATAATAGAAGGTCAATCTTAAAATCAATGTTTATTCTAATTGTTCACCTGTTAAATGATGATTTCAATCATATTAAGTACACGCAGAAAACTATTTAAAAATCATGGGGCAGAAGAAATCATCCTTATTTTTAAAGTAAAATAATGAATCTATAATATTGAGTCTTTGCAAAATCTATTTTCTAAATACTAATATTTATTTATTAATCTAAATTACCATTTTGAAACAATTACATTATCTAATTAAATAAATGTTTACAAATATCGATCTACTATAAACTATTAATATACATACATATACATCATGTTCCCTTAATATAATGAAGGGTGACCATTATTGCGGATATTTTTTTTATTAATTATATTGAAAAGTACAACACTTGCCGCAATTTTTTTTTTCTCACGCAATTTTTAATAATTTGCAAAGGAAAGAAATATATATAATAGAATTATAATAAACAAAACTAAGTTAGCAAAATAAATTCGAAGAAAATCTGACAGTAATGCCGACTAATAAACGCTATTTACGGTTTATGACCAAGAGTCGGCAAATATCAATTAGTTGGCTATTTTTTACTATAGATAAACATTTTGCGGCGCGATACAAAGCAAACCAAATGCAATAAAATTATTTTCGAAGGTGTATTGTTTCTAAAAGCAATAAAAGTGCAGATGGCCAAATGAGTTGTTTTTGAGCATATTACTTAGTTACTTACCTTTCGTTTTGGAGTAAAGACTTTTTTACTTGACAAAAATGAAGATGTGTTTTTTGTGCGGCAGGAGTGAAAATGTGATAGAATTTAACAAGGAATCTCTCCAAAAGTGTAAAATTATGTATTTATGTATTGTTTCGCCAAAAAATGAATTTTAAATACAGTGAAATTTTTTTAAATAGTGACACAATGCACGGTTATCATTTAAAGTGTTACAAAAAGTTCATTGTTTTAAAACAAAAATATAACGAAGTATTTTTTAATTATTTTCTAATGCAAAACGTAAGTATACTTTAATGTTTAATATTATATAGTTTAATAAAATGTAGACAATTGTGGCTGTGGGAGTTGCCTCAGTTTTGATTACACTAAGTTAGGGACGTGAGTGAGTGATTACGCTTTATTAAAATTATAAGAACAATTCTTTCAGACCTAAATGCCTTAAAAACTATCAGCATAGACGGACAAGTTCTTGCAAGCGACATTTTTTTATCTATATTTTTTAATAGTTTTTATTAGTTGAATAGTTTTCATTTACTTTGCAAAAACGTAAATATTCGTACCAAAAAGATGGGCGCCATAGTTCTTTCTACGGATACGGACGGCGTTGTCAAATTAAACAAGCAGAGGGCGAAGAGAGAGAGAGATTGTTTATTTAAACGTAATTTTCCATATTTTCTTAATTAATAAAAAAAATATCCGCGATAATTGTCACCTCTCATTATATTAAGGAAACATGTTGTAATTAATACCTTATAGTAGATCGATATTTGTAAACATTTACTTAATTAGATAATTTAGTTGTTTTAAAAGGGTTATTTAACTAAATATTATTATTTATAAAATAAATTTTGCGAAGACTTGTTACGTTAGCACACAACCCGGGAATCGCTGACCTAGGACCACCCAGAACATGTCCAACAACGTTACCCATAATTTCATTTCCAATTACATTCTAGTTACATTGCACCATTCTCTTAAATCTTGGAATTGTTATTTGAATCCCCGCACCTGCTGTTATAATTAAAATTAGAATTAAACGTAGAATATAAAATCATTCTTGTCTCCGACTTTGAGCAAGTCTCACCTTTGTAACCATAAGTTAATTTTAATAAAATATTTTTAAGTAAAATCGGTTTTTTTTGGATCCTACGCTGCCACCGTACATAATTGGCGCAGTCGGTAGGATACTCGCGGGCCGGGTCGCGAGCAACGTAACTTAAAATTCGGGAATATCGAATTTAACGTCTCCGCGGACCACCCGGGTGGCTCTCAAGCACCAGCACGAGTATCCAGAATCTACGAGGCGGCGCAGGAGTATCCAGACATTGATGCACCAGAGAAAACAGATTTAACCCAGTAAGTACATTAGAATCTTTCTAGTGATTGCTTACCCGTATTTTTAAGTTTCCTTTTTTTCCGTTTCCGTTTTGTGACAATTGTAGATTTTTTAATATTAATTTAGGTTTAATACGAATAAAAACGCGGTTCTTAAATTTCCTTTTTCGGTAATCTAAGATATATAGGTTTAGCAATTATTATTATAACGTAATTAATTTTTTTATTATATAATTGAATAAAATATAATTAAATTAAAATGTCTGAATTAGATAACATTTTTAAAGCTTTACGCCTAGTGCCCGAATTTGACGGAAATTCAAATGTTTTACCCAGATTTATTAGTTTATGCGATCAATTGGTACAGGAATTTATTAGTAATAATCCCGATAATAATTTAGTTAGTATTGCTCTTGCAAATGGTATTTTAAATAAAGTAACAGGCCCAGCGGCACGCTTAATAAATACAAGTGGTATTCCATCAGACTGGAGTGGCATTCGTAAGTCGCTAATTAATAATTTTTCAGATCAACGCGATGAAACTGCGTTGTACAATGATCTCTCTCTTTTAACACAGGGATCTAATACCCCTCAGGAATTTTATGAACGTTGCCAAAATTTATTTAGTACAATAATGACATATATTACATTGCATGAGGAAATTGGTACTACAATAGAAGCTAAAAGAATTTTATATCAGAAATTAACTTTGCAAGCGTTTTTAAGAGGTTTAATGGACCCCTTAGGCTCACGCATACGATGCATGAGGCCGGAAACCATAGAAAAAGCGTTAGAATTCGTTCAAGACGAATTAAATACTATGTATTTACAGGCTCGAAATGAACCCGACAGGACAAAGCACCCCCAGAACTTTTCTTCTCAGTCTTTTAAGGTAAATAATTTTAATAACCACACTCCACAGTTTAAGCCAAATTTTCCAGCTAATTATCCACTTCGTAATAATTTTATAACTAACCCACAACAGACATTACATAGACAACACTTAGGCCCAACACGTACTCAACAAATATTTAGAGCACAACCCCCGAATTATAATCCCCATAATGCATTTAGAATTATCCCACGTAATGCACCCCCACAATTTGACTCGACCTCTCAGGCACCTCGTCCTATGAGCGGTGTTAGTAATTTTGTACCTAGAAATTTACCACCTACTAGACATATTCCAGGACATGATTGGAGTAAGCACGGAAACCCACCACCGTCGAATTATTTTAAAACAAGGGAAATGAATTTCCACGACAGTGACCTTTATGACCAGTACTATGACTATTATGATTATTATGACGATAATGAATATTATAATTACGACGATTATTATTACGCAAATCCATATTATAGTAGCGAACCACCCCAAGAATTATCCCAAAAATTGCGAACAAATTGTAGAGGAACCTTCGTCATCAACCCTTAATAAAGAAGAGGATTTTCAGAAACTTAAAATTTTAGACAAACCAAAATAGAACTTAATCTCCAAACTCAACGTCAACTTCCCTATATTCAGATTAAAAATCCCCCTCTAAAATTGCTTATCGATACCGGCGCGAATCAATCTTTTATAAGTCCAGATGCAGTAGAAAAATATTTTAATAAATTTTCTTTAAAATATGATCCTTTCGAAGTAAGTAACGTACACGCTGTAAGTAGACATAAGTATTCCGTAACTATTCCCAGTTTTTCTGAATTTAATAGTAAAGATAGCATTACATTTTTTATATATAAGTTCCATAATTATTTTGACGGTTTAATCGGTACGGATTTATTAGATAAATGGGAAGCGACTATCGATTATAAAAGAAAATTATTTGTTACTTTAAACGCGTGTAACCCTATTCAAATTTATAATTCGTGTAATTTAAATTTGTACGAAAATATTATACCGGCAGGTACCTCGAAATTAGTAAAATTACCAATTAATATTCGTGAAGGTGAAATTTTTATCCCAGAACAAGTAATCTCTAGTTGTATTATAAAAGAATGTTTAACTTGTGCGAAAAATAACAGAGCTATTTTAGAAATTTATAACCCCACACGCAATGACATAATTTTTTCTATCGACAAACCTATCCAGGCGGAATTGAATCATATCGAATATAAGCATACCGAGCGAATGATAGAACGCGAAAAAGATGTTCTCTCCCGTTTACGGACTAGCCATTTAAATGAGGAAGAAAGAATTAATTTAGAAACGCTTTGTGGTCGTTATTCAGATATATTTTATTTAGAAGGCGAAACCTTAACGTTTAGCAATACAATTAAGCATTCGATTAAAACGAGAGATGAAATACCCGTATATACTAAAAGCTATAGGTATCCTTTTATACGTAGACAGGAAGTTAGGGAACAAATTCAGAGCATGTTAGATCAAGGAATTATCAGACCCTCAGACTCAGCTTGGAGCTCTCCCATATGGATCGTTCCAAAGAAAAGCGACGCTTCCGGAAAAACTAAGTGGCGCATTGTCATAGATTTTCGTAAAGTTAACGAAAAAACGATTGACGATAAGTATCCTATACCGAATATATCGGATATTTTAGACAAATTAGGTAATTGTCAATATTTCAGTACATTAGACCTTGCTAGCGGGTTCCACCAAATTGAGATGAACCCCGCTGATATTTCTAAAACCGCTTTTAATGTGGAGCATGGGCATTTCGAGTTTTTAAGAATGCCCATGGGCTTAAAAAACGCACCCTCGACCTTTCAAAGGGTCATGGATAATGTCTTACGTGGTTTACAAAATAAAATATGCTTAGTATATTTAGACGACATAATAGTTTTTAGCACTTCACTTCAAGAACATATAGAAAATTTAGGAAAAGTCTTTGATAGGTTACGCGAGTCAAATTTTAGAATACAAATGAGTAAGTCGGAATTTTCAAAAAAAGAAACAGCATATTTAGGTCATATTATTACATGCGACGGAATAAAACCAAATCCCGACAAGATATATGCTATTCAAAATTATCCCATTCCGAAAACGAGTACCGAGATAAAACGATTTTTAGGACCCGTAGGTTACTATAGAAAATTTATTCCCAACTTTGCAAAGATTATAAAACCACTCACTCAATGTTTAAAAAAGGTTCAAAAATTATTTTAAATCAAGATTATACAGATTGTTTCGAAAAATGTAAAAAATTATTGATTAACGATCCCATCTTACAATACCCCGACTTTTCTAAGGACTTTATACTGACTACGGACGCTTCGAATTTAGCTATAGGCGCTGTACTTTCGCAAGGACCTATTGGTTCAGATAAACCCATTGCATATGCATCTAGAACTTTAAACACGAGCGAAATTAATTATAGCACAATTGAGAAGGAATTATTAGCGATAGTTTGGGCTACGAAGTATTTCCGCCCCTATTTATTTGGAAGAAAATTTAAAATTATGACTGACCATAGACCCTTTCAGTGGATTATGAATATTAAAGAACCCAATTCTCGACTGACTCGATGGAGGGTAAAATTAAGTGAATATGATTTTTCTGTAATATATAAGCAGGGTAAATATAATTGCAATGCCGACGCTTTATCCCGTATAGAGATTCATAATGAAGAAGCGAATTCAATTGCAGTAAATTGCTCAGAAAAATCCCCTTCGAATTCAAATACAGCAACCGTACATACAGACTCAGAAAACCCTATTTTTATTTAAATTTTCAATAATTTGGGTTCGTTGGTGTAAAGAAGATTCGTTAATAATGTCATAAACCTTTTTCATTCGGTCACGATGATCGCTTATATATAATTGTAATAATTGTTCTGTCAGGTCAATGTCTATGGGGTCACGGGGGTCGAAATGTCCAGTTATTATATCTAAAGGTCGACATTTTGTGAAACTATGAATGGAACTATTGTAAGCTAGGAGAGCATAAGGCATGAGATTAATAACTGATTCTCCATTTTGATTTAATTTTAATATTCTTAAATGTTCTAATGTGGAATGGAGCCGTTCTACTATTCCGTTTTCATTAGGCGAACAAGGTAATATCTTATGGTGAATAATTTTATGTAGTCTAAGGAACTCTAAAAATAATTGGTTTGAAAATTCGGGACCTCTATCGCATACGACCGTCAAGGGCACACCGTGATGA
>HE671324.1:108947-157417 GCA_000313835.2 Heliconius melpomene melpomene | reverse complement strand
TGCCTTATAGCTCGCGGTAACGTATTCCATAGCTTCGCAGCTTGGACAGTGAATGACTCACTGTAGCAACGGGTACGACACAAAGGTATTTCCAGGACATTATCACTTTGGGATCGGAGAGTTGGGGCAAGACGGGATTCAGAGCCGAGAAAGGTAAAGCGTTCTTTAAGGTAAGTTGGAGTTTCAGGATGGAAGAGGATAGAGTAGAGAAGAGTTAGAGTATGAACATTCCGACGTTCTTTGATAGGAAGCCATCCGAGCCTCGATCGATGCTCACTGATATGATCAAATTTCCTCAGTGCAAAGATAAATCTTATGACAAGATTTTGTAGGCGCTCTAATTTATTGAGTAATTGCTGCGATAAATCCAGGTAGCAAGTGTCTGCATAGTCTAGGATGGGTAGTAACAGTGAGTGTGCTAGGGTTATTTTAGTTTTAATCGGTAATAGATGTTTCCATCTTTTCAGCCTACCCATAGCACAGTACAGCTTGCGGCTTAGCTCAGATACTTGAGGTGTCCACGAAAGAGTGCTGTCCACCTTGATACCTAGATTTTTTACGGTATTGCAATACTCCAATTTACAGGTGTCGAAGATTATAGGTGGAAGGGAAGGGAGATCGATTTTGGTAAGTTGCTTAGAACTGCCAGGAATACACACTTGAGACTTTTTAGGATTTACAGACAAACCATATGATTTGCTCCAGGTATTAATGGTTTGCAGGTTGGAATTAACTTGACTAATAGCCTTAGCAATGTCATCTACCTTGGTGGTCGTGTAAATCTGCAAGTCATCAGCGTATAGGTGAAACGGTAAGGATAAAAGCTTAGTAACGGAATTGATGAAGATGGAAAATAGTAGAGGAGAAAGTACTCCACCCTGAGGAACACCAGCATAAATACTGCACACAGACGACTGCTTATCATTTAGCCTAATGCATTGCTCCCGTCCATGTAGATAGGCGTGAAACCATTCAATAGCTTCTGAGGAAATATTAATAGATTACCCATACGTTACCCATAATTTCATTTCCAATTAATACATTGCACCATTCTCTTAAATCTTGGAATTGTTATTTGAATCCCCGCACCTGCTGTTATAATTAAAATTAGAATTAAACGTAGAATATAAAATCATTCTTGTCTCCGACTTTGAGCAAGTCTCACCTTTGTAACCATAAGTTAATTTTAATAAAATATTTTTAAGTAAAATCGGGTTTTTTTTGGATCCTACGCTGCCACCGTACATAATTGACTCAATATTATGGATTATTATTTTACTTGAAAAATAAGAATGATTTCATCTTTAAATAGTTTTCTGCGTGTACTTAATATGATTAAAATCATCATTTAACAGGTGAACAATTAGAATAAACATTGATTTTAAGATTGACCTTCTATTATATAATATTTTACTTTAAAACATAAGGCAGACCGCGCATTTCATCGTCTATTCTCATAGTCAAACGGAACCGGAATAAAATATTTCAAACGCCGGCAACCCCTGTTTGCGGCAGGAATTTTCCAGGCAACCCTGTTTTATAGTGTTCAGAAAAAAATAAGCTTTAATTTGATATATAATTCATTAAAAAAACACATGAGGGCAAATTATTAACATTTAGTGACATGTTTAAACCAGGCAACCCTAGACTTGCGGCAGACTGAGAGCTGGCAACCCTTAATTTTCCAATTCCTTATGCGATTATCTTTCAAATGACGTGCGATTCATATAAAAAACGTATGGGTGCAATTTTCTCCAAAAACGAGTTACGAAAAAATGTAATTAAAGGTGATTGCGGCAGGATTCTTCCAGGCAACCCAGGTGTAATCTGTTCTACTAATCATGTATTATTCATTAATATAGGTTTAATTAAGAAAACTCGTATATGCAGGTTTCAACGGCCGGATCTCAGGGTATATTATAATTGTAGAACTTTAATTAGTCAACCAGAAATTAATTTTTATTACCAGGAAAATAAATTGAAAATAATGCTGTGAAAATATTTTTAGTTAAATTCCTGGAAGCTTTCTCCCACGTAAGTCCGCGGGTAACGCGGGTATATAGAGCACAGGTGCAAATATTCTATTTTTACATGCTACCAATAATTGGTGCATCCAGATTGGCTGTTTACTTCTTGTGATAGAATTAATAATGCGAATCGAGTTCATATTGAACTTTAACTTTGTGCTGACAATATTTTATTATTTAAAAGTATATAATATTATGAAATCACGAAATTCCAAATTTACTTAACACTTTTAACACAAATTATACATCAGCGTCCTCCAAGCCATCAAGCCTCCAAGCAGTAAGTAGCTAATGTTTTAACTTATAACATAAATATTTTAAGCAAGTTTTTAAAATGGACCTACACTATGCAGTTGCGCTTAACTATCGTGAATTTACCATGCAAATTGCAAAACACTTTAAGTATTTTAAGTTAAAGAAAATAATAACAATAACTGACTAATATGTTTTTTATTAGTTAATTAAAGTTTTATTTTTCCATTTTTTTTCCAAAACAATCTGTTTTTATACATAATACAAAAAAGTATATCGTTTACGCGACGAGAGTGTGTTACTTATCAGTACTGTATTATTGTAATGAGATCTGATATAATTGACAATTGACATGAGTCAAATTAACTGGCAATACTAGTTTCAAGAAAATGTCTACCGCGTCCACACATAATGATTTATTAGATATGTTCGTTGGCTATAACTAATGTAAACCAACATGATATATACATTTGAATTACAAGTTGCATCATGTAAATTATTCATGAATACGTTCAAGTTTTATTTGGACAATGTGTGATCGGGGTGTAGCTGAAGGCGGATATAGGTGAGCGCGCGATCAATAATCCAATTTGAGAGGCGGCGCGGCAGTAGCAGGCGGCGGCGCCACCGATCTGCCAGCCTCGAGCCGGCGTTTAGTTGTCGACTGACAACCATCATGAATACAGTGTGCTATAACGGCGGCAACGACCGCCTCATACATGAAGCTGATCAGCTAATCTCCTACATAGAGCGCGGATCCACTGTTCTAAAATTCTATCCTCGCAAGCGTCCGGAACGCCGAACTCTGTCGGTGCGACGGGAAACTCACCAGGTCATTTGGTTTAGAAGCGGTTCCCCGCAGCGTCAGGCTTTCGAAGGAGCCCTTGACATAAGAGATATCAAGGAAGTACGAGTTGGCAAATCATCAAAGGACTTTGAGAGATGGCCAGACGAGATCAAGAGGCTGGAGAATTCTAAATGCTTTACAATATATTATGGAGGAGAGTTCAAGCTTCGTTCCGCATCGTTTGCAGGTAAGCAATAAAAGTCATGGCCGCATGTTAATAATAGAGTTGTTTGAGCAGTCATATATTCAGCTTGGTATATATAGTATAGTAACTATACATGAGATTAGCTTACGGTTTATAAAAGTTTAAGTAAAGTTAGTTTAGGTTTGATATAATAAATTGGATTTGGCACAGTTTTCAAGGGTCACTTGTGTCGGTTTGTATTCCTAAAAAATTTTCTATTCTTAATGTGGACACTTCTAAAATTTAAAAACAAATAATTAGAATACTCTGTTGCCAAATTGATGATAATCAAGTGGCATGTGTTTGAATCCTGCTATGTTCAAATTTTTTAATGTTTTCTAAGATATTACAATTTTAAGAAATATCTACAGCTCCCACAGACAAGGAATGTGATGCATGGAAACAGGGGCTTTGGTTCTTGATTGAGGAAGCAGTCAATGCATCATATCCTCTGCAGATAGAGAGATGGCTGAGAAAAGAGTTTTATTCTATTGAAAATGCAAATGAAAAGTAAATATATATATATATTAATTTCTGTATATGTAATAAAAATTATCTTGCATCCTTTTTTAGCTATCCTGTTACATAACTTTTTTTAAATGTTATCTAGACTACTTAAAAGTGAGGTGATAAAAGTTAGGTGAAACTTAAGTTAAAAGTTGACAACCATACAACAAAGTGCTTATAGGATATGAAAGTTCCATTTTTACCTTTTGAGATAAGGAAGCTAAAGGAGCCTAAAAAGCTACAAAATAAAAATGTTAAAAAATATTACTTAACATTCCGTGGATTCAATTTGTGGGTGTGTGTGTGGATGTGGTTGCAGGGTGAGGAGGTTGAAGCAGTGTGTGGGACTTGCAACCCATGTGTGGTTTTTAACAAGCATTAATGATCACCTTCACTGTCTTAGTTCTTGCTACCCTTTATAGTATTATCTAGAAATTAATTGATGATAGTTGAAGCCTGTCTTCAAACTGTCTTTTAACAAACTATACACAGACCTTTGTTTTCATTGTAAATTACACATTCTTAATTTAATTTACTATTGTAGAATAACCATGAAAGAAGTAAAAGGATTTTTACCCAAAATAAACTGCAAAATATCAACAAGCAAACTGAGAGATATATTTCAAGAAGTCGATACTAATAAGAGAGGAGAAATTGGTTTCGATGACTTTTCCATAATCTACCACAAGCTTATATTTGATGAAAATGTAAGTAATTTTTTTTATAACTGAAATATTTACAGCATTTGACATTTAACAATAAAAAGTAAATACTTTTTGTCGCTGATCTCAAATGCAACGTTGATTATAGTCAGAGTAGTAGACTATAGTCAATTCATTTAGGCTTGAGACAAAATGTAAACTAAGAAAACCAACTTCAAACTCAATCTTTTATTTAGTCTCTTTTATTTCTATATAATTTTTATGGTGAAAGATTTCCCGAAGGGTTATATAAGTTCTACAGACTTTGTTATTTAGTATTATTTTCAATGCTATCAGTGTATTACTTCCATAGTCAGTTTTATAAAATATAATAACTTTATTAATCAAGACTTGTAAAGGAAGCTTTTGTTCCATTTTATCTCACAGCTACCCAGGATAGAATATTCCGATTATGTCTTTCATATATATATATATATATATATATATCTTGTCAGATGATCTGCAATCAATCAATGACTATGAGCAGATAAAATGTTTTGCCAGGCAGCTAAACGTAAAATTATTCTAAAATAAACACTTCATAGTTTTATTGGAGCCAGGTACAAGTGTGTGACTGTAACCGCGACATGTTGTGGGTTTGTTTCACATTTGACGGTCTCCCCTCTTATTTTATTAAGATGAAGCATATTTTTCTTTATTGTTAATAAATTTATTTTTAAAATAGTTCTGATTCTATAGAAATCTAAAACGAAAATATTTTTTCCATCTTCAATACCAAGAATGTGGATATTATTTGCTAGCACTTCAACCACCCACTCCCATTGATAGGTCATCGTGAAATATTATATTTTATAAATAAGTAAATCAATGATACATGAAATGAAATTTAACATTGATTTACTTGATGACCCAGTAGGTAATGAGTGTAATAATAAACCAATGTAATGCAGACTCATACATCCTTATTGAATTTTTGTGTAAATATTTTTTTTATATACTTAAATGAATGTGTTCAGTAAACATGGGAGCTAATGAGATTTTTTTTGTAGTAGCTCTAAAGAATGGTGGTGGTATTTCAATGTTGCTCAAACATCCGCGCTTACAAAGGTATCCCATTACGAATACACTAAAATCTAATAGATTAACTTATATATGCTCAATACCACAGAGATCAGCTTCACGCTTTTTCCCCCATAGCCAGAAAGCTTGTTCAGAAGTGTCTCAACGCCGCGGTATGCCTCATGCGAGCGATGAAATGAAAATATTAAATATTTCCTCAAGGGGGAATCGTCCCCACAACCTGCGCCATGACTGACCTCAGTTACTTTTAATTAAAAATGAAACGAAAGGTATAATATTTCGTATTTTCCTTTGAGTTTTACTTTTAATTAAATTTTATATGGAATCCACCCACGTCCAGGCTGTTTCGTTGAAACCAATATTAATATTCGTCAATTTATAATGTAATTATTTTTTTAAAAAAATCAGCTTCACGCTTTATCCCACACACAGCAGGGTAGGCAGAGGGGGGAACCTTGTGTTAAGATACCCCGTTCCCCACTTTCTGCCGAATTCTGGAGGCATTGCGTGTTGAGTGGCAGTACTCAACGCCGCACTTTGCCTAGACACCAGAGCGAAGGAATAGAAACATAAACGTAAATAAATATTTATTCTACTGGGATCGAATCCACAACCGTCACGTTACAGTTACACCCTTGTGCTGTTGCGCTACTACGTCCTCAAATTATTTAGGAGAATTTGTGCGTTGGTTTCTCTAGGACTTATATTTTGTAAGCTTAGTAACATGGTATCGGTTTCAATTCTTAATTAAATAATGATAAGTAATTTCATACAGATATTAAGTTTATTTAAATAAAATAGTGGAGATGATTATTGATGCTTATTTAGTGGCCTGTTTATTGTCAAGAATACTAAACATATTTAGACAATGACTGAACCTCGTAGTGAAATCACAGAACACACACACACACAGAACTACATAACCGGTAACATCTCTAAATAAAAGGTAATAAGGGCAAATATGGACTTCCCTTTAAAGTAAAAACTGAAGATGCATAGAAAAATTTTAATAGTTAGGTCTTTTAATCGTAACCTATAGATATATATTAGTTGAAACCACTCGGAACACCAGTTTCCAGAGACAACCAACAAATACCAGCTTTCTTGATGAAGTCCATCATTCACAGAATGTCCACGACATATTTGACAAGCATTCCCAATATTGTTCAAACGGTACCACCATCACGCTGGGAGAATTCAAAAGGTTTCTTCTAGTCGAGCAACACGACATACTTGGGGAGGATGAAGTGCTGGTGTCTCAATTCATTCGGGACTATCTGAAGGACCCCCAAAGAGATATCGCCGAGCCCTACTTCACGTTGAACGAGGTAAGCACTGAACAATGAATGACTGAACGACATGAGAACGACAGGTGAACGTAGTGAGATTTGTACCCATGCCTCTTTGAAACCGTCGAAGTGAGCTTTAAAAATATTAAAGCTTCTAGCCTCTGTAAAGTGACATTTTTGATATATGATATGTAAACATTTTCATGCGCGCATGATGTGTTCCGAATACATTAAAATCTATTTTAGGGGTTCCATGAATATTTGCTGATTAATTGCCTTTGACATTTACTTTATAGTCCACCAACATATATTACTACTTTTTTTAGTGTGAAAGAATACGTTAAAAATATAAACTAGCACTTTATTATTGTGAAATATAGTCTTATACAATATTTTACAACTTATACAAGCAAAACTAAAAGTTAAATTCAATTTCAGTTCATCGAAATGTTATTCTCAAAGCAAAATTCAATCTGGAACTCGAAACATGACAAAGTGACCCAGGACATGACGAGACCACTCTCACATTACTGGATTGCGTCTTCTCACAACACGTAAATATCTTAAAGAAATACATTTGTTTTTTCAGTGGTAAGGAACCTAGTGCTGAGTCAGTCCAATCCCCCATTTTTGTTCAATTTTCAAGACATTTTATGTTGAGTGTAGAATTCAACACTATTTTTTTCTTACCAGAACAAGGAAATGAACATAATAAAGATTACAGTCAGAACCAGTGCCATGATGATCCATACGAATATCTTCTTATATCATACAGAGTGGAAGTGTCAGCACCACATTAAATGAAACCACAGTTCTAACTACTCTATAAAAGGCTAATACAATTTTAAAAAATATTTTTTGTCCCAAAAATGAAAAAGTTTTTTTTTGAAAAAGTTTTTTTTTTGAAAAAGTTTTATTTAAAGAAAGTAATAAAATTATCGTTGTAAAATAAAACGTTATTTGTAAGGACGACGCACGCTGACATAAACCTATCAAAGGGACACCGCCGTACACGTCCATTCCGAAATCGAGTCGTAGTTATTGGCGATAAAGTTCAAAGTTGTTTAACTTTTAGTACTATTTTTGTAGTAGTAAATATTTAGTATTAGTAGTTATTGGTATCTATACGTAATTGCGTCACACGATATACAGGTATGGATAAAAATCGTAAATTAAGAAAGAAAAATCCTACGTCCAAACTGTTGAGTTGAGCATCTTTATTAATTTCTTTAGGTATGGATTTGAAATATTTTACCCTATATTCTGTTTCCGTAAATGGTTCGCTGACACTTCCAACCTGTATATCTAATATTTTTCAAATATTTTTGTTCAAGATATTTGACAGGAGATCAGTTTTCAAGTGAATCTTCATTAGAAGCCTACGTGCGATGCTTGCGGGCGGGATGCCGTTGTATCGAGCTGGACTGCTGGGACGGACCAGACGGCACACCGTTTATTTATCACGGTCATACGTTGACCACCAAAGTGAAGCTCATGGATGTATTGAGAACCATCAAGGAACATGCTTTCGTGATCTCCGATTACCCTCTCATCCTGTCTATCGAGGATAACTGTTCCCTGCCCCAACAGAGGAGGATGGCCAGTGCCTTCCAAGATGTCTTCGGTGATCTCCTTCTTGTGCAACCTTACGAGAAAAATGAGGCCGCCCTCCCCTCGCCTCATGACTTAAGACGAAAGATCATACTGAAACATAAAAAGCTACCGGAGGGGGCTGAAGAGAATTCCTTCTCCATCCGCCAAGAGGAAGTCAAGGATCTCGATCTCAGGAATACTATCAAGAATGGTATTCTCTTATTAGAAGATCCGGTGGATAAGGATTGGAATCCGCATGCGTTTGTACTAACTGAGAACAAGTTGTACTACACGGAGCATTATAGTAACCAAGTGGAGACGGATGGTGATAGTGAAGGGGAGGGGGATGTGAGCTCGACAACTGGAAGTATAAGCAGTGGGGGTGTACCTCATGATGAGCTCCACTTTTCTGAGTGTTGGTTCCATGGACGGTTGGCAGGGAACCGACAAGAAGCTGAAGATCTACTAAGATCTCATGCCCATCTCGGTGACGGAACTTTCTTAGTAAGAGAAAGTGTCACTTTTGTAGGTGACTATTGCCTGTCCTTCTGGAGACAGGGTAAAGTGAACCATTGCAGGATAAAACTAAAGCAGGATAGGGGGGTCACTAAATATTATTTGATTGAGAGCATGTGCTTCGACAGCCTGTACAGCTTGATAACACATTACAGGACTCATCCACTGCGAAGTCAGGTTGGTTGGTTTTTATTTGTCCTTTTATTTCATACTTGAAAAATTACATGCATATAAAATGGCATAATTCAACGCCGCTTCTGGTTTATTCTCAGAACTTCAAAAAGAATATAATTCATTCCTTTAGATGAAATTTGAACTCGCAACCATCGCATTTAGGGGCCCCCATACGTGCCACTACGCTTCAATGGAAGTGATGGTACATTCGATATTTTTATTTTCAGGAGCAAGAAGAGGTAAAATATTGAAAAACAAGAAACATACTGGGGATATCCTTAACAAAATTACAATTTGCTTACTTCATTACAAAATAATTTAATGTAATGGATGAATCAATAGCAAAGGAGAAAATTAACTTCTCATCAAACAATCCTTTTACATAATTCAAATTTAATTTAATTCCTTTTTTTTTTGACAAACACTCTGACACCTTGTATTTTTAAGTGTGGGCCGACTGAAAATGTATTATATTCTGAAGGCTGTGTTTGATTACACGTGCTAATTAATAACTACTGATTAGAATTGAAAAAATATTTTCACTTTACACATTTATGGAGGAAGGTTATAGCCTGCTATAGGTTATTTTACATCACGTTAGTTGTTTCGATGTAACCCACTGTGTCATGTGACATACAAAACTCTTAGCTATTTCCAATTTAATAAATAAAAGCTAGTTTATTAAATTAGTAATATTTCGCAGGAATTCCTAATAACCCTAAAAGAGCCAGTGCCCCAGCCAAATAAACACGAGGGTAAGGAGTGGTGGCAGCCGCACTGCTCGCGCGTGCAGGCCGAGGAATTACTGAGGAAGGTGAACACGGACGGCGCGTTCTTGTTGCGACCCAGCGAGAAGGAGCACGGATCATATGCTGTTAGTTTCAGGTAATATAAAAATAAATAAATAAAAAACTACCATTTTTCACTTTTTGTGATGAAAGTTTTGATTTTTAATTCAAGTCAAGTTGATTCTATAACGCCCAATATTAATAATGTATCTCCTATCTCCAGTTAACGTCTATCTCGTACTGTCCGACATGTCTATCCAATCACTAACCTGCATGCCTACCTCCATCTCTGTCTATTTCAATCTATGGTAGCAATTTTTGGATTAGGATTGGTTATTAACATTGGGCGTAAGAAATGAAATATCGCTTACCGTCGCTTATTCGAATTGGGGATACATAGATGTTCAAAAAATTGTTTTTTTTTTGTAATGGAACTGTGTTGATTTAGCCATATATATTTACTTACACAGAAACGAAAATCATATTTATGTATTAGTCTTATAATATAAAACATACAAAATTCAATTATAAATTCTTAAATGTTAGTCTATCTCATTTTTATTGAAATAAAAATGGGCGAGTTCGACGGGCGCAGTAATCCACATAAGTCGTCCAGTTGATCGACGTTCGTAAAATCGAAACTTAGCTTTACTGTTATATTAATTATATAATAACCTTTTAATATATTGTCCATACCTATGTACTTATTTATTTGTCAGAAGCGAAAGGGAAATAAAACACTGTCGCATAAAACAAGAGGGTCGTCTCTACACAATCGGCACGGTCAAGTTTGAGAGTCTCGTGGAACTAGTATCATATTACGAGAAACATCCATTGTACAAGAAAGTAAGGTTGTGGTATCCAATCAGTGAAGATGTTGTCAGGGCACTTATGACGGTAAGTTAATTGTAACTTATTTATTATTCGTCAAATGCCTGACTTGTAGAGAGAAGAGTGTTGAGTGTTTTCTAATAATATACTGACCTCTTCTTATATTACATGAACTTCTTTATTAGCATTGTTTTAATGGTACTCTAGGATGTTGTTACATCTAGTCAGTCTACAATTAAAAACACTATTTAAAATTATACTCAAATAATAATAATACTCGTACATGTGGAAGTGTCAGCGAACCATTTACGGGAACAGTATTAGGCATTAGGGATAGATACGAATAACGTAAACACTTACTACTACAAAAATACAATACCTACCTACGACTCGATTCCGGAATGAGGCGTGTGCATGCGTGTGCATGCGTCGTCTTTAATTATGGTGTTTTATTTTACAATGATCATTTTATTATTTATGTTGTTTAAAAAAAACTTTATCATTTTTGGGAAAAAATATATTTTAAAATTGTATTAGGCTTTTATAGAACAGTTAAAACTGTGCTTTCATTTAATGCGGTGCTGACACTTCCACTCTGTATATATATAATAATAAGTTTCTCCGTTATCTCCGTTCTCTAAATTCAGTCAATATTTAGGATGTTATGTGATAGACAGAAACAGAAACTTGATTTATAATATATTTATTGTAAGTATAATTATTAAAATAACTGGAATTGGAACCAACAACCATTTCGTTCACAATTATATACGAATGTCGTCAGAAGTAAGTGAAATCGTTACTTTTGTTTAATATTTAAACATACCCTATGTAGAACGCTCATTATACGATAACTGGGAATAAATACTGATAAGTAATATTGAATCTTTTAAATATTAGCGTAGAAATAATTATAGTATAGTAGAAATAGCATGTTTGTTGTCATTACTATTTGCTTAGTTATCTAGTCAATAAAGCTTTGTCAGTCATGTAAGTTTACTGTATGTTATTCTGTAGGAGCCAGACGACAGCTCTGTATATGGAACACCGGGGTACATGGACCCATCGTCGTTTACTTCAAAGGTAGGTGGAGAATTGAAAACTAGAGCTTGCTGTGTGTTCTCTACAGCATTAACAAGGGAAGTGTTTTGGGAAAATGTTTGAGCAGCATTTTTTCTTGTAATTCAAACATACATCATTTTAAAATTATTATTTCTAATATCCACTTATAAAATATATTTTATCACTTACCATGCTTGTTCCACGTTTTTTTATGTCTTGTATTTTTTGCCTCTATTATCTATAGCTATTAACTGGATCGTGTGCCTTTATTTTTCACTTTACTATCTTTTACAATTTCTTTCTTTCTTTCTATATTATTTCCTTACTTACTTTTAGCTTTTACTTTACTGATATTTATATTCTTTATTTAACTATAATTTTATCTGATTCTACATGTTATATTATTATGGTTTATTTTTTTTGGCCATTAGTCTTTTTTGCTCAATAAATATCATGACCTTCCACATCTTTACATATCTTCATAATTTTGAACTTACATCACAAAGATATTTCAAATATTTGTTTAATAACAAACCTACGTACAAAAAAAAAACTATCGGCCTAGATAAAATAATTCCATTGTAACCAAAAAAATCATCCCAAAAAACGAAAATCCCCAACCAGATAACAGTAAAAGCGTTATACGATTACCGAGCGACCCAAGACGACGAGCTCTCGTTCTGCAAACACGCAATAATAACCAATGTAGACAAACCCGACGAGGGCTGGTGGAGGGGTGACTACGGGGGGAAGAGACACCACTGGTTCCCCGCTAATTATGTACAAGAGATTGAGACACCACATGTGCCGGATATTGTGAGTATACTGCATACACATACAGACACAATGTTCACATATATATATATAAAGAAATACAAACACTTGTCAGCGTTTTATATGATTAAAGATTCCCACACTACTACTACTGCTGCAGATGTCCACGAATAGGTAGTTTATCCACTTCCATTAATATTGTCTGCTTCATGGATATTTTTTATGTAAAACACACACAGTTCAGTTTCAGTGATAGATAGACAAACTGATACAGGCAATTTCTAATAAATTATGTTATAATTTAAAAAATATTGGTTAGATTAACATTTACTTGGTATTAGTGGTAAGATGACAAAGTGATAATGATTTAAAATTGTGATTTCTTTTTATCGAACTTGTCACCCAATTTCAAACATTCAGGCGCATGAATCCGCCTAAATCCGCTTAAACATAATCAAATGAGGCATGCATCAGAGAATACTAATACACGAAGGAAAATTACACACTAAAATGTCAGGATATACTATATACGGTTAAATAACTCAACGTCAATAACTTGCAGTAACTATCATATTATCAAAGGTAATGTAGTTAAAACTTATAAAGCGTGGTGAAATATTTACTTTGTATATTATTTTGCGAATAAATTATTACTTAATAATATTATTTGGTTTTCTGATTTATTTATTGTAGTAAATGTGAAGTTAGTAACAACTAATTATCGAAAAGTTATTTATAATGGTTAAATATAGATGGATGGATATATTATTTTAATTAACATGTATTTTTTATACAGGTCTGCTTAGAAAGCGATTCGGCGCTGGGTTCCCTCCAAAAAGGCGTAGTAGATGTACTCGGGGCGGTTGTGGAACTAGTAGTAGGAGAAGAAAGTGGTTCAGCACGTTGGATCGTCCGCATACAGAGCCCTACAATGTGTGCTCCTTTCGAAATGGCGGCCCCAACCAGGGAAAATGCCTTAGAATGGTTAATGGCCATCAAGGAAGCGGCCCATAGTGCCAGCGCGAGGTCCCTTATGCATCGCAAGATGGAGCGGACATGGCGTATCGCCAAGGAAATGTCTGACCTCATAGTGTACTGCCGCTCCGTCACGTTCAACCAGGATAGATTAAAGAATTTCGGTTTCATCTACAACGAAATGTCCTCTTTCCCTGAAACAAAAGCTGAACGTCTCATGTGTCATCCTGAAGCATCCTTCTTCATAACATACCACACTGTTCAACTTAGTCGCATTTATCCCAAAGGACAGAGGATTGATTCTTCAAACTATAATCCCACGACATTCTGGAACGCCGGCTCGCAGATGGTGGCGCTCAACTATCAAACACCCGACAAACCGATGCAAATAAATATGGGCAAGTTCAAAGAGAATGGCGGCTGTGGATACGTTCTGAAACCTAACTTTATGTTCGAAGATGGATATTCCCCTTACGACAAAAGGAGCTTGACGGGTAAAGTTACGTCAGTGATAGTCATGTTGAGAGTGGTGGGTGCGCGACATCTTAGCAAGTCTGGGCGTGGGACCGCCAGCCCCTTTGTGGAAGTGGAAATTATTGGGGCCGACTATGACAACTGCGTTCGATTGTGCACTAAGACTATCAGTGAGTATAGTTGGTTATTAGAAATTAATTTATGAATTATCGGTACCATGTACGTATAAGTGAGGGTTCAATATAAATAAAAACCTTTTATATCTTTTAAAATTTATATATCATTTGAAATTAGAAAAATTATAACCAATTATAAAAGAAAATCAAATCACTTAAATAACACTAAGACAAAATAATTATAAACTTTAAGTAATATCCAATCATCATTACTGTCATATATAAAGTCAAAGATTGTTATATAGATTTAAATGTAGGTACTTATTTGCTTTGTTAAATAATAAAGTGAATTTAAGTGGGTAAGTTGAAATTATATATGACAAGTCAGTTCGTGTCAGGCTACCTAGCCAATACAATACTTATTCAATGAACTCAGTGTTTTATTTACGTTACATATATAATAATTACAAACTAAAATCAAGTATCATTTTCAGCGGACAACGGCATAAACCCTATATGGAACGACATTTGCGAATTCGAAGTGTTCAACCCCGACATGGCGCTCATTCGTTTCCTGGTGCAGGATGAGGATATGTTCGGAGATCCCAATTTCATAGGCCAGGCCACCTTCCCATTAAGATGTGTTCGCACTGGATACCGTAGTGTGATCCTAACTAATGGGTACTCTGAGGAGCTGGAGCTCTCCTCCCTGCTGGTTCATATATCCATTGTTCCGAATCACTAGGGTTTGCTTTTCGCTAGCTATCCAGCTAGCGTGCGCCGCAAGTCCAGCTGCATTAGCTGCCATATCAATTAAATGTATGTGCATATCAGTTGGGCAATTTTTTTAATTTCTCGGTAATGACAATTAATATTCAATGAATAATAAAGTAATTAATTGATAATTGTTACACTGCAATCAACAATAAAATATTATTGTTGTCAAATTGTTACAATATTTTCAACAAGTAATAAATTGTGAATTGTGATTTCCATACAAAGTAGGAACGGCTTATTGGTATTAATAACAAACAATTTCGAAATCCGACGTTGTGTCTTCAAGAAGCAAAGACTTGTCAACAAGTGATTGATTAGTGAGATCGGTCCTAGCGTAGGTATTATTAAAGTCTGCTATTTACAAAGACCTGTCGTTTGAAAGGTACAGGTCGATAGTTTTTGAAAATTTTAACCATGGTTTAACTTGACATTAAGTCACTGGTATATTCTATGCGTTATTATGCATATACGACTGATGCGTCTTTGTGATATTCATACGATCCTTGTTTCCAAAAAAACTATTTACATTATTAATATTAAATTAGCCCATGTCAAATTAACGTTGGATATTACTTTGGCAATCGGCTATTTAGGGAATCATCTATAAGATATCTGATATTTATTAAGAGATGTTAACAACCAGCAAATTATCGTTAATCTACTTGTGTGCTAGCCACAGGTGGGGTCTAGACTGGGTCTAGAAATAAATGATACAAACTATAGTCTAACACATTGACATATAGAATCTCAATATGTTCGGTTTCATATGTACGTCTTTTAAAAGTAATATTTAAGTAGCTTCAAGTGACAATAAGTCCTACAGGCTCAGTCCTTTCGGGTACGTAGATGCAATTCAAACTTATAATAATCGATGTTTTTTGTTACTATACGTAAATCGAAGTTTGTTAGAGATAATACTTTAATTATTCTATATTTATTATACTATATACTTTATTAGGGATAAGTGTTTTTAAACCACTTTTGTGGGAATTTTGGTTACTTAAGTCGCTAGTGTCATAAGAGTAACTAGTTTTCTCCAAAGCTACTAAGATAAATTTCAAACTATAATTAATAATAATATTGTAGTTGTGTTTTGGTGCACTTCGTTAAATGTATGACATTTTGGACTTTACCTTGGCCCTAATTTTATATCGCCTTAAAGGAGGACTCTATAATATATTATATAATTTATATACAAATAAATATTGGATAAATAATATCCACCTATATACAGACATAATAAACCTATTTATTTAGTATAAAGCATAATATAACTATTTACTTTTACGATATATTTATTTATAATTGTATTTCACCTTCCTTTGCATAGACAGTGATAGACTAAGGTGCATCAACTTAAAGTCAGAATTAATTAAATCTTGAGTGTGTAACTGTAAACGTGGTCGTGGGTGCGAACTTTCAGCCTTGAATCGCTACTTATTGGTATCTAGACAACTTTTGGTCTAGATTGGTCTAGTTTCAGCATAATAATAGTATAAATTCGCGAAAAGTCGAGTTCTAGTTTCGTTTTTAACAGACTTTAATGCATTTAATATTTTTGTTTTCTTTTTTTATATGCTTTTATTTTGTAAGAATATAAATAACTACATACAACTTTTTGTATACACTTTTTATATTTTATTTTACTTAAAAAAAGTTGAGGTGTATCAATTTTAGAGATTTTCTACCGTTTGTTTTTACCAAATATATTTTCAATAATATAATAAATTGTACTTTCTGTATTAATATATTAAATAGTAAATTAATCGATAAATTCTGTTAGAACTACAGTGCTGTTGCGGTTTTATTCTAGCCTAGTCCAGAATAATAAATACGGTTTAAAATTAAATATTTAATAAACAATAAGCAAAAGTTAATGTCTATAAAGTGTTTTGTGACGATATTCTTACAATGTCGTTCTAGTCTGGATGTAATAAGTAGCTATTTTTATCAAATCTATTCTAGTTATTATATTTATAGGGTCCCATACCTCAAAATAAAATACAGAACTTATAGAATTACAGTACAAGAAAACCCCAAAATGTATGTGTACGTAAGCAGTACTGTAGTAGTAAAGTCTTTATTGTATTTACTTTTGTAGTAATCGATGGTACATTTGAATATAAATATATTTGTTGTGTCTATATTGCCCTTTTTATTTTAGTTGTATTTAGCTATAGTAATAGTTCTTTTATAGAAATACTAGTGGACCCGGACGCGGCTACGCCTGCTTGAACTATAAGAATATTTTCGCGTCGGTCATACTCATACTATACCACTCGTAGGCTAAGTCATTTTGAATCAGTGACATCTCCTTAATTATTTATTAGAATGTTATACAGTAAACTATAATTTCAGTTCATCTAGATAAAATGCTAAAAGTGACTATAATATTTATTTTCATAAGGATGAATATCAAAATGTCGCAGTAACGGTTGCGTAGCGACGCGATGGTTGTTATTAACATGGCAGAATAAATTGCATGTCAAATTAGAAAGAACTTTAAAATATATTAGTTTATACGTGTAATGTAATGTTATATAGCCTATAGCACTTCTGAAGAATACAGCTTTCATACAAAACAAAAACAAAGTAAATCGGACCAGTAGATCTCTGGATCTTAGCGTTCAAACAAACAAACAAACTCTTCCGCTTTATTATATTAGTATAGATACGCCTTGTAAGTATCGTAGTCTTTAAAACTTACAAAACAACCCACGACCATCGCATACAATCAGTAAACTTCCCTACTGCGCTACAATGGTGTCATGACGTACTTGCCTACTGTAAATAGTGTATCTTACTCCATATAATAATTATCTCGTTTCTATATATTTATTACTAGTGAGCGCGCGCAGCTTCGCCTGCTTATTTGCACCAGTGATTATTTACACCTTATTTGCACCGGTGAATTCTAATAAACCTTGAAATACATGGTCAATAAAATATTTTTAAGTGTATAATTTTCAAATATAAAAATCGGTGGCGATTTGAAAACAATTAGTGGATGTCCAGATTACAATAGTAAACGTCTGTTCAAAATTTATGTCTTTCATCAGCGGTTACGGCTGTACGTGCTTCATACCTCAGTCAGCGGGAACATTTCCTTTTATATAAGTATATAGAATATATAAAAATATTTTTCTATAATTTTAATCTATTGCATTTTGCGGGCTTATAGGATTTCTTTTTATTAAAATATGTTTAAGTGCGACCAAAAGAATAAATGCGTCAGTAGAGTCTAAAATAAACGATAACAAAAAAATCAAATCAGCTTCATGCTGTATCCCGCACACAGCAGGGTAGGCAGAGGGAAATTATTGAATTAAATGCATAAAAGTACACCAACGTTTTTTGTGCATTATTTTATTGTAATGAGTCGAGCTATAAATATACAGGGTGGAATTGTCAGCACCTCTTTAAATGAAACCACAGTTTTAACTACTCTGTAAAAGTCTAATATAATTCTGAAAAAAAAAAATCCCAAAAAAGAAAAAGTTATTTTTTGAAACAAAATAAATAATAAAATTATCATTTTAAAATAAAACGCCATTTGTAAAGTATAACATAGGCACGCACACACTTACCTGTCAAATCGGAAACGTCGCACACATATGTGTGCGTCACACGAAATACAGGTATGGATGCAAAAACCTTGAAATGAAAAAAAATTCCTACGTCCAAACTGTTGAGGCACCTTGATTAATTTCTTAGGTGTGGGTTTGAAATATATTACCCTTTATGCAGTTTCAATAAAAGAAGCGCTGCCTCTTCCATCCTGTATAACTAGTTGTTGCATCTCGAGGTCACACAATACAAATTTCAATAAAATGTGTATTATATAAGTATGTTATTATTCTATCGTTTCCCAAACATGGCCTAATAAAACGCGGAAATCAATCAATGATATTGATTTTCTTGTTAATTTAGTCATTTAAATATTTACCTAAATTAGCGAAAAAAGCTTCAAGAAACAAATATTTAGATTTTCATTTAAGCAATTTTGCCCCGGTTATTATATTTTAATTTTTAAAGAAAATTAGACTGGTTTATCAGTATAAAATATTAAACTGAATTAAATAATTTCAATATAATTAGGTTTCAGAAGTGAAATATGAAAATAAAACTATACAACACTAATGTTACAAATACAATCTTATTTATTAAAAATCTAAATAACTATAAAATGAAGTTTATATAACATGAAACTTATATAAAACACCAACAACATTCGAAAACACATATAGGTATTTACTCAGTGTTAATTATAGCAGATCTTTTAACCAATTCACATTATTTATTAATTAAAACATTTAAATTACTTTATAACTTGCTAATAATGATCTATTAACAACCTAGTAACAAATCACATCGACTACCACACGTGTAACCTCAAATATATGAGGGGCAAATATGTCTTCCCGCTAAAATTAGTAACTTAATAACAAATGAAAAGCGCGGGCATTTTGATATTGACAGTGACATTGACACATTGCAGTACTATATTTGACAGTTGACATTTGTAACACAGAAGTCTTCTAACTATATATATTATTAAATGTCAACAATATGATTCCATGTCAGAAATGTGATTCACGCTAAGAGTACTTTTCCTTTTATGCTCCATATATTAGAAATAATTTAAAAAATACAATTATTCGTATATATTTATAGTCATATTATGAACAAAACTACATAATACGAATATAATAATATTTATTTTATTTCTCTCTATTTATTTTTGTGTATAACAAAATATTATGTCAGAAATGTTAAAGTAATAGCAACATCAAGTTGGACGTTATATCAAGCAGCAGTGAGCACATAATACAATTCGGTAACATTTATTTTTCGGTGCTGCAAGTTCTAAAATGTGACGATAGAGAAAAAAGGATATTTATTTTTTATTATTGAGTTGTTGTGTGCTACTTTTGTTGTCTGTGCTTTTTTTGTACTTAATTGTTTATTAAAACTGTTGTTTTTTCTTATTAAAAAAGGATGTTTTTATTTCGACGAATTTTCCTTCCTACTTGTTTCAGACTTAGGACTGCCTGAATGTATTATATTCGTGTAATTATCATGTAAATTTAAAAGGAGTAAATCATCTAACCGTTATGCAATTTATACCCACAGTTTTTTAAAAAAATGTCATTTAAGCGTACATTTTAATTAGATATTTACAATATTTACATTTTCTAATATATACATCCATTGTACTTCTTTTAATTAGCATGTAAAAGCATTACTTGGTTGTTTTTACAGCATGTAAGCCTTGTCCGTCTGTCCGATATGAAATAGCCGCGTTTAGAAAAAGCTCTGTCACATGGCACCGACGTCATTACAATATTACAATATACTTGTAGTATACACAAAATAGTGTCTAGTGTTTGACTGTGAACTCGATGTCGGCCAATGTAAACTACCAATTTTTTCCGATCATTGCTGAACCAAGGCGTCTCAGTTCACAAGCTATTTTCATAGCAGATAATGAATATTTTAAACAACAGCCAGTGTTGAAAATAAATAATGATTAGAAAATTAGAAATGTATAATGAATTGTATTACATATCTTCTGTTTGTTATAACGCCCCACCAACAAGCCGTGTCTACCGCCATCGCCTCGGCCTACCGTGCCGGCCGTGGGCAACTGGCAACACCAACGGTTCATCTGTGACGTTTTCAACACTGGTTATTTATCTACCGGAAAGAATTTATCTTAATATAACATTCCTTTACTATTTTCTATAAATATTAGTGTTTATATTGAATTAACAACAAACAAGAGCAAATCGTATAGCAATAATATTTTGTGTTGATACCAAAAATGTCATATGTTCCTTTTAGAGTGAGCCAATGGCCGTATCGCCCGAGCGTCAATATTAAGTGTTTGGCCGTGTGCGATTAGATCGGTATGTTTATCGTTACTAGCTTAACTATGGAAGGCCTGGATTGGAGGAGATGCCTGCATTTCTTGATAGTCCTGCTGTGCTGGAGACATACCTCTGTACACGGTGAGTGATCTGGTCTAAGGAAATCGACCATAAATTATAGTGAAACATATTAATTATAAATGGTAGAGCTATTCAGATCAGGCTTACTTGACCATAATGTCACCTAGAGACACTAATATATAACGGGATAATTTTGCCGCGTAATTTAGCCTCTTATTTATTAGCAATTACATCACAGACAAATAGATAATGATATTCAGCATGATATTAGTTTTAATATTCAGTTACAATCATATTAAAGAGATACTAAATATAAAAATATAATGTATATTCAATGTTGATTGTTGTTAGGTATGTTACAAATAATTCCAAAAGTATATTGTTCTGTTCTTTTTACTATGGTGCTCCGACTTTAATGTGTGACAGCTGTTATAATATATTCTATGTATGATAAATGTGAACATATGGGTAAAGGTGTGTTTATGTGACAACTCTAGGACTGAAGTGTTACTGCAACAGTAACAGTCCCAGTTGCCCTAACTCTACTTGTGAGACTGACGGCTACTGCTATGCCTCCACAACCCTTGACAATGGAGTACCCAAACATACATACCAGTGA
Source organism: Heliconius melpomene melpomene (assembly GCA_000313835.2). Lineage (NCBI taxonomy): Eukaryota > Metazoa > Arthropoda > Insecta > Lepidoptera > Nymphalidae > Heliconius > Heliconius melpomene. The sequence goes on along the minus strand of HE671324.1, from coordinate 135,919 downwards.
GTAATCTATTTATATTTACTTTTACCTGTTTGTGTACAAGAAACTATATAATAGAGAGGATTTGTCAAAATTACTAAAAGTCAATTAAGTATATAGTAGTGTCTGTCTGTACCTTCTACAAATGTCTCTTAATATTTGGATTTTTACAAAAATTACCTACTTACTTACACCTAAGTAACTACATGATAGTAAATGTTTGTAAAAAGCACAGTGCAGAATGTTATTTAAAATTTTTGAGGTATATACTTTAAAATTCTGATTGTATCATATTAAACTTGTTGAATTAATTGGCAAAACATCAACACAAATCTAAATTAATTAATTTGGTCATTATTGAGTCCGAGGTGTGATTTTAATAAATTTGTGTAGAGAGGTGGCCTTACGCTGTTTGCACACACATGTAGCCTTCCCACCCGAGTACCCGGTGCAGTGCAGACAGCTGTTGGCCCTTTGCTGTAGTAATGATCTGTGCAATACCGATGAGGCTTTTCGCCGCACAGTTGGCGCTGCGCCCGCGGGTAAGACGCCTTGCCTTGCGTGACGACCAACAGTTTTGTGTTGAGATGCCAATCCTAGAGTGTCCGTTAACAATGACTGACAAGCCCGCCCCCGAGTGTGCCTTGGTTCTGCTTGATATAACAACTAAACATGATGTATGGTGGTTTCACCGCGCGCAGCTGTATCGAGCTCAAAGCGCTGATACCCATCGAGCACCCCTTCGGTTGCTCCACGACGAGAACTAGAAATGAGTCGGTGGTGATAAAGTGTTGTAAGTCGCGCGACATGTGCAACCAGAAGCTGCGACTGGAGATACACACCAAGCCGCCAGGTAGCCGTCGAGTACCCACCGCCCCGCCGCCCGCTTGTAGCCACACCGCCCTACGCCCGCTGCCCTTCGCACCGCATGGCTCAACTATGATTTCTTTTGTGTTCTAATAGTACTAAATCTCCTTTCCGGCATTGATCACGTTAGGCGTCAGCGTCACTAATTCCAAAACACTTGTGTGTAGATGTTGGCACCGTGAGAGCATATTCCCCCCCGGCGACAGGCCCATATGGTGCCGCGAGCGGGAGTCCCCGGACATTACTTGCTGCGCCACGGACTTCTGTAACCGTGCCCTCCTCGCAGGTACGCATCGCCACGGCGTCCGTCCATTGGGTCGCTTTATATCGTGCTCGTCATGTCCAGTACTATATCAATAGCCGCCAGCACTCATCAGCCGCGGTCTGTGGATCTCATGCGTTCTTATTATAATATAATGTGCATTGTGCATGTACATTCGGGGGGATGTTTGTTGCAGTCGCCACTGTGGCTGGCCTGCGCACCGCAGTGCGTGCAGTTCACAGTTGGATGTACCATTATTCGAGCCCGTCAGGCTACCTAAATTGTATTAGCTTCACTTAATCGTTAGGCAGTTACGAGAACTTCGTAGGTGTAACTCTGTCACGTTTGTAGGACTTTCGAGAGGAGAACGTCATCATACGTATAACGGATATGTAGGTGCCGAGATGCGTCAGTACGTGAGTGATCATACGCCGGTACTTCTTTACCTTGCACTAACCGCATGCCAACCGTTGATCCTGGATCTCTTTGGGGTGTTAGCTCCTCCGACAGGGAAGGTCCTGGTAGATCCTGGTAGACCTGAGCTGTAGTAACAATTAGTAATACTAGTTCCTTAAATTTGTAATTAATTCTCTTTCAATTACGTAGGTGCGCGATATCGTGAAACTATGTAAAGGTTGGGTCCAAATTGTGATTAGCCATGTCTGCAGCTTACTAATGTTTGTCTTTGCGCTTTCTGCATGTTGGAGCATGTGTTTTTTGTGGGTGTGCTTTTTAATATTTTTAATTAATTATGTCGTTATTTTATATTATAATTACATATCATAAATGGAAGTGAGTAATTTAAAATATGCACAATGTGTGTGGAAACGCTATCCTGTCGCTATTTCATAGGTTTAATATGAAAATAGTTAGGATGCCGCGTCCTAGTAATGTATGCAGCCTCTGCCGACGACTGCGGTAACGTCACGGCCTTGTGCCGTCTATCACCATAATACATTAATTAATCGATGATATCAAGGCCAGCGTTTCCACAGATTTTATGTATTTGGTAGACCTGGTATCACATTTGCTAACATCACAACGAACGCTAGAACACGGGAAAGGTTTGAGATTTCTTTTTTGAAAAGAAAATCTTCCAAAATCCTTCGTATAATATGAGCGTGTGTTAAATAAAGAGTCGAGCCCGACAGCAACGGCATGGCAAGTCCTGCCTTGGATAATGGGATTGTTGGTGCTGAGTGTCTGCGTGGCGATCAGTTGCTGGTGGGCCAAGAGGTCGCCGAAGACTATAAAGCGAGAGTCGAGGTCCCTCTTCGCACCCGAAGACTCGTTCTGCGAGACACGCCATCCTATGATGACTGCCACTATAAAGGATATGATTGAGCTGACCACTTCTGGTTCTGGATCGGGTAAGTACTGCACTTACCCGATAGTAAAGATATATATTTTTTAATAATACGTTTAGGGTGTAGTGGTGCAGCGGCATAGCTTCTGACTGTAAACGCGATCGTTGTTGGTTCGACTCCCACTCGCACTCGACTCACAGAAAGTGAAGAACGGAGTGTCTTAACACTAGGCTCCTTTTACCTAACCTGCTTTATGAAAGATACAGATTGACAATTAAAAAAAAAACTGCTATCAATTTAATTTTAATTTGAGTCTCATTCATTGTGTACACAACATCTGTACGTTCGTTTGATCGGATATATTTTTATTGTTTCGCTTTTTACAACTTATTTATATTGCTAGCGAATATTCGTAGGAAGATTTTTGTTCTATTCACAAATTTCCGCTACCCAAAGAAAATTTGCTTAAAATTATCATTTGACAAGAGAAAATGCTATTTTTAAAATATCATAAAGAAAAATAAGTAAATAAGAAAGCAAAATATTTTCCAAGAGGTGCGGGTTCACTTACCGCTACGTAAACATTTTTATCCATTTTCTATAAAACACTATTTTTCTCTCCTAAGTGTGGAATAACACTTTAACACTAGAGGCGCCGCCGTCCCATTTTTGTCCCAAACGCAAGTTTGATTGTATATAAGTTTTTTATTTGTTAATTTATGTAGATGAAACTTTTTGACTATTACCAATTTTACACCTTTATTTAATTAAAAATATAAATAATTTTATACCAGTCACACTTTTTGAAAAAAAAAATAGATTTACCTAGAACTGCCGCTGGGTCATTTTTGTCCCACCATTATTTTTTTATTATTTGAGGGTATAATTTGGCAAATTTTCATGCCTTGGGGACGAGGTGGAGGGGAAAGGGCGATGCGGGGGCGGAAAAAAATTTAATAGTAGGTTTAGCAGTCAATGCCTAAGTTTTTAGGGTTCTGTAGCTTTTAAGGAAAAAAAAACCCTTATAAGGTCATTTTTTTGTCCATCCGTCTGTCTGTGCCTTTATCTCAGGAATGCTTGGAGAAATCGAGTTGATATTCATATGAGTATATGAATATCAACTATATGACGATCTACAGTCCCTTGATTTGCTGAAAAAGCGCCCTTAAAAAAAGATATGACTATTTATATAGTAAAAAACGTGTATTTCGACACTATAAAGGGAATCAAATTAATAAGGTACTTTCAGTTAACTTAGAATTATAAAATTTGGCAGCTAGCAACTACATGTAGTACTAGTACAGGAAAAAATCTAAAAATTATACATTTATGCATAAATCTTAAAAAATACAATACCTCACTTTTCAGGCTATCTTAATCTTAAAAAATGTGGGGTAAAATTGGTGTCAATAGTAAATTTTGTTGCTAGTTCAAGTGAGGTATCAGATGAAAGTATGACTAAGCTAGGCTTAAATTTTAGAAAAAAACTCGATACCGAATGTGGGCAATTGTATGATAGGTAGAGAGAACCTGGGAACCTAGTGCTATGCGCTCCGCTAGCATTTACTGCGGAATTCTGGAGACATTACCACGCAATGTTATAAATCATCTGTGATGTATTACTGATGAAGAATATGTTAATGCATTACTTGGCCTAATAATAATATTAACTAATTTCAATAACTTATAATTTTGTAAGAGTTATTCAGTTAGTTGTCACGACCTTAGAACGTATTTGAAATATTTGATTCTTTCTTTGTGTTTCGTTTTTTGGTACTTTTATGTTTGTTAAAGAATAAGAATTGATTATTAAAGATGGTCTACATACTTTACGAATTATTTTAATAATATTTTTTTTGTATCATACCAACAATCAACATAATAAGTAGAATGGGACAAATTTGTCACGACGGCGGTTCTAGGGGGGTCTCAATCTTCGGCATTTCTAGTGTTAACATGTTAAAATAAATAATTTGCAGTCTATCATTTTTAATATTAAACCAGTACCAGTTTTTGTATTAAAAATTTACAAAATATTAAACAAATATCCAACCAAACACTTCCCAGATCTTTCTTCCATTTAATATATTTACTTTTCTATTTCTTTTCTTGTAAATGGCTTTAATTCCTTGAAGTTTTCAATAAAGAGTGTCATCTATCTTCTAGGTCTTCCGCTGCTAGTCCAGCGTTCGATAGCTCGTCAAATTCAACTAATGGACATAATAGGTAAGGGTCGCTTCGGGGAGGTCTGGCGTGGCAGGTGGCGAGGCGAGGATGTCGCAGTCAAGATATTCTCCTCCCGCGAGGAATGCTCTTGGTTCAGGGAGGCAGAGATATACCAGACTGTTATGTTGAGACATGAGAATATATTGGGGTTCATTGCTGCTGACAATAAAGGTGAGTTTGTATAAGAATAGTACATACATACATACAAAGCTTCACGCTTTACCCCTAGCAGGGTAGTCAGAGAGAACGGAGCGCCAAACGCTACGGTGTCTACATACCTCTTTCGCCTCGTCCACTGTCATCAACATCTTCATACATACCCATACGATTAATAATTTAAACTACTTAATTTACTATAACAATAATAAATTAAGTAATTTTTTTTTTGTAGATTTTTTCTGGCATTATGCTGTAGGAACCTGTATTAAAACATCTCTGTTCCCCAGTTCCCCACAAATTTTATAGAAAGTGTTTGTTGTTTTGTGGAAAGTGGGTCACGGCGGTCACTTTGGGATATACACACATAGCTATAGTGTGCAACTTCTCTGTCTCCCGTGTCATTTGCGGTTTGTGGGATGCAGCGTGCTATGTGCCGGATACAGTGTGAAACTAAATGAAATGGCTCGAGTGGGGATCGAACCCACAACCAGTCGTTTTTGTGAATACATTCCGACGAGTTACAACAAATGTTAATATTAAAGTCAAGGACGCATCTAAAATGGCTAAATCCAGCTACCGTAAGTGCATTTGTTGAATGCAATCTATTTGCGTCTATAAGTCTACTTCAAGAACGTCTTTCTGTTTACAAACCAATTGATACGTTGGGTAATGCCTGATTATGAACGCGATGGTCATTCCCTTATTAATGTCAGGAAATCCTCTCTTAGTTTTGCATGGCGCTCGAACTTTCTACGAACGCTTGGCGTAGTTTCTTGTTTATGTTCCTTCTATTAGTCGTCACTCAGTAACCGATGAATTTTATCTATATATATAAAATCGAAAGGTCACTCACTCATCACGAAATCTCAGAAACTACATGTGCTAGGAATCTCAAATTTTGTATAGGAGTTACTTATAGGACGTAGGTGCTCGCTAAGACGGGAATTTGCAATATTCGACTTCTAAGTGGTTGTTTTTGGGGTCGAAAGTTTGTATGAAACTACGTTACTACAATTCTAGGAGTCTCAAATTTTGCATGGACGTCACTTATAGGACGTAGGTACTCATGGAGACAGAAATTAATAATAACGTAGTTCACGCAGGCGAAGCCGCGGGCGGGCCGCTAGTATAATATATAGATGATAAACACATTACTATCTTAACGTCGTGGATGGTTCAACCGGAGAGGGGGACCTTCAGTCAGTCGCTGCCCCTCTACTTAACGGAAAGTTTTAACATTCTGCTAACCTAGTCATGTAAATGCATAAAGAATGAAAACAAAATATGGCATAACATTCAACAACCTAATTCACAGGATTTCTTAACATTGTGACAGTAATGTGATCGTCGCGCCGGATACTTAAATTTTCTTTACTTTGGTAGTTAAAAATGACGATGAGTTGGTGACAGATCACGGTCTTCACGATCTGGTGAGAGAATGTGCAGCGCTAAATGGTCACACGGCACTTAGTGTTAGTATCTTTAAAACTGGTAATAAAACAGAGAACGGAGTATCGTAACGTATCGTATTTCCGTCGTTTTACAGATAACGGTACATGGACCCAATTGTGGCTGATAACGGACTATCATGAGAACGGATCTCTTTTCGACTTCCTCAGCGCTCACACTATCGACGCTAACACTTTAGTTAAGATGGCGTTGTCCATCGCTACTGGACTTGCGCATTTACATATGGACATCGTTGGTACTAAAGGTGAGTGCTTTAATATAATTATTTAACTCATTATTAAAGTACGAGTATATTACAGTTGGTTTTAAGTTATTTGTACCTGTATTGTATAAATAATTTCATTTTAGTCGTAGCGCAGCCGCACAGCCGCACAGCACGCAAGGGTGTGGTGGGGTGTGGTGTGTAACGCGACGGTTGTGGGTTTGATCCCCACTATCCTGAAATAAAATAATTATTTAAATTAATATTCTCATTTCTTCGCTACTGATGACGGTATCAAATAAATTTTGTAGCACCACTAGGAGAGGTTTTCCTCTAGCTTTTAGTAGCTTTGCTGTGATACCGTCATCACCCGGTGCTTTGTTGTTCTTAAGGGCTCCGGACGTCCGGAATATCTTCGGTATAGTGTCGGGTCAATTTGGCTCTTTTATCATTCACCAATTTGGGAACAAGAGATTTCAAGGTGTCGATATACACCCAATGTTAATAATCAATCCTAATCCATAAATTGCAACCATAGATTGAAATAGACAGAGATGGAAGACGGCATGCAGGTTAGTGATTGGATAGACATGTCGGACAATACAAGATTGACGTTAACTGGAGATAGGAGATACATTATTAACATTGGGCGATATAGGTGTAATGAGTAGGTATCAATAATAAATGTGTTTATTACAACACAATATGAACTATAATAAAAACCAATATACAACTTTTAAAATGAAAGTATTAATGTAATGATTCCCTATTTCAGGCAAGCCAGCAATAGCCCATCGAGATCTAAAGTCCAAGAATATTCTAGTAAAGTCTAATCTGAGCTGCGTGATAGGAGACCTAGGTCTAGCAGTCCGACACAACGTGGCCAGCGACTCGGTGGACGTGCCCAGTACTAATAGGGTGGGGACTAAGAGATATATGGCGCCAGAGGTTGGTTTAGATATGACGATATTATACTTTTTGTGTGAATTTTACTTTGTGTAACATTATGTTAACAGGACAAGAAAAATCTTCCTCGATAAATGTATTGTACACAAATACTTTTTTAATTTGAACTAGTATGTTCAACCGTGTGAGTGAGTGGGGGGAGTGGGGGTGTTACATTTGTACTCTATTAAATAAATAGAGAAACAAGGCACAAAACTACAACGTTTTGTATATCATAAGCTGTCGTTTTTGACACGTGTACGTAATTATATTTGTGTTTATGTTTTAAAAACATTGTTTAATGTAAATACACTTGCTAAGCATTATTTACTGCGAATGACATTGCACTTTCTTTCTTTCTGTACTAAAATATTATTGTTCATTTACCTTGGTATATTTTACTCGTCGTTGTATCAAACAACGAATATCGGAGTAAGGAGAGGAGGAGGATCTATCGTCCACAACCATCGCGTTTACAGACAGCGGTTGGTGGTGGTGGAGGCGGCACGGACCGACTATTGACTACTGTACGGTGTGCTTGGCGACTTGGTCTTGGACTATATCTATTGTCTGCAACTGCAAGTCACTCTGACTGCAACTTATACACTACACTTTTATATGTGAATGCGAAATTGTCGAATAGTACTTATTTTAATTTTACGCGATGTGAAGTGAAGTGTTATTACTACACCTAGCTATAATAAATGTTGTTTTTGTAGAAAACATGTAGAAATTAGAATATATCCATTCATATTTTTATATATTTAAAAAAAGTATTACTTATTTTACTAATATTGTTTACTGTTATGTAACATTATTGCAGTATATAAACATCTCATTAATATTTTGCGAATTGCGTAATTATATAGATTTACATATCCATCCATACCTATATTATAAATTCGAAAGTAACTCTGTCTGTCTGTCTGTCTTTTACGCAATCAGGGCCAAACCGCTGATTTAATTGTGATAAAATACTCATATAGAGATACTTGAGGGTCCCGGGATAAACATAGGATACTTTTTTTTTCTCATATTTGTAATATTTTCGATATATAACAATATATTAAAATAATTAATTTGACAAGCAATTTATTCCGCCATGTTAATAACAATCGTCGCTACACGTTGCTTAGCAACGGCTTGCAAAGTTTGTTGTTTTAAGAAAACGTCACCCAAAGTGAGTTTGCTTAATGCATACATGTATAACATTCTAATAAATAAGATGTCACTGATTCCAAATGACCTAGCCTACGAGTGGTATAGTATGACCGACGCGAACGGGCAGATGTCTTTGATGATTTTGTAAATTTTTATATATTTTCGAATTACTATTATTCTTTATGTAATTATTTGCTGCTTATAATTAATTTATCTCAGTTCGGTTGCCTATACCGATGTTTGTTATACACTTAAAATATCGTAATTTTAATCATTTGGGATTTTATTTAATATTGTTCGCAAAAATTAATAATTATTTAATATAGAAAAATGTTTAGTACGCGCGCACGGCAAGCTTTAGGTACTTTTTCTAATATTAAGAATTTCCTTTAGTTACTTTTACTTCTTTTGTTTGTTCATTTCGGTTACTCAGATATTTTTTCTAATAATAAATATCCACTTATTATTATTTTTTAACTTATTTTAATTATTTAGGTTTGGATTTTCGCGGGCGTAGCCGCGTCCGGGCCCACTAGTTTACTATAAGATTTTAAATTTAAATTATATGTTGTGCTTGTTCAGAATTTAAATATTAAATTCTATGATATACGACACGAAATTTGGACATCAAATTGATAAAACAAACTCATACTTATATTTTTCTTAGGCCCAGTCCTGTAAACAAATATCTTCTTCTATCTTCTAAATCTTCTTCTTTCTGGCATTAATTCCGGCTGTTGCCTGGGTCTGCCTTTGCACGGTCTTTTGCGTCCTGGTGGTCTCTCATATCTTGAGCCAATCAAAACCAACCATCGCTCCCTTGGGCGTCTCACTCCAGGAACTGATATCTTGCAAGGCACTTGCATCCGACATAGTTCTGTAAATAAATATATATGTCGGAATTTGTAGTATTGATGTGGTTCCGGAACGCCAGCGCCATCTATTGGCGCTCGACAGAGTTAGTGTTATGCATTGGTATGGAAGGGGCGAGTCGAAACGTGGCCGACGGACATCGACTCACTTTGTGTTTGGCGGTCGGCCGGTGCAGACGACACTGAAACTGTCCCGCGTTCCGTGTTGTGTATCTACCTACTGGGATAGCGGTAGCTGCTTTCTTGTGTATTGATAACGGTGTTGTAATTAATTCGTAATATCACAAATTGTGTTTACTCATGCCAACATTATCCACTGAAGCCCACAGTAGACCGGGTACTCAAAACTATGTGCGAGGGAAATCCACCCAACTCCGCCATATATATATTTACTATTTTTACTCACAAATTATCATTTTCCATACAACTAGGTGCTCGATGAAACAATGGACGGCCGTCAATTCGATCCCTACAAGCGTTCCGACGTGTACTCCCTAGGCCTGGTCCTGTGGGAGATGGGTCGCCGCTGTTCCCCCGTCAGCGAGGAGTACCAACCCCCTTACCACGACTGCGTGCCTCCCGACCCCGCGCTGGAGGACATGAGGAGGGTGGTCTGCGTGGAGCGACGGAGGCCGGTCGTGCCTAATAGATGGCACTCCGATCCGGTGAGTTGGGATGTGATTGTGGATCCAATTATAAATCTAAGTAATTTAAAATAGATGTCAACCAACAATCATCACGTATGTTAAGCTCATATATTAAGACGATGTAAACTACTCTTCTCTACTCTATGGTAAGTTTATAATTCTTTTTGTTGCTGAAAAAATGCAATTAACTAACTAACTAACTTCCGTTTTATGATTCTAAAATTATGTAAACCATCAAATATTGTAGGTGTTATCATCAATATCGAAAGTGATGAAGGAGTGTTGGTACCAGAACCCGGCGGCGAGGCTCACCGCCCTCCGCATAAAGAAGACACTCGCCAGCGTCGCGGCCGCCGACCACTACAAGATCTAACCACGACCGCACATGCCACAACCGTGGCAAGTGTGCAGGCCACAGTCTTACCAATCACAATAGGCACTAGCATGTCAAGACAAGCCACAGCAACCACATGAGATACAACTATGCCAAATAGAAGAGCCGCAGCCACGGTAAACGAGGCAGCCGCAGTCGTGTTAACCAGGTCAGGCACAAACTCGTGAAGAAAAGTCATTGGCAACCACAAACATGTCCATACAGTGGCGACAAGCCATGGCCACCATGGTTTGGGCAAATAGACATCGGGTTATGTAAGGGCAATTATGAACAAGTTTATTATACTACATATATAATATATTTTATTATAAAATACAAGATTATTAAGTAACCTAATGTTCAAAGTTATGGGCGAGTCAATAAAAAATGCAATAAATATATAAGGTGAGATATGAGTCGACTACCACCGTCGTATTAGAGTGCGTAAGAAATTAATTACTGAGCTGTAGGCGTGAATTATTAATTAAATAATATAAATAAATGTTATTATAATTATGATGGCATAAAATGCTTCTAAAATTTGTTTATACGATTTGACTTTAAAAATTGTCAAAAAATAATAATAATATTGTGAAGGTAACTGTGAAAGATAAAGAAAAACAAAAGTTGTACATTTTGTTATTTAGTACAGAAACCATATGTAACTTGATGTCTAATTATTATTAATTAGTGACTATTAATAATTGATTTATTAATTATCATTGATTAGTAACTATTAATTATTGATTATTATTAATAATAAGTTATTCAAAAACGTCCCTTAATGTTAATTTGTATTGTATTCTAGTAAGTTCTAGTTTATACATTTAAGTAATGCAAGTTAGTTATAAGTACTAAAAAAACTATTTTTCATATAATTACTAATAAACTCTGAATGTAATTTCGTATTTTATATGGAGTTTGGTCATCGAAAGAGATTTTTTGGGGGATGGTATTAAAATATACAGTACCCTACTGGGTCACTTTAGTACGGAAAAAAATAAAACTTTGTGGATTGAATTCTAATAGTTATATTATGTTGCAGTATACTATTACACAAGTTTAAGCGAAAAAACGGTCAATTAAACATACATCTTCAGACCGCGCATGCGAAACGAAATTTCATAGTTCTTTAATAGAATCTTCTTAAAATACTATTAAAACATAACAATTATTTATAGAAAGACATATTAACGTTTGAAAAATAAAACTTCAACAAATACACAAAAAAAATTGAAAAAATATTTATTTTTATACAAGAAATCCCGCCTACTGTTGAACCTCGGCATATATCTTCTAGACGCAAGTTTTGCTTAATTTATTCCATTTACTTTTTTATCACATGTCTTTATACTTCGTTGAACTCCCGCTGCTCCGTGTAAACAAGCAACAATGGCTAACAAGCATAATCAACGATGTCGTTCGTGTGGTTTCTTAGATTATGTGGATGAAAGTTGTTTTTTGTTTTTTGCTAGCTTATTAATTCAATAAAATATTTAGCATCATAGTTAAGCTCAGGCACTTCAAAAGTGCGTGATAGTTTTTCCGGTGTAGGTGAATTTCGTCCTTTAGAACTCTTCTAGCTACAAGTTCTCTTATATGCGTTTCTCCGTTTATGATGTTACGCCGATGTTACGCCAAAAGTAAATTTTCAAGGCAATTTAGCACAATATGCGTTTCGTTGAATAGTAGGATCTATAAATGAGTTTATGGTGTGGTCTTTGCACGATGTGTGTGTGTGTGTGTGTGTCTTTATTTGGAATCGCACAGGGGCATTCTCTTCAACAGTATATTGAGCCAATGTGTACAAATGTAACGTGGGCTACTCTATTCCACTCGTGACATTTCATGACATCCTGATATGTATCTAACACATTTTCTTTTAAATCTTCTATAGTATGAAATAAAGTGCACTTGTATAACTATCTATTATTACATAAGATAAAAAATACTTCCTGGTTCTAAAACAAAAATTACTCAATTTACAATTTCATCAGAAACTAACTACTTCCATACATGAATTCTCCGTATGTACTTACCTCAAATAATCTTCTACAAACAATACAATGTATATAGCAAAAATAACATGTATTTTCGATAATTAATTAATCGATAGTTTGTAAAACATTAAAATAAAATCAACATTTATTTTTTTTAAACATGTAAGTTATGTTGTAAAAGTGGGTAGTTACACTTCACCGGTGATGCGCGGGCTGTTCCACTTAAAATATTTCAATAATATTTTATAGGGTTCCTAACGATACCTAAGTTCAACATATTTTCGCTATTAGAAATCTATTACTCAAAAAAAAATTTGACCCACCCTAATATACAGCCTTACTTTATATATAAGTGTTATTGTCATTTTTTTTATTACAAATTAGAAAAAAAGCCAACTTCATTTTCAGTTTTTCAATTATAGATTATATGAAATGTTTTATTTCCAAAATATTGATTTTTATTATATACTAGCGGTCCGTCCGCGGCTTCGCTCGCTTGAACTAAATGATTATTCATGGATACTGCGTGGAGGTACTCCTAGCTTATGTTATTTTCAAATATTAGGTTATAATAATGACCTCTTCATTCAACACTGACCACACATAACAACTATTCCTAAGCCATTATATTCATATCTCTTAAGGTTTAGCTGAGCTGTTGGAGTTCCATATGAGCTGCTCCAGATCTTCATTTTTATTATGTGGACAGAAAATGCTTGCTATGTAGATGAAGTTTTACTCGTCTCATAGAGATTAGATGGGCTGCTAGGGTTCGACGTCAGGTATTCCAGACCTTCATTTTTGTTATGTGGTTGGAAATTGTTTGTCATGTTGTTCATTTTTCCCCAAGGCAGCATATTTATATCTCTTATAGTTTAGACAGGCTGTTAAGTTTCCACATCGTGTAGTCTATACATATAATAAAGTAGTATTAGATCACAGGTATTTAGATTTACCAAGTCGAGGAACATAAATGTCAAGCAATAATATGGACGACTAGTATATAAGTAAGTACGGGGGCGCGGTTCCGCCCGCCGTTTTTATATATATACATATTTCTATTAAAAGAGTGTTTTATAATGTTTTGCATTTTACAAGCTTATATATTTTAGATGTAACTGTTGACACACGTTTTGAACTGTTTAAGGGACGTTTTATGAATAGTCACATATACATAGTCGACGTTGGCTGTACTTGCGGTTTGCGGTTAGTTACTATATATAAATTCAAAACTGATATGGCGTTTCGTAACTGTGATTGTTTTCCAATATAAACAGTCAATGTTGACTTTTAGATTAAGAAAATTATCAAATTAGATATTGTAGAATCGTTTTTAAGCTACTTTGGAGTTGACCGGACGCACATAGTACAAGTAATATGTTTATTGTCTTTTCACGCTTCACTCAAGTACCACGAGTCACGAGTGGGGATCAAACCCGCTACGATTAGATAATGCGCCTTGAGTATGATTTAAAAATTAATATAGTTTTGTATTTCATATGGAATATTATTTTTATGGTCATAAAAGTATCTTTTTTTAAAGATGCCATTAAAATATACAGCCTTTTCTTCATAATTTTATTTTATAATAATAAACATTGTAATTTTTTGATTATAGATTATTTGAGCGAAAACTAAGTATGTGGTTTATATATTAAAAAAAATAGAAGGTAGATTTGTATTTTATGAACATGATATACAGCCTGTTTGTTTTTATGTATTTGATAATAAAGTGCGTCCGGTCCCCCTTTCCCGATCCTACCTCTTAGACTGTATTTGTATCTATTATATTTGTAAATGTCGATGCATATGTCGATGCAACGGCGTACATGTAGGATACTGTCGTTTGGTCGCACGTTCGCTGTTAATATTTGAATCGTAGATTACAGTAGTAGTGTTATTTGTTTATTTAGTAGGAATTTTGCCATTGCGTTAAGAGCTGATTTGATGACATGCCATTGTTGCCCCCCATTCTTTATTCGGACTCGTGTACATGTTACCACTCCCTCCACTATCCTTTCCCCCATTTAATGCATAAAAGCGATGTCGCGGATGAACCAGCTCACGTCGCGGTCGGCTACCTCGACTAGTATACGATTATTACTACTACATGATATGTGCAACGGTTCGTCTCTGATGTCACTCCCCCCAAACTTCCCCACTCAGAGATGGGCAACCAATATCAATCATAAATTGTAGTTTGTAGTTGCAGATAGTTGGTAGGTAGCAAGGTCGACCTTGGTCTTCCAATCGGTGATTTCGATATTCTTCAGTAATCGCGAATAGTGACCTCCTCGTTATGTATTAAAGTGAATAGTGTAAGGCAGCAGTTCTCAAACATTTACATATAATATAACTATACATTTACCTATTATACATACAGTTTTACCTGATGTTGACACACAAGCAATATGACATTTTAGTGATAGTTATAGGTTCATACGGTGATTGTGGCCGTTATTAGTATATGTAGTGAGAGTAGACGGCGTCGCTATATATGTTCGGTATATTTTGATAGCATGTAGTCAGTAATAACAAACTGAAGAGTTCCAGTTGTCTCAATTCTTTGTCATCATTCTATTTTGTCTTAGTACATTTTTCAAGCATTAAACAGAAACGTGTTACTATAACGTCGTCGTTTCTAAAACGACATCACATTTTATTTATCAGCTTATAGTTATACAGACATAAGTATAGATTAAAATTTAGTCTCTCGTAGAGTAGTGTCAGTAGATCACATCAAGCTGTCGTCTCTACAGGTGCTGCTAAAGACTATGTACCTAGATGTTATCTCAACCCATCAACGTCTATCCAAGTATCTGAAAATTTAACAAACGACTATTGACTATTGACTGTTATTTATCTTGAAGCTACAACATACATAATACATACTGTATTTGTAGAATATATTAAGAAAAGTAACAAAAAATAAAAGAAACCATTTATACGGGTGTTACAAAATAATACAAGGAGTCTATTTAGATCTAGGCCTGGAACGAGGTCTAGGTCTACATGGCCCATACACAGAATGTAATGAAACTAAATGTGTACTTTGAAAATGAAACATAGTTTAAATTTATAAAGATTGTTCGTGTATTGAAAGTTATATGGTATTTATACATCGACGTAATGTTAGAAATAAGATTATATATACTACTGGATACCAGTGCGAGTAAATGTTGTTGATGATGCGAAGAAACCAACATACACATCATGCACATCGATCACTCTAATGTTTCTATTGTAAACCTTATTTTTTAATACTATTATTGCATGCTTTTTTAATTATTATTATTTTATTATATGTTCTATTTTAAAGTTTTTTTTTGTAATACACTCATTTTAGTCACACTAGTACTAATTTATGAATGGACGCTTGTGAGGCGGGCGTTAATAACTGCCAGACAGTTTGTAACTAATGCGGTTATTATCTGTTTTTTTTGTAATTTTGTTTATGAATAAATTATATATTAATATTATTTGGGCTTGTCCAGACGTATGTTAAGTTTTGTACATGTATGTATGTTTGTTTCTTTATTCTTCGGAATTCCCCACTGTGACTGAATCATTAAAACAATGACAATTAATTGTATGCGGATAGACGTTGGTCGATCGGCATGTCGTCGTCGTCGTCGCGAGGCGAGTCATGGCATAAACACTACCTTGCACTTATATCTGAACAGTCTGTACATACATATATAATAAAAATCAATATTTAAATGATGTCGACAGGACATTTTTATCTTATACTGACTGTAAAACTGATAACAATAATAAATTAGATGATTATAATAAAAGTATATCAGTTCGGTGAAATACTCGGATGTGCGTTGTCCTCGATTAAAGTTCACACATTTGTGTGCACTACGCCACTGTTTGTATATAAGTACAAACATTGATAAAAATGTAAGGTAGTTCATAAGACGAGAACTTAAGCAATACATGTACAAGTGAAGCGCCAGCAATAACCGGCAAGCGTCATATCAGTCAGGAGAGCGGAGAGCGGAGACACATACTGTATTTAATAACACATTACATAAGATTTACGAATTGTTTACGGAGTGGTCTAATTTAATTGAATAAAACCAGTGTTTTTATATATGTAGTTTTATTTGATGAGATGTACGATGATCTTATTGGTTGTGGGTTCAATCCCCACTGGAAGGAATTAATTATTTATATTATATTCCCCCGATATTTTATTTATTTATTTATTATATTAGTAGCCCCTGCTTAAGATTTTTTTCTATGTGGATTTTCATCATTTCATTTTCAAGGCAATTTTTTATTAAGAATCGAATATAAAATTAATTCAGCTTCACGCTTTATCCCGCACACAGCAGAGTAGGCAGGGAGAACCTTGTTTCAAGACACTCCGTTCTCCACTGTTCGCCGAATTCTGGGGACATTGCGGGAACTCGATACCATGCTTTACCGCGACACCAGAGTGAAGAAATGGAAATATAAATTTAAATAAATATTTCATTTTCACGCGTGGGGAAAGTCGAACCCACTACCACTTGGTGCCCCTGTATCACGACTAGCCTCATATCAAGTTATGGACTTAATTTCGGTTTCAGTTAGATGTGCTGCCGAAAGTAATTTCACATCTAGTATTTTGTTAATTGCCATTCACCTGTTTAACATACACAAGATGTTTGAATGTAAACATAGTAATATAAACATTAAAAAAACAAAATAAAATACTCATAGAATGTTAATGTATGTATGTTTAGTTTATTCAATAACAATTACAGGTAAGGTAACAGTTACTAATCAAAGACACTGTATCGCCATCGACACGAGAGTGGCTCTCTAATTGTGCAATCCAGTTTATCTTTATTTATAATAAGATAATTCTTACATCTATCTTAAAATTACAAACAAATAAATCAAACAATCAATGGACGGAGGGATCACCAAATTAAAGCACGTAAGTAGTGTGCAGTTCACTCTTATTATAAAAATAGTTAATTTATTATTGTCATATACTAAAAGTCAGAGTAAAAAGTATACATTTTATACAATATACACCAGAAATATAATTGTTATATAATAAAAAACATTAAATAAATTGCACACCACTTAAGTCAATACAAATTGACTTGAGATTCAAGTTTCTAATAAATGCATCTATTCCTTTCTTTTTGTCCACAGTCTTAAGATAAGATAAAATAAAAAGTCTTTATTGCATATTTACAAGGATTACAACGATTTTTAGGACATAAAATGCACAATCACTAAAAGTGATCTCTTCCAGGCAACCAATTCAAGGATAGGATACATCTAAAAGTGAGGGCAAAATATGGTGCAAAGCGTGAATAAACTTAATAAATATATATACGTCAGACCCCTGTGATTAAAATTCACATATTCGTGTATAAAGTGCTTAAAATCAACTGAACCAGCGTAATTCGTGATTTTTAGTGTTATGTGCGATTACTGAGAAGAAATCGTTCGTTTCTGCGTTGATGTGGACTGCTTTGAAAAGTTAAGATTTAATATTCGACGCGACACTAGTAAAGTAAACGAAAATAAGATAAAAGTCCTTAGTAGCAGCATTGGACCCATCTTGCTATTAAAGCTAGGGATTAAAACGAAGTTGGGACATAAAAGGTTCCTACAACATTTATATATAAATATATATATATTTATTAATTTATATATATATATATATATACTAGCGGGCCCGGACGCGGCTTCGCCTGTTTAAACTGTAACAATATTTATGAAATTATTTGTAAGTTTCAATAGAATTCGTAAAAAATATAATAATTATGATTATTTAATCAAAATAAAACTACTTTTTAAACTACACTTTGGTTCTATTTTAATAGAGTTCGAGTTCGATTCCTAATTTAATAGAACCAAAGAAAAGTATAAATTAATTGTAAACAGCAAATAATTACATAAAAATTAACAGTAGTTCGAAAATGTATGAAAATTTACAAAACCATCAAAGTCAACGTCATCTGCCCGTTCGCGTCGGTCATCCTCATACTATACCACTCGTAGGCTAGCTCATTTGGAATCAGTGACATCTCCTTAATCATTTATTATTAGAATGTTATGCAGTAAACTATAATTTCAATCTTGATAAAATGCTAAAAGTGACTATTATATTTATTTTCATAAGGATGAATATCAAATTATAGAAAATACATTAATACAAAATCCCGATACATTTAAAGTAAATTCATTCGCTCAACCTTCAAAGATAAACATATACCATCGCGGACTTTTTTTAAACAATATGTAAGGGACAATATTTTTTAAAAAATTGTTTTTATGTGTTTCATAAGGTCGAGCCGGCGCGCGCCATGTTTCCGCTAAGCAAGCTCATTTTGGGTGATGTTTTCTTAAAACAACAAACTTTCAAGCAAGCAAGCCGTCGCCCAGCAACGGTAGCGTAGCGACGGTTGTTATTAACATGGCGGAATAAATTACGTGTAAAATTAATAAGTATTTTAATATATTCATCCTAATTAATCATTAGGATGAACATATTAAAATACTTATAAATCCACATGATCAAAACCTCTATATGAGTATTTTATCACAATTAAATTGGCGGTTTGGCCCTGATTGCGTAAAAGACATACAGACAGACAGATAGAGTTATAGAGTATATATATAGATATTTCTTAGACACTCATATATATGAGTATACTTATATTTACTTCAGTATATATATACTTTAGAAGTAATATAGAAAGTAAAAAATGAGGTATCTACTAAAACAGTAAAATAAAAAACAGGACGAAAAAATTACATAATATAAAAATAATTAGGCATATGAAACTTTGTGCTCATAGGCAGCATCTTCATTCCATATCTCTGTCTCTACAAATGCAGAGTGTCGGAGCTTGCACCAGCGTGCTCCGAAACGCAGAATTAATATAATAACCATGAGGACAAATAAAGAAACAATGGCAACAGCAGGAAATATCATTAAAAAAGCCATTTTAGATGTCACTTTCCCTCTTATGTAGTTCAAGATACTCCTGGGATGAGGTCAATGGCTGGCGGGATACAGACGAGGGGATCTCGGAGTGGTGGTGGACCTCTTGGTACTCTTCACTGATGTAAGGGAAGTATTGATGCTGGAACTGGTGTTCAAGCTCAGCAAAGTCGAGGGGAGGCTGCTTGTGAGGTGTTGATGACCAAACTGACACAATCCAGCGGTTCCCTGTAAAGAATATGGAAGTATTTTTATTTTTTTAAGATATAGTACAATAGATATAATATACAATAAAAAATTAACAGAACAGGTAATATGATGTGTATCATAAATAATTTATATACACAATATATTATATAAAACTTATTTTAAAAAGAAGTCCCGCTGAGTTTCTTGAGCTGGTTCTTCTCAGATCTAAGGCATTAACTTTAGCAAACTGGTGGTAAATGATTTGACGTTCAAAAAATGAAGCTTGTAACTTCTTATTTTGAATAACATTATCTAAATTTTAATCAATAGAAGGATATCATATCATCATCTATGGCTATCTTCATGGTGGTGGGATTACTTTTAAATTAAAGATATTGTCATTCAAATATTATAATGAACTGATATAGTAATAGTGGACAATAAATAGCAAACATTAATCTTAGTTTAGGTCATGTTAGGTCTTGTATCAGACAGGAGTGTTATAGTACATAACAGTAGCTAAGGTATAGGTATAAGTGAGGTGTAGACTCACCAGTGTGTCTATCAAGCCAGTACTCAGAATACTTTGAACAGCAGCAGACGAAATTCAAGATGAGCAGAGAGCCGAGGATGACAGAGCAGATTGCTATAGTTATATAGAACGGTGTGAAGTCACCCACTCTAGAAAGTAACGGATTTATAGACTTGTACGTCCCATTTCCTGTAAAGTAAGCGTGAGAGTCATATGCTGACATTTTTTCTATTACAACCTGCCGAAGAAAGAAATAAATGTTCAGGTGTGTGGACCTTCGAGGGGCAACTAAGACTGGCGCATGCTAATTGCAATTGCACTTATTATTGATCGATATCTCTAATTTAGGGCGTGGTAACTAGGTCAGGGAACTATCGAGATTATAGTGAGAATATTATCACAACATTAGCTAATTAAACTCTATGGCTAAACGAAAAGCTTGTCGAGGTAAATAAGATCTATAATTTATATTACCTGTGTATTTTGTTTATAAAACTACAAAATTCTTATTCAAATAGGTATAACAGTAGAAGCGTCGTCACTCGTCAGGTTACAGTTTATTATAGGCTTGTGTCCAGTGTTGCCAACCTCGGAAAAGCAAAACACGGCATAATTATGAAACTTAAAAAAACAGTAAAATACAAGAAATTCATTATAAATAATACAAGTACTTTTATATTTATAACGAAAATCAAGTTAAAATGTAAATATTTAACCAAAATGTTATTAATTTTATTAAAATAATCAATTTTATCAACATTTTCAATTTCGAGGCCTTCGACGTTTACGTAGTAAAATTTTAGAGTTACGCACAAAAAACTTTATCTTTATGTTATTTCGTTGTTCATCTGTTTTTATGTCTCTCTAGACTGCTTAGTTCAAGATCGAATATTACAAATAACCAGACATACGGTCTCTTTGAGCTCAGAAAATGAAAAGTCAACGCAATAATGGCTGCTTTAGTTCGAAATTGTGTTCCAGCCATTAACGCTCACCTCCACAAAATCAAGATGTTAATTAGTATAATATATTAGTCTCATGCCTATAATGTAGGTAAGAGTCATTCGAGTGCGACAGAGTCAGTATGAAAACTGGAAAAAGATATATCTTAAATATAATAGAATTAGAGTCTATTTTTGCTGCATGTTTCAAAGTTAACTTTTCTTACTTCTCAATTTATGATTTTTTTCAAATTTCGTTAAAGCAAATTTCTAGTTTTAAAGGTGCATCACTACGAAGGATCACTACTACTACACTACGAAACTGCAGCTAAGCTTAACCTTATTAAGAAAATTTTATATAATAATAAAGTAACAAAGTGTACGGACCAAGTGTCTGTACTAGTGCTAAGAAAAAAAAGTCAGCCTAAGCAAAGCGCGAGTCGCTTATTAATCGATCAATATCATATGAACCGGTTCATTGGCACAACTGATCGAAATCGATATCAATCACGGAGATTGACCGATCGACACAAGCCTACTGTATTGTCCACTGACACTAATGACAGTTAGTGATGGTGCGTTGCTTGGGTGAGGCCGGCGGTCGTATCTCTACAGATTATAATTTTTTTTATATTTAATTGATAACAAAATTATAAAAATAATCGATTTTAACTCGCATTTATGTAATTCATTATATACAATTAATGTATTATTAGTTTTTTAAATTTACTGTATTCTATTAATCATTTGCGTTTCTGATGACATAATTATTTTAAGAGGTATAAATTCAATGAGTATTTTATAATTTACTGGTAAAATCGATAAGTACAAGTAAATTACAATGAGTAGGTATAATATTGATCGGTAGTTGATTTATAGATGTAACTTAAGCTTAGCTTTGTATTTTTAAAGCTCAGCTTCACGCTGTATCCCGCACAGCAGGCAGGCCCGCCGCTAGCTGTTTGACCGCCCGCGTGCAATACTGATTATGCCGCCCTACCTACATAAATGAGTTTTGTTAAATAAGGCTATTTAATAGTTTCCATTATGGTGGGAAAAAAACAAATAAAAGTTAAGAAAATACCTACCAAATGAAGACTATGAGCCAAGGATGTGATTTGAAATGCGCGGTGTTTGATTTGTTTTCCTGGCATATTAGAACCATTATCATAACATTGACCGCATACATTTTGAATG
This sequence comes from Heliconius melpomene melpomene, assembly GCA_000313835.2. Lineage (NCBI taxonomy): Eukaryota > Metazoa > Arthropoda > Insecta > Lepidoptera > Nymphalidae > Heliconius > Heliconius melpomene. Next base: position 113,632 of record HE671324.1, on the reverse strand, counting down.
TTCAGATTTAATTGTGAAAATAAATCCAAAAAAAAAATATTTACCTTCGCCTATGAAGCTAGTAATAATCAACCAACGGAATTTTCACATATCTCATTACCGGTTTTATTATTTAAAAGAACATAAAACTGTAGAGCTGTAATTTATTCTATGTGACGAACATCTGATGTGCAGTCCAATAGAATGCAGGTATATTTTGATTTTCTGTCTTTGTTCAATATATTTTTGAGGTATTTTAGTGTACGTGACCGACTAAAAGGGCAGCAATGGCAAAAGTGACCCTGGTCTGGGCATCTTTGTGCAATGATCGAAAAGGTATCACATGGAATTTGGCATTTATAGCCAAAAGTTATGAATTTAATTTTTTCAGTATTTAGCGTGAATATGTTGCATGATCACCAATTGATTATCGTAATCAATTAAAGAACTCAAAAAAAACTATTAAAATAAAAGAGTGTATGTTTGAAATAGAATACTTGTACTTATAAGAAAAAAAAACTGTTTTTTTCAAGTATTTTTAAAAGTTATCATCTTCATCGATGTGTAAAGGGGTAATAAAAAGAGAAAAAGTCAGAGAGGAATAGAAATACGGAGAGAGGAATATAGGCAAGCCTTAGCTACATTAAACTTTATCGATTCATTTTTATTACTTCGGCTTGTGGAATTCGTCAGATTATATATTTTTCGTAATCTTTGAATGATTCTCTCCAAAATAAAAAAAGAATTAGCCACCCTCGAGAATGTCGAGATAACGTTTTTTTTACAACTTCGAACCCTTCCCCCTCTTTTGCGTCACTCTCAAGTTGTCAGATTAGTGGAATATACACGATTGAGCAAGTAACTAACTTACCCTACCTTAATCTGATGCACTTGAGAATGTCAGATGATCAACTTTTTTTAATAATCTTATCCTTTATCCTAGACGCGCGGCCATGTATATGGAGCTCATATTTGGTGGAAGTACGTAACCAAGTACAAGGAATCCCCAGCATCTTAATTTAATTTGCCGCCCATTGGACGTGCCGCCCGCGTTCCGTGCACGCCTTGCTCGCCCGCTTATGGTGGGCCTGACAGCAGGGTAGGCAGAGGGAACGTGTTTGCATTTTGAGCGGCGAAACTCAACGCTGAACTGTTGCCTTGGTGCCAGAGCCAAAAAGTTAAATGAATTAAGAAATAATAATCCCTTGAGTGGAGATCGAACCCACAGTCGCTACAGTCACGTCCTTGTGTCCTGGTCCTGGCTTCAACATAATACTCTAGTCGCTGTATGCTTCTTATAGAATCTTTTCTTCTAGAATGTCATCTTTCATACAGTCTAGTACTCGTTTCTTTCCTGTACCCGGACGAATATTGAGATACCCCCTAGCTTATTATATATTTATTAGTTAAAACCACACTAGATTTAGATTATAAATATATATCTTGCACATAGATTGGTGCAAGTGGTCCCTACGGCTAACACTGTAGGCGGCGGCGGCTAGGCGAGCTTGGAGCGGCGCGGCGACAACGACAAGAGTCGAACAATGTCGTAACTAAAATGAGTGACATCATCAATATTAATTACAAAGAAAAATCCTTTATCCTTTATGTACAAGATTGTTATCTTGGATATAGCTAAAGAAAAGTTTGCATAAGTAGAATGAAGCTTAATAAATAAGATCGTCGATCGTCGAAGTCTATGATGTCATCACTGATTTCCTACCAATTGAATATTTTAAGCGTTTCTAAATATAATAAATATATTTATTAATGCATATCGATTGTATATTACTGTGGTAGTATACTACTCTGATTTTTAAATTTTTTTTATTGGCATAGAATCTGTCCAAAGACTTCCTCATTTATTTTGCATCTTCAACGAAATTGTTATATTTTAACAATAATGTAGGAACTAACAGTCGTAGCAAGGAGGAAGGAGGAAGAAACTAGACAGCAAACAACTTGAAAAAATGTAAATCAGTAAAGCCGGGCGCAGTAGGAAAACTGCTCTGACTGCTGCTGTCTGACTACAGCTACTAATTTTATGATGGTTGGTTGTGGGGTAATGTCCCACTATTTACTTTGAGGATCCGACTCTCGTTGGTTGGCTGGTCGTCCACCACGCAACATTCAGCATCGGGCGGTGCGGGGTGCATGGGGTGTTCCCTCTCCATGAAGTTAACACATTTGTCTACACTAAAAATTATATATAAAAAAGGTTTCTTGGAAAAATAAATAAAACAAAATGAATTCTCTATTTATGCATGATATATTTACAATTACAATAAATACACAAAATCGAGATAACACAAGAGTCGTTCCACATGACAGGTGCGACGTGCAGGTGCAGGTGGAAGTCAGCAAACCTGTCGCCTGTCGGTACACTCAACGTACACTAATACAAGCATTTACAGATTTAGACTCTACTCATTATTTAAATTCTATGTACACAATTTATTAAAAACACAAAAGCAATATTTTTATTTTTACTAAAACAACATGAGCTGGCCGACGCATTTTTAATGACACATAAAAGGTAAAAGGTTTTAGCAAAAACACAGGAATTATACCTACTATACTGTATTAACTGTTAATGTATCATCAGATCTACGTTATCATTAGTTTACTTTTACTGTGACACCTAGAGACGGTAATTAGCATTTAATCGTTGTTTTTACCAGGTTCATATTAAATACTACGAGTAAATGACGTCTCCGAGCGCTCAAGTAGGTACTTATAAACGATCTGCCAATTACTATTTTAGTTTTAAATGCAAATCTTCTAACTTGTCCTATTTTAAGTGAAGTTTTAAAATACATATTTAAAGTGTAGTTCTCACGTATTTTTAAATTGATACTGCGATATTTGAACTTAAGGCTATAGGTATCTCTAAAATTTTTTTATTCTAATAAAACTCAGTTCATTCACTAAAACCCCTTTGTGCGAGTCTATATAATATCGGTAATGAAATAAATGAATAAATTTAAATGCGTTTTCCAATATGTAATTGACAAATCATTGAATTCTTTCAAGGTTTTCTTGATATTTGTGTTAGGTACTTAGTATACAGCTGTTGCAATTATCATAATGACTAAGACTGTTGTATTCCCTCCTCCCTCCTGGAACAAATGAGAACATGCTTAAATAACTTTACTACTAGACAGAGAGCACCCAGTGTCAAGTGTCAAGATATTGCGTGTTGATGAAATCAAATATTAATATATTATATATATTACCTCGAGTGGGAATCGAACCCGCAACCTCATCAGTCATCAGTCGCAATTAAAGTGGCACGCTTATTGCCCTGCGCCACGACTGACCTCTACTATTTTTATAGTAGATTTTCAATATTTTCTATTTTTTATTATAATAAAAAAACATATATAATATATTTTAACAGTTCTGCGTAAAGTATACACACCCGTTGGTAGTCTGGTTGCCGGACCACGAGTGATGACCGTCCAGCGTTCTGTTTACTGCAAATCAATATCTCTCTTTGTATCTCTCATAACAACATTTGTAGGAATAACAAGCACATACTAGTCTAGGTACGATGCAGGGTTGTCAATTATCGCTATTTGCTTTTATATACAAACCCAACCCTATCTCATCTATATATATAAAATCGAGAGGCACAAGGGTCTGACTGTAACGCGACGATTGTGGGTTTCAAGTATATATAATTTACTATGTACATATTGTACAGAGGTAAGAGTCCAATTATATATTTTCAAATATTATTGTATTTGTACATATTATGCACGTACGAGTCTATGGATATTTCGCCTCGCCCGTATAGGTTTAGTCAGTCGCTTGCAGTGTAGAGTCGGCCCGGACAGGCCGCCACGCAGGTCATAGCAAAAGCATTAAATGATACCTGTATTACCTACTTATATAGTGTTTGCACATGACTCACGGTTCATCCTGTCAGCGAGGCGGTTACGTCGGCGCTCGCGCTGCGCGGTGCGTCGTGTGCTCGTCGCCGCGCGTACTAAGTTCACCAGTAACTCGTCTTCGTCAGCTTCTTCACCACTGTTCACATTTTTTTATAATAAGTATGGACTTGAACGATTTTCAAGGAGCGCTACGTGAATTATTTTGTATGTTTTCCAAAAAAGTAATTTTCAGCCCTAAGTACGCTTTTAAAGAATATGCATATTTTGCTATTTTTTTGAGAATGTCAATCAATTGAATTTTAATAAATATTTTTTCATTTACTTAAAAAATATAACTACATAGCTCAATCTATTGTTTGGTTTTTTAGGATTCCATAGCTCATATTGAAGGAAAGAAATTGAAGAGAAAGAAAATTTGTAGGTGTTTCATACAGACATTATGACACGAATGGATGAAAAATTAGTTCCTTTTAAAATAGAAATGCAGGAACTAAGGTCAGAAAATGAGAAGTTAAGGGAAAAGATATATAATCTGGAAAAACACAAACCACTAAGCAACTTAATTTTATACGGAGTGAAAGAAACAGAAACATCGACTATCAATCTCATCGAAATTATCAAAAAGAAATTTAAAGATGAATTAAATATAACTTTCGAGGACAGGGACGTAAATATGGTCAACAGAATTGGCAAAAATAACACTGTCAATGGTGGGGAAAGGCCAATCCTCCTGTCATTCGTTAACCTCTGGAAGAAAAACGAAATAGTAGCGAATAAAAAGAATTTAAAACATGTATGTATCTGAAGACT